>JAYESD010000010.1:95887923-96230879 GCA_036927565.1 Tuctoria greenei
TCGCCTTCTCCTTCGACGGGACCTTCAAGCACCGGGTCTAGAGGAAATTGGGAGTTCCGGCTGGTGTAGCACGTCAGCACATATTCTGCGACGTTCTTCGCCAGAGATTGCCCCTCAACCTCCAATTGGTCCGCGATGACATCGCCCAACTTGGAGAGCTTGCTACCTGCTGAGCTCAATGCCTGCAACGCTAGGTCCGGCTCCGGCTATGGATCATCCGGGCGCACGGGGCTAAAACCCATCGGTGTCAGCGCGTCGTTGGCCTTGCCCAGGAACTCCCAAATATGTAGGGAGTCCGCAGTCCTCAAGCCCTTCATTTCCTCCAGGGATCTTCTGGCCGCCACCAGTTCGGAATTCTCACGGGCGAGGCGCTCAACTTCTTTGGCGTTTTGCTGAATCTTCTCAGCAACCCGCTTTTCGAGTTTTCCGAGCTCCTCCTCCCGGAGGTGGTTCTTGTTCCGGCGGTCGACCAGGTCCTTCTCTCTACCCCTCACTTTCTTCTCCCTGGCAGTAAGGGCACACTCTTGCTCGTAGAGTTCCTGCCCTCGCACCCAGGCCTTCTCCTCTTCCTCTTGGCAGCACTCTTCCAATTTTTTGGCGCGCTCCTCGAGGCCCTTGTCAGCCAGAGCCACCTTCCCGGCGAGCTCCTCCTCCCTCCTCAGAACGTCATCCCGCAGCTCTAGGAGTCTCTGCTCTTCATCCTCTAGCCGTTTCTCCCTCTCCTCAAGTGCCTCCCGGCGCTTGATGAGTGTAGTGTTAATGGCCTCAAGTCTTTCGTGGCGTTCATCGGCCGCACTATTGGCTGCTTTGGCTTGATCGTAGATCTCCCGGGATTGAGCGTCGAGGGCGCGAGTCAAACTCTCCTTGTCATCCAGTAACTTGCCCCAGTACTCCAGGCGGATCTTCTCCTGCTTGATCCACTCTTTGTCATCTGCTAGCCTCGACTGCGCCAGCTTGGTCTCGAAGTAGAGCCAGTTACGCCACCCCCTAAGGGTTTGGCGCTCCTCTTCAAAAGCCTTGCTGTCGTGGAAGAAGGCCAGATGGACTTGACGCAGACTGGAACATGCGTTGCCAATAGACAGTGACAACGGGATAGGTTCCGGACCTGCTAGGGTCTCCCCCGCTGATTCCAGCGGGTTTTCAGATACAAAAATTGGGTCCCACTCCACAAGAGTGGTCCCCTGAGTCTCCATGGCACTAGGGCCGTCCTCGGGGATGGCCTCAGTCGCCATCGAGGAAGGCCCCGCCACCAGGTCTTCATTCACCCCCTCGGGCAGGGGGCCAGCGACTTCGCTTGGGCACTCCGGCCCGGCCGTGAGTACCTCCGACGTCATCACTTCTGGAGCAGGGGCCGCTTCTGACTCTGGCCTTGGCACCTCCTCCGATGGGGGCTCGAGCTCCGTCATCTCCTCAACAATCGGCTCGGGAGCCGGAAGATCTTCAACCTTGACCGGCCCTGCAGCCGGAGCTTCAATAATAACCGGCTCTGCGACCAGTGCTTCGGAGGTAGCCGGCCCAACTGCCGGAACTTCCTCAGCTTCCGACGCGCGCGCCGGGACTTCAATCACCTCCGGCTCGACCGCCGGAGCTTCGACACTTTCAGGCTCCAAGGCCGGAATCACAGCTTCTTCCGGCTCAACGGCTGAAATTTCCGTCATTTCAGCACCAGGACCCGGAGCTTCAACCTCCGGGGCAGGTGCCGCTGGCGCATCTTCTCTCCCATGGTCCGGCGCTACCACGGGAGCCTCTGGGTATGAGTCGAGGTCCATGACCACGACAGCCGGCGCCAGAGCTGTCGCAGCTTCAGCCACCACTTGGGGCGGCACTGGGACCGGAGCAGAAGATTCTGCCCTCACAGCTTCAGTTGCTGTGGCTGAGGGTGGAGCCTCACTTCTCTTCTTGGAATTGCTGCAAATGATGGACGAGGAAACTTAAAAAAGCAATCACTACAGCAAAACAATTGTCCAAGGTAAAGATTAAAAATTACCTTGGGAGGCTTCCGCACCAGCTTGCGTGGAATCTTTTTCCCGGGCGTTCCGGGCTGGTCATAGCCGGCGTGGAAGCTCCGGAAGGCCCCCCGGAACTCGTCGCGGTCACGGGTGTTTCCCGGGTCGAGGCCCCCCTCGATCGGGAAGAACCCCCGGACCTAGAGGCCTCCACCAGCCCAGGTGCTGGAGTCGCGTGCCCGGAGCTAACACCCCGGGAGGACCCCACTACGGGAACAATCTCTCCCCGGGAGGACCCCACTACGGGAACAGTCGCTGCGGTTGTGGAAGACCTTCCCCTCCGGGGAGAAGGAGCCGATGCAGAAGTAGCGGGCCTGACGGACCTTCCGTCGGCGTACTGCAGCTTCCGCTTCCGGCTCACGAGTTCATCCGCCAGCTCCTTGCCCTTGCCGACGACCTCCTCCCTCGGCTTCGGAGCTGGGTCGGAGCCACCTTCGGACACTCCAGGGATCGCTACCCTGGTAGTTGATTTTCTCTCGACGACACCAAGGTCGTCAAGCATGGGCATCTTCCGCCGGAGCTCCCTACTGAACTCAACTTCCACGTTCAGAGGAAGAAAAGCCGATGGCGGAGTCAAGTCGTCACCCTCGACGTCGATACCGTGCTGGAACTTCTAGAGGTGGAACTCCAAGGTTTTCCCCACCATGTTGGACTTCAACCCGGTCTCGACCCAGTCGTCGTCCATCACGCTGTTGAGGGCCCAAGCGAGTTTCTCCCTCTTCTTCAGCGGTGCCCACCTGTTGACCAGGAAGTTACAAAACACCGCTTGAGGGGTTAATCCCCTCCTCCACGCACCGGCGAATCCTGGTCAGAACAGGGTCGAAGGCGTCCGCCAGCACCGGAGCTTCACTGCAGATCGTCGTGTCAATGTTGGGGAGGCCTTCGGGCAGCTCCAGCCTCTCGTGCTCCTCCACCCGGATGACTATCCAGTCCTTCTTCCAGTCATCCCACTTCCCGGAGGGGAACGACCGGAGGTACTTGAATGGGCACTTCTTGCGCTTCACGAAGTAGTAGAAGCCAAGGTACTCATTGCTCCTACCAGTGGTGTGGACGGTGAAGAAGGTCCAGAAGATTTCGATGCAGGGGGGATGCCCACCCACATCTCACAGAAGTGGACGAAGATAGACACGAGGAGAATGGAGTGAGGGCCAAGGTGGTATAGCTGCAGACCATAAAAGTCCAGCAGCATCAAGAAAAAGGAAGAAAAAGGTGGGATCAACACCACCATGGCGTACGAGGAGAAGTACACCATCTCGCCGGAGTGCTCCTTCTCGAACGGGAGCTCTCCACCGGCGCGGACCGAGGGGTCGAAGAAGTCCGAGGACCACCCCATGAGGGCCCAGACCTTCTTCAGATCGCCATCGGTCTTCAAACGACCCTCGCGGAGACCCAACTCCATCGCGGCACGGCTAGGCAAGAGAAGAAAAGCGAAGCACAAGTTGGGAGTTTGAGCGCAAGATCAGATGGGAGGCATGAAGAACTCCCGACGGTGCGGGCTTTCCTTCTTAAGTAAGCCCTCGCAACGCTTGGATGGAAACCGCATGGAAGTCGAAGATACCATTCAAAAATTCCACCCAGCCGATGACAAGGGGGCCCGGGACCACTCCGACGATCAAGTCGAGGTTCTTACCCAGGCGAACGGTTGTCATCAAGAGGCGGGAAACCCGAAGGCTGCGACCTGACAAGGCGGGCGGAACCGATACAATTTTCGTATCGGGAACCAGTGGCCTTCAATTGCGTGAGATCTGCACACCAAAGATCTCATCTGCCGCACACAGGACACGCCACGTGGCGAGGATTTAACTCCAAACCCTCGCCAACGACACCTCTGAAGACCTTTGAAGACTCAGTTCAAAAGTCACGAGGATGGACCCACCTCTGGCGGAATGACTTCACCCTAGTGGTCTTCTTCGGAGGTAGGTCCAGGGGGCCACTGTCGGTACCCTGGAAACCGTACACCCCGTGAGGTTACAAAGATATCAAGGAAAAGTCACCCACATGATTTTAAGACCTTCGGAGGCGCACATGTCAGATGTAACCGGACCCGCTTCTCTAACATGGGTAATCCCAGGGTCGCCACGTGTACTATCAAACCAGAGCTACCGCCCACAAGGGGGAAGCTCCGTGCCATGTACCGAAATGGCAGCTCCTGACTTAACCCCAGACCGAGAGAAGCTCCAGACCTGACACGTGTCAGGTAGCTCCGGAGCTTCCTGTTTCCCACAGTATGCTCCGGAGCTGCCACGTGTCCACCCGTCGGAGCTTCAGCCTCTAACCTCCGGAATACTTCATAACGGCTCCGGATCTTCAAAGGGGAATCAAGGACTTCAAGACCCGATTAAGTGTCATTAATACCATATTAATGACACACGGTCGGATGACCTTAATCACCAGTAACGGTGCTGTCAAAGCCCATTACCCGGTCATTAAGGGCAATTAAACCTATTGAATGAATATCAAATACTAGTAACCGCTGGGGCCACATGTCGGGCTAGGCTAACTTGTAACGGCCTGCACTTGTACTATAAAAGGACAGGCCGACTACGGACTCGGGGGTTGAGCAACACAACATACGCGCCATAGACGCTCAACACAAGCTCATACAGCTAATACAACACCAACACACCCGTGGAGTAGGGTATTACGCTCAGGCGGCCCGAACCACGTAAACTCCTGTGTCTCTTGTGTCATTTACTATTCACCTTCTCCAATCTCCGCGCGCCCACACCGAACATCAAACTCCTCTAACACTTCAGTAGTGTCGGGAGATCTGCCGGTTCCAAACCACTGACAGTGTTGAAATGGGAGTCACCGCAGAATGTAAAGGAGATCCGGAGTTTTCTTGGGATGGATGGATATTACCGTCGATACATCAAGAACTTTTCCAAGATAGCCAAGCCAAAAACAGAGTTTCTAATGAAGGGGAAAGCATTTCAATGGACCCAAGCTTGTCAAGAAAGTTTTGAGGAGTTGAAGAAAAGGTTAACAACAGCCCCAGTTTTGATACTGCCGGATGTGAGCAAAAGTTTTGATATCTATTGCGATGCATCGAGGCAAGGACTTGGATGTGTATTGATGCAAGAAGGTCATGTGGTTGCCTACGCATCGAGACGATTGCAGAAACATGAGCAGAATTACCCAACGCACGACTTGGAACTCGCAGACGTGGTACACGCATTGAAAATTTGGAGACACTATATTCTTGGTCATAGCTGTGAAATTTACACGGATCATAAGAGCCTCAAGTACATATTCACACAAAAGGAACTGAATTTGAGGCAACTAAGATGGTTGGAGCTCATCAAGGATTATGATTTGGGAATCAATTATCACCTGGGAAAAGCCAATGTAGTGGCCGACGCCTTGAGCCGGAAAGGAGTAAGTGATCAACTTGCAGTTTGAGAGTTGCCATCTGAGTTATGTAAGGAGTTTAAAAGGTTGAACCTTGGATTTGTGAATGAGATGGGAATAATGGAGTTAAATCCAACCTTGGAGCAAGAGATTCGAGAGGGCCAAGCGAAGGATGAGGAAATCCAAGAGATCAAGGAAGGAACCAAAGAAGGAAGAGAATTCAGGTTTGATGAGGACGAACATGGTACTCTATTGCTTGGAAAAAGGATTGTCGTGCCTAAGGTGAAACACATTCGGGAAACGATATTAAAGGAGGCACATGACTTGCTGATGAGTAGGTTTAGGCCCGATCTTCCGAAAGGTAAGTCGATTGGTGTGGAGAACTCGACGTTGATGATCCGTGGCACTCGAGCGGTTCGAGTACCCCTGCAATCACTACACCACGGCTCTGTTGGTTATCAATTGTTATGCTGTGACGCCCGGTTCCAAAAATGAACCAAGCTAACGCATATGTGTGCCCAGGATGTTCATCACACATACACGAGTGCAATCACAAAAGGATATACAGAAAATTACCACAGCTCAAATTATTAAATAAGTACTCTTATTACACAATTCATTAAATCCTCGAATACAAGCTCTAATGAATATTAATGACAAGTTCAACTAATGCAGCGGAAATAAACTAATTAAACAACTAAGCAAACTAAGCAACTATGCAGCATAAGCGACAGGGTATGTATATGCGCAGCTCCAATCAACACCACAGGCAAAGCTGACGGTAGACACGGCCTAGAACTCCGCATTATCGCCATTAAAATCCCAGTCTTGACCTGCAACTGTTGGGGTGGGGGATTGCAAGAGTGAGTACATGTCGTACTCAGCAAGTGTGGAAAGTATGACATGTGGCTGATTCAAATGACGACAAAAATAATGGTAAAGTGCTGAAAAGTACGGTAAAACATTTGAAAAGCAATATATCTTATGTATGTGAAGTAAACCCATCATAATCATAAATGATATCATAATACCAAATCTGAATTCATTACCATCATCAAAAAAAATTCCAGATTTCACCATTGCCAATAACCATATTCATTACCAGAGATTAATCCATAACCATCCATAACCATTATCAAACCATGACCATCCCAAATTCCAATTTCCCTCTAATCATGGAAGTTGTCCAGGCGCTCATAACCGGGAGCACGGCTATCATGATAGTTTTAATTAACTCTGCAGAGTTTGTACCTCTTTACCCACGTGTTTGTGATTTCATCACCCTTCGGCGACTAAGAACCTCCCTTATGCCCATGACCCGTCAGTCATATTACACACTTCCGTTGGTGTGTGGCCAAGAGATCACAAAATAGCCTTTACAAAGGGATTACTAGCCTATTTAGACCCCACTGAGGTTTCACCGGTGGCGATGTCTCCCGCAGAGCACATCTTCAACCAAGGGCCCCCTCTTGAGCCATTCGGATCCCAGGGTAGTCCCACCAATCACCAACAAACCCAATCCGACTACCCCTTCCCCGAGCATCCACAATGGTCCAAACAGCGCTAGCAAAGCCCTAATTAATCAGCTACGCCGCACCCATAACTTGGCCTCGTGGTGGCACTGTAGTCCTGGCTTATTCTCGCATGAACCGGTCCTTAGATCTAAAGCAAGCAAACCACCATAACATCCAACCCATCCACATACCAGGCTTGCTTAGATCACCCATCGTATTGACCAATTTACATCAAACAGAATATCATTGATGCACAATTAAATGTGTAGTGTTGTTTTCCATCCCAATTAATTAAGCGAAGCAAAAAGTAAAAAGCCTTCCCGACTCTTTCTACCATAAATTCCAGGTGACAAGGGTGGTCAAACAAAACTAGTAAACTTCCTACCATAGGATTCCCATCAATTTGACACAAGCATGCAGTTTTGCAAACAAAACATTTATTTAAAACAGGATCAATATGCTTCAAGGACACTTGCCTTGCTCTTGCTGTTGATTAGGGTCAAAGCCTTCAACCTCTTGATGCTGTAGATCCTCCGCGGCACTTTCTAGCGCAAATCCGTCTAATCCACACAGGAAACATACAAAACAAGAAACACAATCAAAGAGTGCACAAATATTACTCAATATGCCATGACATGCATGATTGATGCAATGCAAGGTAGAACTTGTTACTAGATTGCTTTTAATGATCACTAACTAGCTCTAATAGATTATAACAAGTTTATACAGGTTTGGGGTTGATTAGATCAAATTTTAGAATTAATTCAACACAATTTAACCAGAAAGATCGGACTAGTCCGCTAGGGACCGGACAAGTCCGCACTTGACGAGATCAGCAGATTAGGGTTTTCTAGATCGACGTAAATTCGGAGATTAGGGGTTGAATTCACATAAGGAAAAGAGAATAGAAGGTATACCAGGTGTTTAGAACTCCAATGAACCAAGAAACTTGGAGGTAACACTTGGATCTTGATGATCTAGGGTTGGTGATGAACTTGGAGAAGAATTGGTGGTGAAGGACGAAACTTGGTGGAGATCTTGATCCTCCTTCGTTTCCTCCTCTTCTTCTTCTTGTTTGGGATCTTCTCCTCCCTCCTTGATGGTGGCTCCCCACGAACTAGGGTTTGGGTGGGTGGAAAAGTGGCAAATAGATGTCAAACCAAGGGGTGGGGTTGTTTATATAGAGGTGGAGGCTAGGGTTAGATGGATTTCGAGTTTTGGGATGAGTAGAGGCCGGTTTAGAGTCCCACATGGGCTCTAAAAGAGTTGGGCACGACGTCCCTAGGCCCACTTGACGTGAAACCCAAGAAACAAGTCGTAAAACAAAAGGTCAATCTCGGAGTCGCGAAATATCGGACAAGTCCGAACAGGACCGGACTAGTCCGAAGTCGTCCAGAGAGAAAATCGGACAAGTCTGGCCAAAAATCGGACAAGTCCGATCTTAGTCAGAAAGGAAAACGGACAAGTCCGCTGGAACACCGGACTAGTCCGGAAAAGTCCAGGGACTTAGCAAATTTTCAAGGATTCATGGAATATCGGACTAGTCCGCACAAAATCGGACAAGTCCGAAAGTTTCCAGAGCCAAAATCGGACTAGTCCGCAGCAAAAACGGACAAGTCCGTTTTTAGTCAGAGAGAAATCGGACTAGTCCTCAGTAAAATCGGACTAGTCCGCACTTTCCTGCGTTTTAAGTGCGGTTTTGCTCCAAATCAATTTTAAATGCTCCGAATCGATTTTAAACTCGTTCCTCTTGTTGTGGGCTAATGTTAAACATGTATATGAGTGCATGTAGGGCATGATGCATGAAAATGAGGGTGTTACAAACCTACCCCCCTTAAAATGAATCTCGCCCTCGAGATTCGACGCGGAAGAGAAGAGATGGGGAAATTCCTTCTTGAGATCGTCTTCTAGCTCCCAAGTTGCTTCTTTTTCTGTATGGTGCTTCCATTGGACTTTACACCATCGAATCACCTTGTTCCTTGTGACTCTCTCCTTGGTTTCCAAGATCTTGACCGGTTGCTCAGCATACGTCAAATCTTCCTCTAGTTCCAATTCTTCCATTGGCACTTGTTCTTCCGGTACTCTCAAACACTTCTTGAGCTGGGAAACATGAAACACATCATGTACGTCTGAAAGATGAGCTGGCATCTCCAACTTATATGCTACTTCTCCTCTTTTGTCCAAAATCTTGAATGGTCCAATATAACGAGGTGCGAGCTTGCCTCTTATGTTAAACCTCTTATGACCTCTCATTGGTGACACCTTGAGGTAAACAAAATCTCCAATTTCAAAGGCTAATTTCCTTCTCCTATTGTCCGCATAGCCTTTTTGCCTTGATTGGGCAGCCCTCAAGTTTCCACGAATTATTTGGACTTGCTTTTCGGCTTCTTGCAACACATCCGGACCAAATACTTGAGTTTCTCCTGCCTCATTCCAGAATAAAGGTGTCCTACACTTCCTCCCATAAAGCGCTTCATATGGCGACATTTTCAAGCTTGCTTGGTAACTATTGTTGTATGAAAATTCCGCGTAGGGCAAGCTTTTGTCCCAACTTTTCCCATGCTTTAAAGCACAAGCTCTTAACATGTCCTCCAAAATCTGATTGGTCCTCTCGGTTTGTCCATCCGTTTGAGGATGATATGCTGAACTAAAATTCAACCTCGTTCCCAAAGCTTCATGCAATTTTTGCCAAAATCTGGAGGTAAATTGAGAACCTCTATCCGAGACTATCTTCTTAGGGACTCCATGTCGACACACAATATGCTCCATGTATATTTCGGCCAATCGTGCAGCTGTATACTTGGTCTTCACAGGGACAAAATGAGCTGACTTGGTTAAACGATCCACAATTACCCAAATTGAGTCATACCCGGACTGAGTACGGGGTAACCCAACTATGAAGTCCATACCAATTTCTTCCCACTTCCATTCCGGAATCTTCAACGGTTGCAATAATCCGGCTGGCCTTTGATGTTCCGCCTTGACTCGTTGGCACACATCACATAATGCTACATATTCAGCTATGTCCTTTTTCATGCTATCCCACCAATAACAAGTCTTCAAATCCTTGTACATCTTCGTACAACCAGGGTGGATTGAGTATGGCGAGTCATGTGCCTCCTTTAATATTGTTTCTCGAATATGCTTTACATTAGGCACAACAATTCTCTTTCCAATCCATAAGGTACCATGTTCGTCTTCATCAAATCTGAATTCTCTTCCTTCTTTGATTCTTTCCTTGATTTCCTTGATCTCCTCATCCGTGGTTTGTGCTTCTCGAATTTCTTGCTCCAAGGTTGGGTTTAACTCCATCATATCCATCTCATTTACAAACCCAAGGTTCAACCGCTCAAACTCCTTGCATAACTCGGACGGTAACTCTCGAACTGTAAGTTGATGGCTTACTCCCTTTCTACTCAAAGCATCAGCCACTACATTGGCTTTTCCCGGATGATAGTTGATCCCCAAATCATAATCTTTGATGAGCTCTAACCATCTTCGTTGCCTCAAGTTCAGATCCGTTTGTGTGAAAATATACTTCAAACTCTTGTGATCCGTATAAATTTCACACCTATGTCCAAGAATATAGTGTCTCCAAACCTTCAATGCATGTACCACGGCTGCAAGTTCTAAATCATGCGTGGGGTAATTCTGCTCATGTTTCTTCAATTGTCTTGACGCATAGGCGACCACTTGACCTCCTTGCATCAATACACATCCAAGCCCTTGTCTTGATGCATCGCAATAAATGTCAAAACTCTTGCTTACATCCGGCAGTACCAAAACTGGGGCTGTTGTCAACCGCTTCTTCAACTCCTCAAAACTCTCTTGACAAGCTCGAGTCCATTGGAATGCCTTTCCCTTCATTAGCAACTCCGTCATAGGCTTGGCTATCTTGGAAAAATCCTTGATAAACCGACGGTAATATCCAGCCATCCCAAGAAAACTCCTTATTTCCTTGACGTTTTGCGGCGGTTCCCACTTCAACACATCTCTCACCTTCCCTGGGTCAACTGATACTCCTCCTCCGGAAATAATATGGCCTAAAAATGGCACCTCTTTCAACCAAAACTGGCACTTGTTGAACTTGGCATACAATTGATGCTCCCTCAATTTCTGCAGCGTAAGCCTCAAGTGTTCCTCATGTTCCTTCTCATCCTTCGAGTAGATCATAATATCATCAATAAACACCACAACGAACTTATCTAAGTACTCCATGAAGACCTTATTCATGAGGTACATAAAGTAGGCAGGTGCATTTGTCAATCCAAAAGACATCACGGTGTACTCATAAGATCCATACCGTGTCCTAAAAGCTGTCTTGGGTATGTCCGATGGTCTAATCTTCATTTGAAAGTATCCCGACCTCAAGTCAATCTTAGAGAAGACACAAGCACCCTTCATCTGATCAAACAAGTCTTCTATGCGTGGCAAGGTGTACTTGTTCTTGATTGTTACCTCGTTGAGAGCTCGGTAATCCACGCACATCCTTTGGGATCCGTCCTTCTTGTCCACAAATAGAACGGGCGCTCCCCAAGGCGAAGAGCTAGGGCGAATGAAACCCTTTTCTAATTGCTCTTGAATCTGCTTCTTGAGCTCCGCTAATTCCATAGGAGGCATCCTATACGGCCTCTTAGCTATAGGTGCAGTTCCAGGTATTAAATCAATAACAAACTCAATGTCTCGATCGGGTGGCATACCTGGCAACTCATCCGGAAACACATCCAAAAATTCACACACCACCGGAATCTCCTCAATTGCGACACCGTCTATATGATTCAATTCCAATTGCTTCGGTGCGGTTTGAGATGCTTCAAATTCTACAGTTATCCCTTCCTCATTGGTCAACTTCACTGTCTTTGTGGCACATTCAATAACCCCATTGTGCTTCCTCAACCAGTCCATACCAAGTATAATATCCAACCCTTGAGAATCTAAAACAATGAGGTTGGCGGAGAAGTCTACCCCCCCTTATTCTAAGGCTTACTTTTGGACATACTATATTTGTCCTCATCTCTCCTCCAGGAGACTTAACCAACAGAGTAAACTTCATATGAGAGATAGGCAAACTATACTTGGCAACATACTTCGATGCAATGAATGAATGCGATGCTCCAGAATCAAATAACATAGTCGCGGGGTTGGAGTTGGCGAGAAACATACCAATGACCACATCATCCGCTTGTTGAGCATCCTCCGTAGAGACATGGTTCACGTTGCCACGAGCAAAATTCTGCTGTCCACGGCTTCCTTGTGGCTGTCCTCCATTAGGTCTTGGGTTTTGCCTCGATGCATTGCTTCCTTGACCAAGGCCCGACTTAGGACATTGATGTGCAAAGTGTCCAGCTTCTCCACAAGTATAGCACTTCTTGACTCCACCAGAATTATTGGGACGAGCTTGGTTTTGAACATTGGCTCCAGGAAAATCAGCACGAGGTGCATAAGGCATCGGAGGCCTAGGTGCTTGCATGACAGGGCGCTGCTGCACAAACTGAGTTGGGCGCGGTGCATATCCAGGGCGCTGAGCAGGAATAGAGGAGCTGTAATTAGGCGCATTGGGTGGCGCAAAGCGAGGGCGCACATTACTTCCTTGTTGTTGTCCTTGATATGGCGCCTTCCTCTTGATTTCTTGCTCCATCTCACGGATCTTGTTCTCAACCACAATTGCCTTGTCCACAAGCTTCTGAAAATTGACATAATCACAGTTGAGCAATTGCACTTGGATCGTATTGTTCAATCCCCTCATGAACAGGTATTGCTTCCGGCTGTCCCGGCTAACATCCTCAGGCGCATATCTTGAGAGTTGAGTGAACTTATTGAGATATTCACTCACGCTTGATTTTCCTTGTCTCAAGTCCTCAAATTCTTGCCTCTTCAAGAGCATAACACCTTCCGGCACATAATGAGAACGGAAACTCTCCTTGAATTCCGCCCAGGTAATTCTCTCTTGGTTCTCATGAGCACTGCAATAAGAATCCCACCAATCTGCAGCTGCTCCAACGAGTTGATGAGAAGCAAATAGCACCTTCTCCCGGTCACTGCATTGGACAATGGCTAGCTTCTTCTCCACGGACTTGAGCCAATCATAAGCGTCCATAGGGTCAGCAGCTTGAGCAAAGGTTGGCGGCCTAGTCCTCATAAACTCTCCCAATCGGTTATGAGGAGGTGGGGGTGGCGGTGGAGGCATGTGGGGCTGATTGTTGATATTGCCAGCCTGCAGCTGTCCCATAGTCTGTATCATGGTCTGCATGAGCTGGTTTTGCATGGCCAATAACTGCTCGATGTTGATAGCCCCCTGAGTAGATCCTTGCCCATTGTTGTTCTGAGGTACTCCATTGTTCTCCTCCTCATCATTGCCATCCCTCTGGTTGCGAGTCCTCGCCATCTGAAGAAAAGCAGTAGGTAAGAATTAGAAAACGCCCCAACTATATGCATCAAGGGATATGAAACTAAACAACTGGCTACACTAGCCTAGGTGGACATGGCAATGCTAAAGCATCCCAAAATCCTCTATTAAGCACACAAGCAAGCAATATATATAGCAAACAGCACTCCAAGCAAAAATACATCGATTCCTGAGTGCTCCTATGTGCTCTAAAGTGTCCATTCTATCTAGGCTGCATCCTACGGTCAACCTGTGGCTCTGATACCAATCTGTGACGCCCGGTTCCAAAAATGAACCAAGCTAACGCATATGTGTGCCCAGGATGTTCATCACACATACACGAGTGCAATCACAAAAGGATATACAGAAAATTACCACAGCTCAAATTATTAAATAAGTACTCTTATTACACAATTCATTAAATCCTCGAATACAAGCTCTAATGAATATTAATGACAAGTTCAACTAATGCAGCGGAAATAAACTAATTAAACAACTAAGCAAACTAAGCAACTATGCAGCATAAGCGACAGGGTATGTATATGCGCAGCTCCAATCAACACCACAGGCAAAGCTGACGGTAGACACGGCCTAGAACTCCGCATTATCGCCATTAAAATCCCAGTCTTGACCTGCAACTGTTGGGGTGGGGGATTGCAAGAGTGAGTACATGTCGTACTCAGCAAGTGTGGAAAGTATGACATGTGGCTGATTCAAATGACGACAAAAATAATGGTAAAGTGCTGAAAAGTACGGTAAAACATTTGAAAAGCAATATATCTTATGTATGTGAAGTAAACCCATCATAATCATAAATGATATCATAATACCAAATCTGAATTCATTACCATCATAAAAAAAAATTCCAGATTTCACCATTGCCAATAACCATATTCATTACCAGAGATTAATCCATAACCATCCATAACCATTATCAAACCATGACCATCCCAAATTCCAATTTCCCTCTAATCATGGAAGTTGTCCAGGCGCTCATAACCGGGAGCACGGCTATCATGATAGTTTTAATTAACTCTGCAGAGTTTGTACCTCTTTACCCACGTGTTTGTGATTTCATCACCCTTCGGCGACTAAGAACCTCCCTTATGCCCATGACCCGTCAGTCATATTACACACTTCCGTTGGTGTGTGGCCAAGAGATCACAAAATAGCCTTTACAAAGGGATTACTAGCCTATTTAGACCCCACTGAGGTTTCACCGGTGGCGATGTCTCCCGCAGAGCACATCTTCAACCAAGGGCCCCCTCTTGAGCCATTCGGATCCCAGGGTAGTCCCACCAATCACCAACAAACCCAATCCGACTACCCCTTCCCCGAGCATCCACAATGGTCCAAACAGCGCTAGCAAAGCCCTAATTAATCAGCTACGCCGCACCCATAACTTGGCCTCGTGGTGGCACTGTAGTCCTGGCTTATTCTCGCATGAACCGGTCCTTAGATCTAAAGCAAGCAAACCACCATAACATCCAACCCATCCACATACCAGGCTTGCTTAGATCACCCATCGTATTGACCAATTTACATCAAACAGAATATCATTGATGCACAATTAAATGTGTAGTGTTGTTTTCCATCCCAATTAATTAAGCGAAGCAAAAAGTAAAAAGCCTTCCCGACTCTTTCTACCATAAATTCCAGGTGACAAGGGTGGTCAAACAAAACTAGTAAACTTCCTACCATAGGATTCCCATCAATTTGACACAAGCATGCAGTTTTGCAAACAAAACATTTATTTAAAACAGGATCAATATGCTTCAAGGACACTTGCCTTGCTCTTGCTGTTGATTAGGGTCAAAGCCTTCAACCTCTTGATGCTGTAGATCCTCCGCGGCACTTTCTAGCGCAAATCCGTCTAATCCACACAGGAAACATACAAAACAAGAAACACAATCAAAGAGTGCACAAATATTACTCAATATGCCATGACATGCATGATTGATGCAATGCAAGGTAGAACTTGTTACTAGATTGCTTTTAATGATCACTAACTAGCTCTAATAGATTATAACAAGTTTATACAGGTTTGGGGTTGATTAGATCAAATTTTAGAATTAATTCAACACAATTTAACCAGAAAGATCGGACTAGTCCGCTAGGGACCGGACAAGTCCGCACTTGACGAGATCAGCAGATTAGGGTTTTCTAGATCGACGTAAATTCGGAGATTAGGGGTTGAATTCACATAAGGAAAAGAGAATAGAAGGTATACCAGGTGTTTAGAACTCCAATGAACCAAGAAACTTGGAGGTAACACTTGGATCTTGATGATCTAGGGTTGGTGATGAACTTGGAGAAGAATTGGTGGTGAAGGACGAAACTTGGTGGAGATCTTGATCCTCCTTCGTTTCCTCCTCTTCTTCTTCTTGTTTGGGATCTTCTCCTCCCTCCTTGATGGTGGCTCCCCACGAACTAGGGTTTGGGTGGGTGGAAAAGTGGCAAATAGATGTCAAACCAAGGGGTGGGGTTGTTTATATAGAGGTGGAGGCTAGGGTTAGATGGATTTCGAGTTTTGGGATGAGTAGAGGCCGGTTTAGAGTCCCACATGGGCTCTAAAAGAGTTGGGCACGACGTCCCTAGGCCCACTTGACGTGAAACCCAAGAAACAAGTCGTAAAACAAAAGGTCAATCTCGGAGTCGCGAAATATCGGACAAGTCCGAACAGGACCGGACTAGTCCGAAGTCGTCCAGAGAGAAAATCGGACAAGTCTGGCCAAAAATCGGACAAGTCCGATCTTAGTCAGAAAGGAAAACGGACAAGTCCGCTGGAACACCGGACTAGTCCGGAAAAGTCCAGGGACTTAGCAAATTTTCAAGGATTCATGGAATATCGGACTAGTCCGCACAAAATCGGACAAGTCCGAAAGTTTCCAGAGCCAAAATCGGACTAGTCCGCAGCAAAAACGGACAAGTCCGTTTTTAGTCAGAGAGAAATCGGACTAGTCCTCAGTAAAATCGGACTAGTCCGCACTTTCCTGCGTTTTAAGTGCGGTTTTGCTCCAAATCAATTTTAAATGCTCCGAATCGATTTTAAACTTGTTCCTCTTGTTGTGGGCTAATGTTAAACATGTATATGAGTGCATGTAGGGCATGATGCATGAAAATGAGGGTGTTACATATGCACACGCTTGACCTCGCCAAGAAGGCTAATCCCTGCAAGTGCAACCGAGAACACGAGCAAGAATGTCGAAGACACGATCTGAAATCGCGAAGTTTGGGTCTCACAAACCGTAGAACGGCAATATTATTGATCTAAGCAAAACCCACCTAATATGACCGGCGTCTGCAGTATTTAAAGTCTAGGGTTCGGCCAAAACATGATTAGACGCGTCCCTAATGGACTCTTACGGCATAAAAGGCCCAAAGGCCCGATTCGGTGGCGCAACACCGGACAGAAATGTGCACTCGATTTTTTTCTGACTCCGGAGGAATTTTGAGGTGGGAGCAGAACCATTGGAAATTTTATCTTCTCCTCTTTCCGTGCATATGTAGAACGTTGAAAACGGAGTCCGTATGCATCCTGGGCGTCCGTTTTAAGGTGGACTGCTCCTGGACTCCGAGTTGAACTCGAGTCCGAGTTGTAAACTGCTTCCATCAACTTGTGGACCTCCCAGCTGGTTCTCCATGCTCCCAAAGCCTCTTTCCTTCACTTGTTGATCTTCTCCATTATTCCTAATAACAATTAAATCATCACATAGCAATCTATTCTCAAACTCACATGCAACAGGAGTTAGGAGCGAATTCACCTGCTGATTTATTAACCGTGCTCGTGCTCTTGTGATTGCTCTTTGCATTTCAATGTGTGTCTCCGCTGTAGTGATGTCCTCATCATCCTCCCCCTCTTGAATTGGAGTCGTCCTCGACTCAAGGTTATCTTCTTCTCCCAAGTACGGTCACAAATCTGAAATGTTAAATGTAGGACTAACCCCAAAATAGGGAGGCAATTCAAGCTTATATGCATTATCATTAATCTTTTCAACAATCTTAAAAGGGCCAGCAGCTCGTGGCATAAATTTAGATTTTCCCAAGTCGGAGAATCGCTCTTTTCTCAAATGTAACCACACCAAATCACCCAGTCCAAGTTTATCTTCTTTTCTACCTTTACTACCTGCAATCCTATACTTCTCATTCATCATTTCAATATTTTTCTTTGTAGTTTCATGCATTTTACGAATGAATTCAGATCGTTGTGTAGCATCCAAATTTATAGTTTCAGAAGGAGGCAAAGGAAGTAAATCAATAGGCGAATGGAGATTGAAACCATACACTACCTGGAATGGACTTACCTTTTTGTCGTGGAGTGAACGGATCTGTTGTAAGCAAATTCTATATTTGGTAAACACTCCTCCCACAACTTCAACTATATTTTCAAGACAGCCCGCAACATAGTAGATAAAGTATTATTAACTTTCTCAGTTTGTCCATCTGCTTGTGGGTGACATGTAGTTGAAAACAGCAACTTGGTTCCCAATTTATACCTCAAAGTTCTCCAAAAATGAAATAAATTTTTTGCATCACGATCAGAAACAACGGTATTTGGCACACCATGTAAACGAACAATTTCCATCATAAATAAATCAGCAATGTGTGAGGCATTATCATTCTTATGACAAGGTATAAAGTTTGCCATTTTAGAGAAACGATCAACAAATACAAAAATAATATCCCTCCCCCTCTTAGTCCTAGGCAATGCCAAAACAATGTCCTTAGAAATATCCTCCCAAGGTACACTAGGAACAGGAAGAGGCATATAAAGACTATGTGGGTTAAGGCGAGACTTAGCTTTGTTGCAAGTAGTGCATCGTGACACGTAGCGCTCGATATCACGCCTCATCTTTGGCCAAAAGAAGTGTGTGGACAGCACGTATTCAGTTTTCTTCACTCCAAAATGTCTCATCAAACCTCCTCCATGTGCTTCCTGCAAAAGTAATAGACGAACGGAGCTAGCTAAAATGCATATCTTGTTAGCACGATAGAGGAGACCCTCTCGGATCACATATTTATTCCAAGTTATTCCTTCTCTACAATTTTCAGAAGCATCTTTGAAGTCCAAATCAGTAGGATATAATGCTTTCATTGTTTCCAAACAAAAGATTTTATGATCAAGTTGGGACAGCATGGTATAACACCTAGATAATGCATCAGCAATGAAATTTTCCTTTCCTTTCTTATGCTTATTGATGTATGGAAATGACTCTATGAAATCAATCCATTTAGCATGTCATTTATTCATATTGGTTTGACACTTAAGATACTTCTATGATTCATGATCGGAATGTATGACAAACCCCTTAGACCAAAGATAATTTTGCCAAGTTTGTAATACTCGCACTAAGGCATACAATTCCTTATCATAAGTGGAATAATTCAGAGAAGGACCATGAAGTTTTTCACTAAAGAAAGCAACGGGTTTACCTCCTTGTATGAGAACGCCTCCAATACCAATGCCGCTTGCATCATATTCTAGCTCAAAGGTCTTGTCAAAATCAGGAAGTTATAGCAATGGTGCTTGTGTAAGCTTCGATTTGAGAGCATCAAAAGCTTGTTGCTGCTGTTCCCCCATCAAAACGGTAGTCCCTTCTTCGTTTTCTCATGTAGAGGTGCAGCAAGGGTGTTGAAATCCCACACAAAACACCGATAAAAACCTGCAAGAACAAGAAAACTACCAACCTGTGTAACAGTTGTTTTGGATGGCCAGCTGGTGATTGCTTTAATTTTTGCCTCATCCATCTCAATTCCCTGCGATGAAATGACATAGCCAAGAAACGATACTCGATTGGTGCAAAAGACACACTTTTTGAGGTTACCAAACAAACGTGCTTCTCTCAAAATAGTAAAAACAGCTCGTAAATGATCAAGATGTTCATCATAAGACTTGCTGTAAATGAGGATATCATCAAAGTAAACCACAACAATTGTCCAATGAAAGCACGTAAAACCTCGTTCATTAATCGCATAAAGTTGTTGGGTGCATTATTTAAACCAAAAGATATGACTAACCACTCATAAAGTCCAAACATGGTTTTAAATACAGTTTTCCATTCATCTCCTAGTGCCATTCTAATTTTGTGGTAACCACTACGCAAGTCAATTTTTGTGAAGATAATAGCACCACTCAATTCATCAAGCATGTCATCTAAGCGAGGAATAGGATAACGTTATCGAATGGTGATGTTATTAATCGCTCGACAATCAACACACATGCGCCAACTACCATCTTTCTTAGAAACCAAAAGAACAGGAACGGAACAAGGACTAAGGCTTTCACGAATGTTCCCACGGTCCAAAAGATCTTGGAGTTGTCGCTGAATTTCCTTAGTTTCCTCTGGATTCGCCCTGTATGCTGCACGATTTGGCAAACTTGCTCCTGGAATCAAATCGATCTTGTGTTCAATGCCTCTCATCGATGGTAAACTAGAGGGTATCTTGAAGGGAAACACATTCTCAAACTCCTGCAAAAGGTTAGCAACAGCAGGGGGCAATGCAATAGACAATTAATGAAGTGAAAACATGGCTTCTTTGCAAACTAAAGCATAGCACATCCCATTAGCATCGAAAAAATCAGCAAGGTCAGATTTAGTTGCGAGCAACGCTGGTGATTTTAACTTAATGACTTGCTGTTTTTCAGATTCTAATTTTGTTGCTTTGCCATCACGAATTTTACTCTTCTCAAAATGCACAATTTCAGCAGAAGTCATGAGGAGCAAAGTGATTTTCTTTCCCTTATGCATGAGAGTATATTTATTAGTTCTACCATGATGAATATCATTTGTATCAAATTCCCAAGGACGACCCAATAAAAGAGAACAAGCATCCATCAGAACGACATCAAAATCAGCAAAATCATGGTAAGAACCAATTGAAAAATATATTCTCGCTGTTTGTGTTACCCGAACCATACCACTGTTGTTGAACCATTGAATGTGGTATGGATGAGGGTGTGCTCTTGTTGTCAAACCAAGTTTCTTGATGACGTCTGTGTTCACCAAGTTATTGCAGCTACCTCCATCAATTATAGTGTGTACACGGCAGTCCTTGAGGACGAGAAACATGTGGAAGAGGTTGTGTCATTGTAGCTTGTCGTCGGTCTCCACTTTGGAGCTCAAGGCACGCTGCACAATCATGTTCCTATAGTTCACCGTTGCCGCTGTACCAAGTACCTCTTCTTTGGTGTCTTCGTCATTTGGATCTGTAAAGTCAGTAGCAAGAGAATATTTATCTTCAACATATGAAGTACTATCATACCCGCCATCATCGTGTGCTATGTATGCTCGTTTGCTCGGGGAATCTCTCATCATATGACCAAGTCCCTGACAGCGGTGACACTTAATGTCAGAAGAACGACACATAGAAGTCGTGGACGACGAAGGCTTGAATGATTTCGCCTTGCTGCCCTCCGGCACGCGAGAAGGTGGAGCAGCAGGTATAGTTCGTTGGCCGCCATTGGATGGTGTAGTCGCTGCACAGGGGGTCGAAAATGGTGCTGTTTTGGATGGTGTGGGCGTCGACCACGGCGTGAAGTTGCTCCCCGTGCGTTGTTGTTGTTGTTGTCGGCCCTGCAATTCTTTTTCTGCCAACATAGCAAGATGAAACAATCCGTTAACAGTATCATATTCCTTGTAATCAACAATGTCCTAAATTTCACGCCTCAACCCCTCATAAAAACGAGCTATTTTATCATCCATGTCTTCTACTACCCCACAACGCAGCATACCCTTTTGTAACTCTTGATAATACTCCTCTGTGGACATATTACCTTGGTCTAAGCACTGCAATTTTTTGCGAAGGTCCCGCTAAAAAGATGGAAGAACAAATCGAACACGCATAGCTTCCTTTAATCTATCCCATGTTGGAGGATCAGTTCTAGTTTTAACAAGTTCATTCCACCATATGATAGCAAAGTCCTTAAACTCACTAGTGGCTTGATGAACTCTGTGTTGTTCAGGAACAAGGTGAGCATTAAATTTTTGCTCTACTATCATGTCCCAATCAAGATAATCCTCAGCATCATAAGCACCAGAAAAGGAGGGTATATTAGATTTCACTTTAGCAAAAGGATCATCAAGAGGATGATTATAATTGTTATGATTATTACCTCCCATACCTCGACGATAAAGTGGCAGTCTTGGCTGATTTTTGTGATCTTCCATATCATCATAAGCATTGTCTTCATGTCTTACAGCGAGAGGCAACCGAGCCTCAAAAGTATTCATCCGAAGAGCAAGGTCATCAAGTTGGCGAGTCAAGTTCGCCAATGACTCCTCCGTTGCTGCGTTGTATTTGGAGAACATATCTATCATGGTCTCCACCATATCACATAACTCAGCATGTTGAACACATTCGTCATCATTGTCTTCTCCTGCCATTGTTAGTAGGAAACAAAAGATAACAAAAATATGTTATCCCTATCAACCACAGTGACAATGTGAAAGGTGGAAGAAAAACAATCTCTCGCTCAAGCATCTTACCACACTCTTACAAGTGTTCTTACCTACACAGCAAGCGGTGTGGATGGTGAGATGAACCAATGAAGCGTGGGGTGATTGCAAAGGTACCTTTTATGCTCAAGAGAAAGGTGGAGCTTGGATGGCACAATATGGTGGCTAATAAGCAGAAAATCATTAAACGGGTAAACAAAGTTGAATAAGTATTCAATATAGGAAAATGTTGCTGGTCAACCAAGTGTCCTAGGGCCTAGCACAACACAAGGAAGTATCAAGGCAAAAGAGAGACAGAATGATATAGCCAACAAAACAGCACCAAGTGATATAAGCCAATTGCTTTAATATGCGTGCTCTTCACTATTTTTTTGTATTATTTTTTACATATTTTTTCCTTACTCAGGAGCGCTAATACAGGAAGCACACAAATTTGCAGCTCTATTGGATGTAATATGCGGGCTATAGAAAATCAAGAAGATTCTTTAAAATTTTGTTGAAACTTTGGATGCCGGATAGCCTATCTTCCAAGGGGAATTTGGGAAATCTAATTTCGCCGAACGCGGCTACGCAGCAAAAAACAGGTGCGGAATTTCGCGTAGATGAATTTGAAAAAAAAATCGCCCGATTTCGAGTTCGTATGCGAAAGTCATGGCCATTTCAAGGTAGGTTGTCCGAGTTACGATTTTTGGATGTTGATTCCAACTCGGTTTGAGAACAGAACACGCAATCGGATATGAAAACAATCGGGAATTTGCACAGCAACTAATAGGGTGGTGTATGATGATTCAAGAATGAGTTGCACAAAGGTTTGTCACCTAATCTAGGGCTGGCGATGCGGGAGTTCACGCAAGGCGGCTAGCTAGGGCAAACCGATGAACGTGGTGGAACAGCAAGAAAACAAGGCCGAAACATGATAACTAGGACCCAAAACACAAAGCTGAACCAGCAACAAGACTCGACCACATGAATGCAAATTCAACAATGCAAACTGAAAAACGAAACTACAGGCACTATAGTCTAGGAAGCGGTAAAAATGGTCTAATTTTTTGTGGCTTTTTTGTGGACTCTAGGTACGAAACAAAATCGATCTAATGGAAGGAAAACAAAGATAACTCACGGGCAACCTGGAAATCTGATACCAATTTATGAGTAGGTTTAGGCCCGATCTTCCGAAAGGTAAGTCGATTGGGGTGTGGAACTTGACGTTGATGATCCGCGGCACTTGAGCGGTTCGAGTACCCTAGCAATCACTACACCACATATCCATTGGTTATCAACCGTGCTGCACACGCTTTTCCTTGCCAAGAAGGCTAATCCCTGCAAGTGCAACCGAGAACACGACCAAGAATGTCGAAGACACGATCTGAAATCGCGAAGTTGGGGTCTCACAAACATTAGAATGGTGACATTATTGATCTAAGCAAAACCCAGCGAATATGACTGGAGGCTGCAGTATTTAAAGGCTAGGGTTCGGCCAAAACATGATTAGACGCGTCCCTAATGGAATCTTACGGGATACAAGGCCCAAAGGCCCGATTCGGTGGCGCAGCACCCGACAGAAATCTGGACTCGACTTGTTTCGACGATTCCCAATTACTCTGCAGGAATTTTGAGGTTGGGCCAGAACCATTGGAAATTTTATCTTCTCCTCCTTCCGTGCATATGTAGAACGTCAAAAACGGAGTTCGTATGCCTCCTGAGCGTCTGTTTTTAAGTGGACTGCTCCTGGACTCCAAGTTTAACTTGAGTCCGAGTTGTAAACTGCTTCCACCAACTTGTGGACGTCCCAGCTGGTTCTCCACGCTCCCAAAGCCTCTTTCCTTAACTTGTTGATCTTCTCCATTATTCCTAATAACAATTAAATCATCATATAGCAATCTATTCTCAAACTCACATGAAACAAAAGTTAGGAGCGAATTCACCTGCTAATTTATTAACCGTGCTCGTGCTCTTGTGACTGGTCCTTGCATTTAAATGTGTGTCTCCGCTATTGTGATGTCCTCATCACTTGCCATATTCAATTCACCCAGGTTGTACAAAGATGTACAAAGACTTGAAGACTTGTTATTGGTGGGCTAGTATGAAAAAGGACATAGCTGAATATGTAGTGTTGTGTGATGTGTGCCAACGAGTCAAGGCGGAACATCAAAGACCAGCTGGACTATTGCAGCCATTAAAGATTCCAAAATGGAAGTGGGAAGAAACTGGAATGGAATTCATAGTTGGGTTACCGTGTACTCAGTTCGGTTATGACTCAATTTGGGTAATCGTGGATCGTTTGACCAAGTCAACTCACTTTATTCTCGTCAAGACCACTTTGAATGGAGAGAAGTTAGTGGAACTGTATATGAGAAGAATTGTGTGTTTGCATGGAGTTCCAAAGAAGATAGTATAGGATAGAGGTTCTCAATTTACCTCTAGGTTTTGGCCAAAATTGCATGAAGCTTTGGGAACAAGGTTGAATTTCAGCTCAGCATATCACCTTTAACGGATGGAGAAAATGAGAGAACCAATCAAATTTTAGAGGATTTGTTAAGAGCTTGTGCTTTGAAGCATGGGAATAGTTGGGACAAGAGCTTGCAATATGCAGAGTTTTCATACAACAATAGTTACTAAGCGAGCTTGAAAATGTCACCTTATGAAGCATTGTATGGAAGGAAGTGTAGGACACCCTTGTTTTGGAATGAGACAGGGGAGAATCAAGTATTTGAACCTGACATGTTGCTGGAAGCTGAAAAACATGTTTAGGTTATCCGCGAGAACTCGAGGGCTGCTCAATCAAGGCAAAAAGGCTATGCGGATAATAGGAGAAGGAAACTAGCCTTTGAAGTGAGAGACTTCATTTACCTCAAAGTGTCATCAATGAGAGGTCATAAGAGGTTTAACATAAGAGGCAAGCTAGCACCTCGCTATATTGGACCATTCAAGATTTTGGACAAAAGAGGAGAAGTAGTGTATAAATTGGAGATGTTAGCTAATCTTTCAGATGTCAATGATGTGTTTCATGTTTCCCAGCTCAAGAAGTGCTTGAGAGTACCGGAAGAACAGGTGCCAATGGAAGATCTAGAACTCCAGGAAGATTTGACTTATGCCGAGCAACCGATCAAAATCTTGGAAACCAAGGAGAGGGTCACAAGGAACAAGACTATTAGATGGTGTAAAGTTCAATGGAAGCATCACACAGAATCGGAAGAACATTGGAGTTGGAGGATGATCTCAAGAAGGAATTTCCCTATCTTTTCTCTTCTGCGTCGAATCTCGAGGGCGAGATTCATTTTAAGGGGGGTAGTTTTGTAACACCCTCATTTTTATCCATCATGCATTGCATAAGTTCATATACATGTCTGACATTAATCCACATAAAAAGGAATAAGTTTAAAATGAATTAGAAACAAAACCGCACTTAAGAATTTTGGTAAGTGCGGACTAGTCCGATCTTGGTGCGGACCAGTCCGATTTTTCTCTGGCTTCCATTGGACTTGTCCGTTTTGCTGCGGACTTGTCTATTTCTCCCTTTGGACATTTTCGGACCTGTCTGGCCCATAGTGGACTAGTCCGATATCCCAAATTGCTTGAAATTTTGCCAAGTCCCTTGACTAGTTCGATATTCCAGCGGACTTGTCCGTTTTCCTCTGACTAAAATCGGACTTGTCTGATTTTGGCCATACTTGTCTCTTTCTCCCCTCTAGATAAGATCAAACTTGTCTGATGTCCAGTCCGGACTTGTCCGATATCTCTCTGTCGAACTTCGGACTAGTCCGACCCTTTTTGGACTTGTCCTATAAATCGCGACTCCGAGTTGATCTTTTGCTTCACGACTTGATTCTTCAGTTTTACATTAAGTGGGCCTAGGGACGTCGTGCCTAACTCTTTTAGATCCCATGTGGGACCCTAAAACCGACCCCTACTCATATCAAACTCGAAATCCATCCATCCCTAGCCTCCTCCTCTATATAAACAACCCCACTCCTTGACTTGACATCTATTTGCCACTTTTCCACCACACCCAAAACCTAGCTTGCGAATAGCCGCCACCAAGGAGGGAGAAAGGGATCTAGAGCAAGAAGAAGAAGAGGAGGAAACGAAAGAGGATCAAGATCTCCATCAACTTTGCGTTCTTCATCAACAATTCACCATCAAGTTCATCATCAACCCTAGATCTTCAAGATCCAAGTGTTGTCTCCAAAACTCTTGATTCTTTGGAGTCTTAGACACCTGGTATACCTTCTATTCACTTTTTCTCACGTGAATTCGACCCCGTCGCACAAAATTCATGTTGATCTAGAAAACCCTAATCCGTTGTTCCTACGTAGTGTGGACTAGTTCGACCCTGCTGCGAACTTGTCCGACCCTGCGATATGAATTCTGATGAATTAATCCTGAATTGACTTGAACCAACTCCAAACCTGTGTATACTACTCAATAACCATTGTAATTGATTAATAAACATCACTAACAACTTATTAACAAATCTTTCCTTGCATTTGCATCAATCATGCATGTCATGTCAATTTGAGTAATATTTGTGCACTTATTGATTGTAATTCTTGTGTTGTATGTTTATTGTGCGAATTGGATGGATTTGTACTAGAGAATGCCGCAGAGGATCTACAGCATCAAGAGTTTGAATGCTTTGACCCGAACGAATACCAAGCGCAAGGCAAGTGTCCTTGAACATATTGATCCTATTTCTAAAATAAATGTTAAAACTGCATGCTTGTGTCAATTTGATGGGAATCCTATGGTAGGAAGTTTACTAGATTTGTTTAACCATCCTTGTCCTCTGGAATACTTGGTATAGAGTCAGGAAGGCTTTTTAACTTTTTGCTTCGCTTAATTAATTGGGATGGAAAACAACTATATTATTTAATTATGCATTAATGAGACTATGGTTAATATGAACTGGTTAATATGACATGGTAATGGGTGATCTAAGCAAGTTTGGTATGTGGATGCGTTGGATGTTATGGTGGTTTGCTTGCTTTAGATCTA
Organism: Tuctoria greenei; assembly: GCA_036927565.1. NCBI lineage: Eukaryota > Viridiplantae > Streptophyta > Magnoliopsida > Poales > Poaceae > Tuctoria > Tuctoria greenei. Next base: position 95,914,631 of record JAYESD010000010.1, read on the forward strand.
AGGACCGATTCGTGGAGCGATCATCCAGTATTTATAGTGCCACCACGAGGCCAAGTATGGGTCTAGCGTAGCTGATTAATTAGGGCTTTGCCAGTGCTATTTTGACCATTAAGGATGCTTGGGTAAGGGGTAGTCAGACTGGGTTTGTTGATGATTTGTGGGACTACCATAGGATCCGAATGGCTCAAGAGGGGGCCTTTGGTTGAAGATGTGCTCAGTTGGAGACAATGCCACTGGTGAACCTCAGTGGAATCTAAATAGGATAGTAATCGCTTTGTAAAGGCTATTTTCTAATCTCTTGGCTACACACCGATGGAAGTGTGAGACGGCATAATAGAGGTTCTAGTCACTCAAAGGTGATGAAATCACACACGTGGGTAAAGTGGTACAACCTCTGTAGAGTGTCTAAAAACTATCATGATAGTCGTGCTACCAGTTATGAGCTACCTGGACGCTCACATGATTAGGGGAAAACTTGGTATTGGGATGGTTGGTTGGTTGGTTATGGATTAAATTCTGGTAATGGATATGATTAATGGTAATAAACTGGAATACGGATAATGGCAATGAAATATGGACTGGTATGATGATTACTATATAGTTTATGATGGGTTTACTTCACATATCTATAATATATTGCTTTTCAAATGTTTTGATGTACTTTTCAGCACTTAGCCTTTATTATATTTGTTATATGTATCAGCTACATGTCATACTTTCCACACTTGTTGAGTATGACATGTACTCACCCATGCAATTCCGCCACCAATAATTGCAGGTCAGGATTGGGAGTTTAACGATGATCATGCGGAGTCCTAGACCATGTCTACCGTCAGCTTCGCCTGTGGAGTGTTGGAGCTGCGCTATCCCCTTTTGCTTAGTTGCTTAGTTTGCTCAGTCTAGTGTATTTTTGCTGCATTAGTTGAACTTGTCACTGATAATCATTAGGGCTTGTATTCGAGGATATTATGAATTGTGTAATAAAAGTACTTAATTAATCTTGTTCAGTGGTAATTTTATGTATATCCTTTTGTGATTGCACTCGTGTATGTGTGTCGAAGGTCTTAAATGACACTTCCCCCGGACTTGCTTAGAGAGCAGGCCGCGGAGTTTCTTTGGATTCACGAGGGCTAGTTCCAGGAGATTCAGCGTAGCGAGATGATGAACACAGAGGGTTTACGTGGTTCGGGCCGCCGGAGCGTAACACCCTACGTCCACCGGAGTGTTTGTGTATTGCCTTGCTTGAGCGTGTATGAGTCTCGATTGATCGATCCTTTGTGAAGGTTGTCTGCCGAGTCCTTTTATAGTCCAAGGACTCTGAAGTCACAAGGTGGGCCCCGGGGCCCGACAGGTGGTCTCCGGGAGAGCCAAATCCTATACAAGATCTAGGATTAAATGCTATCTACTTCCCTTTGTCAAGGGATTCAATGTGCCATCCCGCCGCGTTGTGTACCAGGGCTACACATAGTTGTTTATGATGGCAGGGCATGTACCGTTGTCTTGTCCCCGCGGCTCACTCGTCCGTCTTGCGCAGTGGGTGTGTACCGGCTACTTGGACAAGACTAGACACTGGAGCATTGACATTTGCATGCGCGACTCCGCTTCGCCTGGGGAAGGCGCGCGTACTTAATGCCTGTCTGAGAAGCGCACTCTTTCCTTTACTGCGGCCTCCTACCGTATTGAGTTGGTCCTCCGCCACGTCGTCGCACCGGAGCCTGCCCCTGCGGGGGGTTCAGCGCCCGGCTGTACAGGCCACATGGCGCCTCCGGAGCCCACCTCCGCAGAAGGGTGGAGGCTCAGCCCTGCGGGCCACGTGGTAGTTCAGGAGCCCTTCCCTGCAAGGAGACGGCCCTGGTCTCGGGTGTTCCAATGGCTAAGTGGCAGCCCCAGAGCCCGCCTCGTCGGGGAGGCGAGAGTCTAGTTCTACCGGCCACGTGGCAGCCCCGGAGCCTGCCTCGGCGGGGACGCGAGGGTCCGGTCCTGCCGGCCACGTGGCAGCCCCGGAGTCCGCTCCGGCGGGGAGGTAGGATCTGGTCCTTCCCTCCACGATGTGGCAGCTGCAGACTCTGCCTCCATGTAGAGGCCGAGTCTTTACCCGTTTTCTCCTTGTGCGTGGGAGTACCCGGTCTGCGGGGTACCGACAGTGGCCTCCGAGCCCACCTCGGGAGAGTCGTCGATACCGCAGGTGGGGTCTTCTTCCTTATCTTCCCGTGCAACTCTTTCTATTCCAATTCGGGGCAGTTCCCTGGGCGACACGTCCCTGCTATCGTGGCGACGCGTCTCCCTCTGTTAAGCGGAGGCGCGGGACGTGCGCTGCGCGACATGACTTCTACTTTCAATCGTGCTTTAACTGCGGTGGTTCCCGAGGTGGCTCCTGCACTTCCGCTGCTTTTGCCTTTTTAGAAACTGCCAAGTTAGCTCCCGCATGGTTGGCCACCCGACTCGCCTTCTTTGTCGAGCGACTCGGGCCCTCACGTCATTGCCTATGCGGGTCTGTTGCTCTTCTACCGAGGCTGTGGCGGTTCACACGCCACGTCTGTTGGCTTGCAGAGGTGAATAAAAAGAGACCTTTCCACCTAAGGGTCCTTTCTTCCGCTTCTGCATCCTTGCACTCGTGCCTCTTGGCCCAAGCCCAGTTCTTGCGCTCTAGTTCCCGATCTTCCCTTCCAGCGCCTCCTCCTTCAACCTCATGGCGAGCATCCTGCCCAGGTCCCGGCTGTCCAGGTTTGCCGATATGACCTGTGCGCCGGCTTCTCGGCTGGCGAGCCCCTGAATAGGAGGAGTGGCTCCGTCGCGGGGAGCTTCCACTGAACCTCACCGACAGGGAGATGGTGCTGTTCTCGTCGTACGTGCTGGCCGGCTTCGTTCCGCTAGCATTCGCCTTCCTGGTAATGCTTCTCGAGACCTTTGGCCTCCAACTTCACCACCTCCCACCGAACTCGATCGCCTTGCTGGCGGTCTTTGCTCACCTCTGCGAGATGTTCGTGGGGGTGATGCCGTTGGTGAAGCTCTTCGGGTACTTCTTTGTACTGAGGGCCACTGACAAAAGCTAGAAGGATCAGCTCAGCGCCTACTACTTCCAGCGCCGAACCAAGGTCCCTTCTAGGTACATTGCTTCCTTCAGCTCTGCACGGTGGGAGCAATGGCGCGAAGATTGGATGATCATCAAGGTCGAGGCTCACGACTGGATGTGCCTCTCCACCGGGAGCCCCTACTCTGAGCGGTCATTCTGGGAGGAGCGCCTAGAGCTGGAGAGGGTGTTCGACCCGGTGTTGGAGAGGATGCAGATGCTGGCGGACCACGGGCTGACGTCTGCGATGGTGTTGAGGGACTTCATGTCTCGACGCATGGCTCCGCTCCAGCACCGCATCCGCCCGGCATGGATGTACACCGATCCAATGGACTGCACCCGGCTCGAGACCGGCTCCAACTCCAACCCGGACGAGCAGCTGCTGCACGATATGCTGGTCCGGGTCTGCCCCAATGATGTTTCCCTTGAGGGACTGATCCTTCCGGCAGCCTGCCGCCCCCTGTGCTCAGACTCTGAGCTGAAGAGGCAGCTGCTGAAGGCGATGCCGACGCTCGACGAGTCCGGTCTGGTGCAGCGCCAGATTAGAGACCCGTTTCGGGGGGGTCGAGATTGCCGACGATGTCGAGGGGGTCAACGTTGCCGATGACGCTGAGGGAGGAGGGGGTCAACGTTGCCGATGATGCTGGGGGAGGCGGAGATCCCCCAAGAGACGAAGATCCCTCGAGTGATGACCCCTTGAGTGGGCCCCAGCTCCGTTAGCGGGGAGGCGTCGGCCCCTCCGCTGATATTGGGAAAGGGAAAGCACCAGTGCCGGTGTCGGACCCAACCCCCAACAAGCGTGCCCAGTCGCCGCCGCACTATGTGTCAGGGGGTGCTAGCGGCGCCGCTTTGCCGCCCGAGTCCACTACGCGCAAGAAGGGGAGGCTCCTCAACGCCGATGGGACCCCAGCGTTCCCTCACTGTTTGGAGGAGCGCCAGACTTCGGGGATGTCGCCGACTCCTCCATCTCAGGGGCCCCCAGCACACGCAGCGGCCCCCGCCGCGGGTTTCGGGGGTCCGGACCCCCCCCCCCAACCCTTTCGGGAAGCAGTGGAGCTTCAACATTCCCTGGTAAGTCTGCTTAAATTTCATCTTGGGTGTTCTTTGCTGTGTGCTCACCCTGTAATATTCTTATGATTCGGGTTTGTGTGCTTTCAGTGCAACCGCGGCTACTCCTCCGCCCGCACGCCCTTTCGCTGGTGGGCATGCTGCTCGAGCTAGCTCACAGGGCTCCTCTGCAGCCTCGGACCCTGCTCGGGCGCACCGGGCTGCTGCTACCGAGGTGCCCCAAGCCTTCGCACCCGAGGCCCCTACAGCGGCTGCTGAGGGTCCGTAGCGTGCGCCAGCGTCTGGTGTCGCGCCCGCCAATGACTCCGCATCCACCGGCCACTCTGCACCGGCCGATGCCACCGCGCCGACTGACACTGCTACGTCGGCTGGCACCATCGCCCCGGGTGGAGCTCCCGGAGCCGTCTTAGGAGCCGTCGGTAGCAGTGCTGGAGCCTCCGCTGGGGAGGGGGCCCCTAGAGACGACGCGCCTGGTCCTAGGGGCGGTTTCCCCCCTCCCCTCCCCCCCCCCCCCCCCCCCCCCGCCATCTCTGACTGGGGGACCTCTAGTCCCCGTCTCCCCGGTGGTCCTCCATATGGAGGACGATATTGAAGAGGTGGGGAGGCAGGGACCCACGACTACGGTGGAGCCCCTCCCCCTGTCTGAAGCCATGGTCGTAGCCTACTCTGGTTTTCGGCAGGCTCAGGCGGCCCTCGACGGGGAGAGCGGGAGGCTTGAGGACGAGGAGGACCGACTCCGGGAATGGGCGAGGACCCTGGATGCCCGGACCCAGATGGCGAAGTGCCGGGTGGCGCAGCGGGAGGCGGTCGTCCGGGAGGAGATGAAAATCCTCGACCAGGAGCGCGAGCTTATCGCTCGTCTGGACGCCGTCACCCAGAAGCTGAAGGCGGACGCCGCGGCGATCCATGCTGAGGCCAGCTCCCACCTCTAGTCCTGCGAGGAGCTCTCGCAGCTGCTATCTCGCCGGGAGGCTGCTCTTGCCGAACGGGAGCAGGAGTTGGCAGCGAAGCAGGCTGAGGTGGAGGCGACCTCCCGCCTGCTCATCCTCCAGCAAGAAGAGGCGAGAGTCCGTGCCGCCGAGCTAGACTGCCGAGATACTGCCTAGGCTGAGGTGGAGCTAGCCCAGTTTGTTGAGCGCCAGGCTCTCCTAGACCACGAGTTCAACATCACCCTCAAGGAGGGTGACTTGAGCTGCTGCGAGAGGGAGGTCAGCGAGCGCGAGAGAGCTGTGGCAGCCAAGGATGAGCAGTTCCTAGACGGTGGTCCCCAGGCGGCGGCGGCAGCCCAGCAGGAGGTGCAGGAGCTCCGGGCGTCACGTTCTGCTGAGGCCTGGAAGGTCAGGGAGTTCCTGGGCGGCACCGACTCAGCTCTGGTGCCGCTCGTCTTCAGCTTGGTGCGCGTGGGGGAACTAGCGCAAGAGGTGAGTCAGGTGTTCGCAGCCCTTGACTCCACCAGCTCGAGGATGCGCTCGTTGGGGGCCATCATCGACAACCAGCTGGAGGCTGAAGGGAGGATGCTGGTGAAGGAGGTGGTGACGCACATCCTGTCCTGCTACCGGAGCTGGTACCCTGATGTCCCTCTTCAGTCGGTCCTCGAAGGGCCCATTGCCGAGAGGGAGGAGGCCGCCATGTCCGAAGTCTCAGATGTCGTGGTGCTCATCACCTCAGGATTCCAGCGGAGCGGCTGAGGGCTCCCCATGCGCTGCTTGTATCTTCTGTTTCTTTCAGTTTTTCTTTGTAGTTGTTTGTGATGACAGACCTTTATTTTGGAACAAAAAATCTGCTTGGAGTGCCCCTCATACTTAGCATGTTTTCCTTTTCAGCAATATCTTCTAGTTGCTTGTTGCTTCTTAGCTTCCAGGACATGCCGTCCCCCGGAGTGTGGCCCCCTCGCAGGTGTGGCCAGTTGTTATGGGCACACCTATCAGATACCTAGAACATAGGTCGGACGTTTGCAGGTGAGATTAGGATGCGTGGGTAGCATTGCTGTAACTGAGTACACGGGGACATCGACAGCGGGCCCCCTGGGGGTGCCGCCGGAGCTTCAGTCCAGCGGTGTCCACCATCTTTGGTGAAACGTCGACGGCGGGCCCCCTGGGGGTGCCGCCGGAGCTTCGGTCCGGCGGTGTCCACCATCATTGGTGAAACATCGATGACGGGCCCCCTGGGGGTGCCACCGGAGCTTCGGTTCGGCGGTGCCCACCATCTCCGGTGAAACATCGACAGCGGGCCCCCTTGGAGTGCCATCGGAGCTTCGGTCCGGCAGTGCCCACCATCTTCTATGAAACGTCGATGGCAGGCCCCCTGGGGTGCCACCGAAGCCTCGGTCCAGCGGTGCCCACCATATCCGGTGAAAGGTCGATGGCGGTCCCCCTGGGGGTGCCACTGGAGCTTCAGTCTGGCGGTGCCCACCATCTTTTGGGTACTCTAATGGTTATCGCCGGGCTAACTCCTTGAAGACCTGCGTATAGATAAAAAAATAGGAGAAGTAATTTTGTCCGCTGGTCATTGCTTCCGTGCTATTTTTTAGTGTCGCTTGACTTACGATCTTGTGCTGACTCATGGGGCTTGGGTAATTCAGTGCATCTGCACCTAGGGCTCGCTATCCATACTACTTAAGGGTGGTCCATCTGGCCCCTAGTACTCAGCTGCAGCGCTGGGGAGGCAGGGCGCACAGGCTTAGGGTACAAGACTAGGCTAAGAGGGCTGTGCCCCTGGACCTCCCGCTTCGCGTAAGCCTTTCCCGTGGGAGACCGTCTAGAGACACAGACCCCCAAGTATGGGAACACCCGAGGCCCCAGGCACATTGCAGGTTCCTCAAGCAACCCCACCTGCAACTAGACAGCAAGGCTCCCACTATTGCTAAAGCAGGGAAAAAATGACAGCGCCCATGATAGATCATGAGCTACGGCGAACGTACAGCAATATCATAAAAAATTAAAGATAATTTTTTGAATGACAAACCCTATACAGGGCAGGACAACATTCTTTCATTGCGGTTTCCCATAAGATGGGACAGGCTTTACAAGGGGAATGACCTGGCTCGGGTGACAAAGGAAGTCGAGTGCACCTACTTAGGGTTATGGACCAGGCTAAGCGAAATGTGCACTCAAAGCCTCATCTCCGTAGCCTTAGTTACCCAAAGTACTGTTCCTATGCACCATGTACCTTTTACAATGAAAAAAAATTGTCCTAACACTGGTCTAGAGGTAGAACTTACGGAGGTGCTCGATGTTCCAGGGGTTGGGCAGCCGCTCTCCATCCTCCGTAGCTTGGCGGACGCACCCTGGGCGGCATACCTCCGTAACCCGGAAGGGGCCCTCCAATTTGGGGGAGAGTTTGTTAGCCCCTTCCCGGGGGAGTATACGACGTAGCACCAGGTCGTCTACCTTTAGCTCCCTACTCCGCACGGTCCTTTGGTGGTAGCGCCGGAGCGCCTGCCTGTACCGTGCATTTCGGAGAGCCGCTCTCACTCGTCCCTCGTCGACGAGGTCCGCGTCTTCACGCCGGAGCTGGTCCTGCACGGCTTCGTCGTACACCCGGGCACGGGGGGAGCCCCTGGTAATTTATGGGGGGAGGACGGCCTCTGCCCTGTACACCAGGAAGAAAGGTGTTTCCCCTGTGGCCTGGCTGGTTGATGTCCGGCTAGCCCACAGTGCACACGGAAGCTCATCTACCCAATTTGCACCATGCTTCTCATGGTGTGAGAATGTGCGAGTCTTGAGGCCCTTGAGGATCTCTGCATTGGTCCTATCGATCTGTCCATTGCTCTCTGGATGAGCAACAGATGCATAGAAGACTTGGATCCCAAGGTCCTTGCAGTATTCCCGGAATGCTGCACTTGTGAACTGGGTCCCATTATCAGTGATGATTCTGTCCGGGACCCTGAACCGGCAGACGATCGACTTGATGAATTTGACTGTTGACTGCTTGTTGATGGTGACAACTAGGGCGGCTTGCGGCCACTTGGTAAACTTGTCTACGGCAACGTAGAGGTCCCGAAATCCTCCGACGGCTCTGGGAAAGGGTCCCAGGATATCCAACCCCATACAACAAATGGCCATGACGGAGGGATCATTTGCAGCGCCTGAGCTAGTGTGTGGATCTGCTTGGCATGGAACTGGCACGCCTTGCATCTCCTGACCATCTCGGCGGCATCCTGGAGTGCTGTCGGCCAGTAAAAGCCATGCCGAAAGGCTTTACCGACCAGCGTGCGGGATGACACGTGGTTCCCACACTCGCCTCCATGGATCTCTGCGAGCAAGTCGTAGCCCTCCTCCCGGGTAATGCATCGCAGCAGGATGTCGTTGGCGTCACGCCGGTGAGATCCCCTTCCACCAGCATGTACCTCTTAGCCATGTGGACTATCCTTTCTGCCAGGGCATGTTCTTCAGGAAGGATGTTGTCTTTCAAGTAGTCCCGGACCTTCGAGATCCATGCATCTGGACTTGCTTGATCCTTTGGATCTTGGGCGCCCGGTAGCTCGGAGCCCCCGGTGGCGTATACGATCCTTGGCGGACTCCATGGAAGCAGGGCCGCTGGGACTTCTAGCTTCGAAGTGCTGGGCTCGCCCCCTTGGCCTGGTTCGGCTGCCCGGGCGGTTGGTCGCGGTAACGTCCTTGCAAAGACTCCTTCGGGCACGAGGGGCCCTGTGGAGGCCTTCGTTGACAGGTCGTCTGCAATTGAGTTGTCGGCTCGGGGTACATGGCACAGGTCCAAGGCTTCAAAGTCCTTCTCTAGCTTCCGAAGATGCAGCAAGTATGCTGCCAGCTGAGGGTCGTTGTAGCTGCACTACCCTTTGGCTTGCTTGATGATCAACTGAGAATCACCTTTAGCCAGAATCTGATGGACATTGAGATCTAGGGCAGTTTTAGCCCAAAGATTAGGGCCTCGTATTCCGCCATGTTGTTAGTCGCCTTGAAGCCAAGGCGCACCATGTACTTGAACTGCTCCCCAGTAGGGGTGAGGAGCAGGACCCCGGCTCCAGCCCACTGCTTTCGCGAGGAGCCGTCGAAGTAGAGTGTCCAGGGGGTTTCGGTGAAAACTGGGTCTTTGGGCAACGTTTCTCCATTGTTTGGGCCCCCTGGGTTGCTTGGCGATGGAGTCCATTCTGCCAAGAAGTCCGCCAGTGCATGGCTCTTGACTGCATGTCGAGGTAAGAACTCCAACTCGAACTCTGCTAGCTCCACTGCCCACTTAGTGACGTTGCCAGTCGAGTAGGGGCTATGGAGTACTGTTTTTAGTGGGAAAGAGGTGACCATTGAAACCCGATGAGCCTGGAAGTAATGCCGGAGCTTCCTCGACGCCATGAGCACTGCATACAACAGCTTGTGTACCTCCAGATATCTTGGTTTTGCTTCATGGAGGACCTCACTGATGTATTAGACTGGTCGTTGGGAGGTCCGAACCCTCCATGGGGGGTCTGGGGCTCCTTGCAATGCGTCTGCATCCTGGGGAATGTGGCCCCCAGGATCTAGTTGAACCTCCGGGGGCTGGGACCCGGAGGGCACTTGGTCACTGGAGCACACAGCAAGGGGGTCCTCTACTGGGTCCGGGCCCTGAGGCTCAGCTTCCTCCCCGGGGGCTCCCTCGGGTGCTTGTTGCGGCAGTAGCTCCGGCCGCTCCGCAACCAAGACCATACTGACCACCTCCGTTGTTGCGGTGATGTACAGCAGGAGTTCATCGGCTTCTGGTGCCACCATGATGGGTAGCATCGTTAGGTGCTTCTTGAGCTCCTGGAACGCCGCTTCCGCTTCCTCGGTCCACACAAAGGGACCCGACTTCCGTAGAATCTTAAAAAAGGGCAGCGCTCGCTCAGCCAGTCTTGACATGAACCAGCTGAGTGCTGCCAAACACCCTGCAAGCTTCTGCACATCCTTGATGCGGGCAGGTGGCCGCATCAGTTCTATTGCCTTAATCTTCTCTGGGTTAGCTTCAATTCCTCAGTGCGAGACCAAGAAATCAAGGAGCTTCCCTACAGAAACCCCAAAGACGCACTTGTCGGGGTTCAACATCGTGCCTGACATGCGCAACTTGCTGAAGACTTGGGCTAGGTTGTCTAATAAGGATGTGCGGGCTCTAATCTTTACCACGATGTCATCGACATACACCTCTACCAGATCTCTAATGAGGTCCCCAAATGTCTTATGCATTGGACGTACAAAGGTGGGGAGAGCATTCTTAAGTCCATAAGGCATGGATACATAACAATACAGACCATGTACTGTTATGAAAGCAGTGTGTTCCTCATCTTCCCTAGACATCGGTATTTGGTGGAAACCAGAATATGCATCTAGGAAACACAGAAGATCACAGCCTGATGTTGAGTCTACTATTTGATCTATCCTAGGAAGAGGGAATGGATCCTTTGGGCATGCCTTATTGAGGTTAGTGTAGTCAATGCTCATCCGGAGTTTCTCGCCAGCCTTGGGGATGAAAACAGGGTTGGCCAACCACCGTGGGTGGTGGACCTCCCGGATGAAACCAGCATTGAGCAGCTTCTTGATTTCTTCACAAATGAAGTTCTGCCTGCTCGATGGACTGTTTCCTGGGCTTCTGTTGTACCAGTCGGGCGTCGGGGTAGATCTTCACATGGTGCTCAATCACTTCCCTGGGGATCCCGAGCATTTGTGATGGTTGCCATGCAAACACATCAACGTTGTCGCAGTGGAAGGTGACGAGCGCGAGTTCCTATTTGCTGTCCAGGTTCCCCTCGATGCGGGTTGTCTGGGCGGCCTCGGAGCCAATCCTGACGACCTTTACCGGAACGTCATCGTCGACTGGTCACACGCGGGGTGCAGAAGTGGAGGCCCGCTGCGTCGGACCCTGTTCTGGTCGGCTCTCCTTCGCGCCCCTGGAGCCGGAGCCCTTCCTACTGCGGGTGCCTGGAGCTGCTCCAAGGCGGATACTGCAGCTGAGCGGTCCCCTCTGACCCTGAGGTCGCCGGAGGGCGTTGGCATCTTCAGGACGAGGTAGCCGTAGTGGGCTACGGCCATGAACCTATAGAGCACCGGTCTCCCAATGATTGCGTTGAAGGGGAGGTCGACGTCCGCCACGTCGAACAAAGCGCTCTCCGTACGGTAATTCTTCGGGGTCCCAAAGGTCACCGGGAGGTGAATGTTACCGTACGGGAGGATTTGCCTTGGTCCGACACCTGAGAACGGGCTCGAAGGTGTGAGCTGGGACATCGGCAGCTGCAGCTTCCGGAAGGCCGTTGTGGAGATGAGGTTGAGGCCTGCCCCACCATCAATCAGCACGTGAACGACCTTCACATTGGCAATGGTCGGGGACACCAGTAGCGGGAGTACGTCTGCTCCCACCATGTTCTTCGGGCAGTCAGAGGCGTTGAAGCTGATTACCGTGCTCATCCACATGTGGTGGGGAGCCGGGCTCGGAGCGGGGGCCACTGCCCATCGTAGATTCTTCACTGCGTTTCGGGACGTGGGATCTATGGCTCCCCTGTAGATGACATGGAGAGTCTCGGGGCGCTCCTTATCGCTGCTTGAGTCGGAGTCTCCACCCTCGAGGACGACCTTCACCCCCCTCTGGGGTTCCTGGAACCCCATCTCGCTGTCATCCTTCTTTTCAGGATCGACCTTCTGTTTGCCCTCCCATGGCGGAAAGGCACACCCTCCTGGTGCTGCTTCTACTGCTTCTGCTTGCAGAAGCGCTCTGCGAACTTCTTCACTTCCCGGCACTCGCTAGTGCTATGGCTATTTGTGCGGTGCACCGGGCACTCGAAGTCAGGATCCTCGGGCTCGCGTGACTATCGAGGCGCTTGTCTCGGCGCAGCGGCTGGGCTCCGCCAGGTACCGCGGCCACCATCGCATGGGCTCTGGGCTTTGGCTTGTTCTTGCCATTGCCCTTCTTCTTCTTCTTGCGGCTGATCCTTGCGGAGGCTCCCTCCTCAGTCGGTGTGGCCTCCCTTGCCTCTGAGGAAGGTTGGGAGTGCCAGTTGCGTCCCTCAGCTGCGCTAGCACATTTGTCTGCCAGAGCAAACAGCTCGGAAACATCACATACTTCGTGCGTGGCTAGCTTCTCGAGCATCTTCTTGTTCCTCACACCCTGCCTGAATGCAACAATATCTGATGCGCTAGCGACATGAGGGATGGTGTTCCGTACCTGAGAGAACCACTGGATGAACGATCGCAGCGACTCTCCAGCGCGCTGTTTGACGGCGTGGAGGTCAAGCTCTGTGTCGGGGCGCTTGTAAGAACTGCCGAAGTTTGCCATGAACTGTCAGCACAGCTCATCCCAGGAGGTTATGGACCCCTGGTGCAGGTTCATGAGCCATGACCGGGCTGGGCCGGTCAGGACGACGGGGAAGTAGTTAGCCATGATGGCCTCGTTGCCTCCTGCAGCTAGTATCGCGGTGGAGTAGATCTACAGGAACTCACTCGGGTTGACGCTCCCGTCATACTTCTTTGGCATGTGTGGCCGGAACTTTCATGGCCAGACCACGAAACAGAGGTGAGGTGCTAGAGCTGCACACCCTTGGGTGGGGCTGGTTGGCGCCGGTCGTGGCACTGCATACCCCTAGTGAGCAGGTGGGCCTGCGTACACCTAAGGCTGGGGTGGTGCAGCATACGCCTGTGGAGGTGGAGGCGCGACATACGCCTGGTATGGTGGAGGCATGGCGCGAGCCTGGGGCTCATGGCCTGGCGCACCATAATCTGCCTCGAGGTTGCACCACCGCTCCCTCTGTCGCTCGATGGTGACTCGGCAGTCTTCTTCCAACCTGCGGCGCTGCAGCACGGTTCTCAAGTCTATTGTTGAGATCCTGGCCGAGTGCGAGTCTGCCGTCCATCGGTCAACTGTTAGAGTCTGTGACAACGACACATGCATCGGCTGGGCAAGTGTCTCCATTGGTGGAGGTGCGTTGAGTGCAGCGGTGACGAGGTGGTCGACGTCATTGATCCACTGCTGAGCTGCTCCCCGAGGAGCATGTCTGCAGGTGGATTGTGGAGTAGCGCACGCGCTGCTGCGAGCGCACTCTCCGGGCTCACCGTCGGCGGCGCCATAGCTGCCATCACGGCTGGAGTATGCCATGGTGTGGCGTGCCGGCCTGCAGCCGGCGAGATGACAGCAGGGCGACGTGAAGGTCCCGACCTTGCTGCTCCACAGCGGGATCCCGCTCTAGAGCGAGATGATGCCTGGTCCTCAGCTACCGCCTGTCGCCGTGACTGCGGCCTGTATGTACCGGCGTTGGAATGGCCATTCACCATTACTGCTGGTGGAAATCTTCACCGGAAAAAAGCCCCCTTCCTGGTGCACCAAATGTCGAAGGTCTTAGATGACACTTCCCCCGGACCTGCTTAGAGAGTAGCCCGCGGAGGTTCTTTGGATTCACGAGAGCTAGTCCTAGGAGATTCAGCACAGTGAGATGATGAACACAGAGGGTTTACATTGTTCGGGCCGCCGGAGCGTAACACCCTACGTCCACGGGAGTGTTTGTGTATTGCCTTGCTTGAGCGTGTATGAGTCTCGATTGATCGATCCTTTGTGAAGGTTGCCTGTTGAGTCCTTTGATAGTCCAAGGACTCCGCAGCCATAAGGTGGGCCACGGGGCCCGACAGGTGGTCCCGGGGAGAGCCAAATCCTATACAAGATGTAGGATTAAATGCTATCTACTTCCCTTTGTCAGGGGCTTCAATGTGCCGTCCCGCCGCGTCGTGTGCCAGGGCTACACATAGTTGTTGATGATGGTAGGGCATGTCCCGTTGTCTTGTCCCCTCGGATCACTCGTCCGTCTTGCGCAGTGGGTCTGTACCGGCTACTTGGACAAGACCAGACACTGGAGCCTTGACTTTCGCATGTGCGATTCCGCTTCGCCTGGGGAAGGCGTGGGTACTTAATGCCTGTCTGAGCAGCGCACTCTTTCCTTTACTGCGGCCTCCTACCGTATTGAGTTGGTCCTTCGCCACATGGTCGCACCAAAGCTTGCCCGTGCGTGGGGTTGAGCGCCCGGTTATACAGGCCATGTGGCGCCTCCGGAGCCCACCTCCGTAGAAGGGCAGAGGCTCAGCCCTGCGGGCCACGTGGTAGTTCAGGAGCCCTTCCCTTCGGGGAGACAGGCCTGGTCTCGGGGGTTCCAATGGCTACGTGGCATCGTCGGAGCCCGCCTCGGCGGGGAGGCGAGAGTCTGGTTTTGTCGGCGACGTGGCAGCCCCAGAGCCTGCCTCAACGGGGAGGCGAGGGTCCGGTCCTGCCGGCCACATAGCAGCTCCGGAGCTTGCTCCGGCGGGGAGGTTGGATCTGGTCCTTCCCTTGACGACGTGGCAGCCTTGGACTCTGCCTCCAAGTAGAGGCCGAGTCCTTAGCCGTTTTCTCCTTGTGCGCGGGGGTACCCGGTCTGCGGGGTATCGACAATGTGTGTTGAATGTCTTGGGCACACATATGCGTTCACTTGGTTCATTTTCAGAACTAGGTGTCACAACTTTACCCTTGCCCTTGCTGATGGCATCGACTCTCAGGCTCGCGGCAGGGTAGTCACCCTCTCAGAAGCTCCAGGGATTGTAACCCTAGAGACAGGCTGCCTCTCCACCACGCCTAGGTCATCCAATGATGGCATTCTCCTCTGGATGTCCCTGCTGACCTCGGAAACCATGTTCAGAGGTAGGAAGGTAGCTGGCGGAGTCACGACGTCACGGGAGACACCTCCATTTTCTATTTTTTGGAGATGGATATTCAAAGCTTCATCATCCAAGTTTGTGTTTAAACCGACTTCAATTCGTTCATGATCCATCTCACTATTGAATGCCCATACCGGTCGTTCCCTAGTCTTTAGTGGGGCCACCTATTCACCAAGAAATTTCCAAATACCATTTGGAGGGTCACTCCTCCCTCTATGCATTCTTCGATCCTTTCCAGGATGGGCTTGTACGCATTCGACAGCTTCGGAACTACATTCCAGGCGTCAGTGTCGACATTTGGAAGGCCCTCGGGCAGCTCCAGCTTCTCATGCTCCTCCACAGTGATGATCACCCAATACTTCTTCCAATCATCCCACAAACCAAAGTGGAAGGACTTCAAGTACTTGAAGGGGCAATTCTTCCGCTTCATGAAATAGTAGAAGCCGATGAGCTCTGTTCCCTTGCCGGCGGTGTGGACCTTGAAGAAGGTCTCGAGTAGCTCGATGCAGGGAGGCACGCCCACCCACATCTCGCACAATTGGATGAAAGTTGCCATTAGCAAGAGGGAGTGGGGGCCGATATGATAAAGCTGGAGGCCATAGAAATCTGCAACATCAGGAGGAAACTTGAGAAAGGCAGGATCAGACCCACCATGGCATACATCGGGAAGTACACTATATCTTTGGTGCGGTCCTTCTTGAAGGGGAGCTTGCCAAAGCGGATGTCCTTGTTGCAGGAGTCGCTAGACCAACCCATGTAGGTTCGGACACACGCCATCTCCTCCTTGGTCATGACCTTGCTGCGGGGAAGACCCAACTCCATCGCACCAAAGTGGAGCAAAAGATGGAAGGGAGGCTCTGAGTGCGAGTTTGATTGAAAGCGTGAAGATCCTCAAACCATGTGGGCTTTCCTTCTTAAGTAAGCCTCCGCAACACTTGGATGGAAACCGCATGGGGACCGAGGTTACGCTCTAAAAAATCTACCTTGCCAATGACGAATGGGCCTGGGTCCACTTTGGTGGAAAAGCCGAAGCTGTTGCCCCAGGTGAACCATTGTCATTACGGGAGGTTGGAAGCCTGAGGGCGGCGGCCTGACAAGGCGCACGCAACCGATACGTTTTATGCATCGGGAACTGGCGACCTTCACTTGCGTGAGATCCGCACGCAAAGATCTCACCTGCCACATTCAAAAGAAGCTACGTGGCAATGGTTTAACCACAGAGCATCGCCCCAACGGCACATCAGAAGACCTTTGAAGCCGCGGCGCGAGAATCAAAGACGACCCCGCCTGCGGTAGAATAACTTAACCCAAAGGGTTTCTCTCGGATGTGGGCCTAGGGGAACTGTCAGTACCCTGCGTACCGGGTACCCTATGATACTGCAAGAAAAGCTAAGGAATTCCCACCATCGCGGTTGAAGTCCTCCGTAGGCCCCACGTGTACATGGATCAGAACCCGCCTCCTTCAGATGGGTAGCTCTGGCACTACCACGTGTAATATAAGACCAGAGCTAAACTCCCAACATAGAGAAGCTTCATGTTTGACACGTGGCCAGTGACCTCAGACCTAACCCTCAATAGAGGGAAGCTCTGGTGCCAACACATGCGTAGCGGCTCCGGAGCTACCTTCCCATGAGGGGAAGATCCGGAACTGCCACGTGTTGAGCCTTCGGACCTACGACACCAACGGGAATACTGACGGGTCTCCAACGGCACGGATACTCAAGGGACAGTTATTGCTACAGTTACAAGATCTGATTATGTGCCAACGAATACAATATTAATGACGCACGATCAGAAGACCCTTAATACCGGTAACACCGCCATTAAGGCACGTTATCACACTATTAGGGTGCTTAAACACACTTAAATTGTGTATTAGTCTATAATAACCATCGGGGCCACATGTCGGGCCACGCAATTGAAATAACAACCATACCTTGGTCTATAAAAAGGATCGAGCTGCGCGATATAGACAACGAAGCTCATACACACGCAGGCACCAGTGAATCTCAAATACAACAACACACACCCCGTGGAGTAGGGTATTACGCTCAGGCGGCCTAAACCACGTAAATCCTCTGTGTCACCATCTTGTCTAGAATCTCCATGCGCCAAAATCGATACAAGAACCTCCGCGGGCTACAATTTAGTAGTATCGGGGTAAGTGTCATTCGTACGCTTCGAAAGTAGCCATCCTCGTCATTGTCATTGTCGCTATCCTCCTCGTCGTCATCACTCTTCATGGCTGGTATCGCCTTGGCACGTAGCCGACTGAAGGAGGAGTGCTTGGCACGGCGCAAGAACCATCCTCATGTATATACATATGACACACCAGTCGCATGGTTGTATATACGTAGATCTGCAATGGACTGGTGAACTTAACTTTAGTTTTGTTTTTCCGTCTGCATATGGTTTCTCTGCAAAACCTGAATTGGAAAATTTATTGAAGTGGTAGTGCATCGTCCTCGGTAAAGAAGGGGTAAGTCATGAAGAACAATCACAATATGAGTTTAACCATCATCTTCCTATTAATGATTTTCCTTGGTAGACTGACTGGAAAGGTGGTTACTACCCCCTGAAAATATCCTTCTCAAAGGACTATCCATTGGTGCCTCCAAGATGTGCCTTTCCAAGTGGTTTCTTCCACCCAAATGTCCATTGCTCAGGAGCACTCTGCATTTGGATTTTTGATCAAGAGACTGTAAGATAGACATATTTTGCTCATGTAATTAGTAATTGTTGCCGAACTTATTTGAACCGGTTTCTTATGTTGCTTAAATTGATATTTTGTAGGGGTGGTGCACTAGTTTTACAATCAAAACTATACTACTTGAAATTTAGCGTTTGCTGAATCAGCCAAATGCGCCTGATGTAGAAAATGATTGCTATAATGTACTTAACAAGGTTAGACACTTTGTGTTCGTGACCAACTTAGGTTATTCATTCCTCCTTCGACATTTGTAAACTTAAGGAATGTCAATATTTTCAATATCCAGGGCAATATAAGAGACGTGTTCAGGAGCAAGCTGGACGATACAGTTTAGATTGATCAATGGGAGCTTTAGGAATAAATTTATATTCAAAATTAGTTTTGAGGGCACGCAATGTATGATCTAAGAAATTTTTTAGTTGCAAATTATCTCTGGATTGCAATGTCATTGCGTTTGTTTATCCCTGCAATGGACATTCACAATGTAGTGCAGGTGATAATAGGGTGAAGAGTGCATGAGAGACGGACTTTAGAAAGGTGCATCTCAGATACCTGAGATCTGGCAAAAGGGAGACGGGTCTTACCCGGGCTCGTCTCTAATTTGTTCTTAAGATCGTTTGTCCCACCTCGTAAAGCTGAGCACGTTGCCACGATTGTATAAGACATTGCGCAAAGTTGCCAGTTGGAAACGCCAGAATGTCCTGGATGTTGTTCTGTCCTCAACACACTGCGGCGCATCTAGGGCAGTCCAGCGTTTCCGGGGCCACAAAATAATGAGAGACCAGCCTTTCCGTTGCACGTCTTCGATTTATGCTGAAGATCTTTTGTCCCACCTCGGAGAGCTGAGCGCAATGCAACAATCATATAAGGCATTGCACACAGTTTCTAGTTGGACACACCGTAATGTACTGGATGGTTTTCCTGGCTTCACCACACCATGGCGCATCTAGGACACTGCGGCGTGTCCGGGGCCACAAAAAAAAATGAGAGACATGCCTTATATTGGCTCGTCTCCGATTTACTCTGAAGATCTTTTGTGCCACCTCGAAAAGTTGAGCGCAATGCAACAATCGTTTAAGGCATTGCGCACAGTTTCCAATGGTACATCCCCGCATGCGAAAGATGTTCCTGTCTTCAGCACACGGTGGCTCGTCTTTTGCATGCGGGAAAATGCCTTGATGCGAAAGATAATAATGCGAGACGTGTGTTATATATGTGTATCTCTGAGTTTTATTTTAAACTACTCGAGCGCTCTATGGCCAAAATTTGGCGCTCTCTCGACCAAAGAACATCGAAATGTGAGAGACGGGTGCTATTTTTATCCATCGCGTGCTCTCTCCCAACATTTGATGAAATTTTTTTAGCTTGCGCGCGCTCTCTCGACCTAAAAACCGCACCTCCTGAGCACAACGCCGTCGTCGACCCCGACCTTCGCGTCATCTGGGAGTTGAGCACACTGGAGCATGCCACTTCCATCCCTCTTTCTCAACTCCCTCTTTGTCATTGTCGCACTGCTGCCGTCGACCCCTACCTCGCCGTCAACCCCGACCTTCATCGTTAGAGAGTTGAGCACGCTGGAGCATGCCGCCGCCTCGACGCCGACCTCGGTAATCAGTATGAGCATGCCGCTACCTCACATAAGTGGAAATGTTCTCCCTATCCCCAGAGCACGCCGGCCTGCTGTCATCAGAGACTTGAGGAACCGCCACTCTGGTGCCTCCGCCAGCTTGTCCCGGAGCACGCCGCCACGTCCCCTGTGATTTTATTGAATTTGAGGATGTCCAATGAAGGCTCATCGTTAATGAAGTCATTGATCCAAAGGGAGAATTTTCATTACGGTATACATTCATCTCCCTTGTTTATGTCCAATGCAGAAGTAATGTATTTGTTTTGACTATCAATGTATATAATGAATTCTAATTCGCAAACCCTTGAAACTGCAGGAACTGTAGTTGACACTAGCATCTGCCATCATAGTGAGTTTGATTTTTACCTAGAATCAAGGTACCTATGCTGGAATTAAGCTATAAATGCATCAGTGGAATGTAAATTGTTTGTTTTTTAGGGGACAAGCACACCAGCTCACTACCATGTCCTTTACCATGACAACAATTACTCTGCTAATGCTTTGCCGCACGTGCCACAAGTAATATGATCGGTTCTTCATTCACTAACAAATATTTGCTACCTAATGTGACTGGTTAAGCGAATGTGACTGCAGTTTGATAATGTTTTATATGATTTCAGTGATTTTATTTATTTTGAGGATGTCTCAGTCGGAGCAATAGAGGCTATGAAGGCTCATCATTAATGAAGTCATTGATCGAGAGAATTTTCATTATGGTATAAAGGATTAGATGATGACAGTTATGATGTGTGCAATTAGTTACATTGTAATCAGGATGAACGGTCTTTGTTGTGTAATTAGTAGACTTAATAACCACAATTGGTACTTTGTTAATATTTGATTGGTCAATATAATTTAACGTGTGATCTTTTTGGCTATACATATGTTTATGAACAGTATATTGCTGACATTGGTAATACAGCTCCCAAATCCTGGCTAGCTCGAGGATGCAGTCGGCAATCTTGATAATCAGGGGTGAGGGGGGGCACCTAATAGGAGACCCTGCCGGTAAACAATCCGGGACAAGCTGTAGTAGAGAGCGTCTCAGATAACCTACATAAAGGAGACAAGCTTCCATAAAGCCCGTCACTGATAAGTTAATAAATCTTTGACGCGCAACAATATAGAATGTATCGGATCAGCCAATATATTAGTGACGCGTTTCATAAGGGCCTGCCACCCATGTATGCTGACAAACGACGCGCTCCACAAGCATCTCCAATGACCCCGTAAATTTTGTCTATTATGACACAAAGAAAGGAGATGCTCTTCTTTTAAGCATGTCTCGCACCTAATATGATCGGCGACGCGCCTTGCCACCCATCTCTGATAAAA
Organism: Tuctoria greenei; assembly: GCA_036927565.1. Taxonomy (NCBI): domain Eukaryota; kingdom Viridiplantae; phylum Streptophyta; class Magnoliopsida; order Poales; family Poaceae; genus Tuctoria; species Tuctoria greenei. The sequence continues at coordinate 95,935,072 of JAYESD010000010.1, forward strand.
ACGTAATGCGAGATGCGACGACCGAGACACACAGTTTGTCCGTCTCCATTCTTCTTTTGGTTGCATCTCGTATGAGCCTTTCCTACTTAGTGAATGGACGAATTGGAACTTGAGGAGGATTTTACTTATGTCGAGTAAACTATCAAAATCATGGAAAGAAGGGAGAGAGTCACAAGAAGCAAGGTGATTCGATGGTGCAAAGTACAATGGAAACATCATACTGAATCTGAAGCAACATGGGAGCAGCAAGAAGATCTCAAGAAAAAATTTCCCTATCTTTTTCCTTCTATGTCGAATGTCGAGGGAAAGATTCATTTTAAGGGGGGGGGGGGTAGGTTTGTAACACCCTCATCTTCATTCATAGTGCAATGCATTCATTCTTATACATTTTTAATATAATGCAACACAAAAACAAACAAGATTAAAATGAATTAGAGGCAAAACAACAATAAAAATTTGTTTGGGTACGGACTTGTCCGGACCTGAACTTGGATTAGTCCAGTATACCCTTCCGATCCAGTTAATTCAATTCTCTTTGCAACAACGGACTTGTCCAATACATGGTACGGACTAGTCCGAATTCATTTTTGTTCTCACCCGGACCTGTCCGATAAATTTATGAACTATTCCGGTTTCGTTTTTGTAAGTGCATCTAGGATATCCCTTGTGGGTTTTGGCCAATTGATGACAAACATATGAGATCCTAATGAAACTACTGAGATGATTGCAGGACAAACAAGTGAAACATCTTGATGCACACAAAAAGGTGGAAAATGAAGTGGTGTTCAAAGAGAGATACTTTGATGAAGCTTGGAAGACCAAATAAGATTTTGAATGTATAGGGAGTGTATGAAAGACACACTCCAAGAGCTCACAACTTTGCGCGAGGGTAAGGGATTAAAATTAACCTAACTTTCATAAAGCACCGGACTAGTCCGATAATGGACCGGACTAGTCCGTTCATCTTTCTGGAATCCCACTTACAAGGAGATCGGACCAGTCCGTGCACCCACCGGACTAGTCCGTTGATGTTTCTGGAGTCTCTCATATTGAGGGACCGGACTAGTCTGATCATGGACCGGACTAGTCCGTTGAACTTTCTGGAATCTCCCATTCGTGGAGATCGGACTAGTCCACGGACTAGTCCGATAAACTTTCTGGAGTCACCTTCACACAGCACCGGACTAGTCCGAGGTTGGACCGGACTAGTCTGACAGACTTTCTGGAGTTCAAAACACATTGAGACCGGACAAGTCCGGACTTGCACCGGACTAGTCCGGTGTTGGGGTTTTTCAACGGCTAGCTTTTGGAAACCCAATAAATAGAGAGTCCGCGACTTTCCTATTGACACACACGTCGAATACTGATCAAAGAGAAAACCCTAGCGCCGCCACTTCGTCCCAAGAGCCCAAAACACATCTCCCCACACATCTAAAGTTCAAAAAGAGTGAAATCAATTGAACACTTGGATTCGGGATTGGGAGATCGTCGTTCTTTCATTGCGAGCTCTTGGGGTTTGATCTTTCTACACTCATACTCTGCATTGTAATACTTTTGAGTGTATTTGATCACTTCTTTCATTGTAATTCTCGTGGGAGCCCTCAACGTGTGAGGTTGCCCCACAAACTTGGTGATTACCCGTGATAGTGGAATCAAGTCGGCCTTCGTGGTGACATGATGAGGGAAAAGGTTGGAGACCCGGCTCTGTGTGAGCTTCCTCAACGAGGACGTAGATCTCTTGGTGAGATCGAACCTCAGGAAAAATTCGTGTGTCTTGCGTCTCATTTACTTTAAATCTTGTTCATTAGATCACTTGAATGCTAAACATCAACTTAAGGAAATTATAAGTTACACCTGCATTCTTATATTAACATCAAGTACAAATATCAGTTGTTCTCATTTCCTTTGCTAAAGAAATTTATTTTCCCAAATCACACCTGATCAACACATATAATTTTTGCACACCGGACTAGTCCGCCCAAACAGCCGGACTAGTCCGGCCAACCAAGTTTTGACTGTTCTATTAAGTGTGCAGGAAATTCAAAAGGCCTACTCACCCCCCCTCTAGGCCACATTCAATTGGTATCAGAGCAAGGTTCTCCACCAACGAGACTCACATCTCGGAGAGATCAATGGCCTCTGAGAAGAACAACGATATCTCGAAGATGAACATTAATGAGTAGGAACAAGAAACTAAAGCTTTTGATGTGCTGAAAGAGATCCCACACGATGATGAAGAAGTGCGATAGTTGAAGGCACTTCTGAGAAAGAAACTGTTAGGACAAAAAGGAAAAGAAGAAGAGAGGACGACGGGGAGCGGTCATCACGACTACTCCCGTCAGCCTTACAACTACAACCGTCTCAATTCAAACAACCATTATCTTTCCATTCCTATGGGAAAACCTCCACAATTTGACCGAAGCGACTATACAATGTGGAAGTACAACATGAAGATGCATCTAATATCCCTAAATCCTAGTCTATGGCACATCGTTTGCACTGGCATAGATATCCCGGACACGGATGAAGAACTCACCCCAGAACAAGAACAAGAGATTCACAGAAATGCACAAGCCGTCGCTGTGATCACGTCATCATTAAGCATAGAGGAATTCACCAAGATTGATGGCTTAGAAAGTGCAAAGGAAATCTGGGATACACTTAAGACAGCTCATGAAGGAAATAGATCAGTTCGTGAAGCAAAAATCGAAATGCTTGAAGGAGAGTTGGGGAGATTCGCTATTGAAGAAGGCGAATCACCTCAAGACATGTACAACCGGATGAAGGCACTCATCAACAAGATACGTGCCTATGGAAGTAAGAAATGGACGGATCACGTGGTAGTCAAGAGAATGATTAGAGCCTTCATGCCAAGAAATGTCACTCTTTGCTCAATGATTAGAGAAAGCCCCGGTTTTCACAAAATGACCCCCGATGAGTTGTTGGGGAAGTTCATAAATCATGAGATGATGGAGAAAGAGGAAAAATACGTCAAAGACTTGGCCGAACTCACTTCCTCCAAAAGGAAAGAGGTCGCTCTCAAAGCTACATGCCGACCCAAACTCAAAGAAGCTCGTGAAGATCAAGACGATGGACATACAAGTGATGAGAGCACCCATCTTGATGATGAGGAAATGGTACTCTTTATCAAGAAGTTCAAGCGAATGATGAAAAGAAGACACGGCAACAACTCAAATGAAGGCAAAAGCAAGGACAAAGGAAAATCCAAGGCTCGACGCACTTGCTACAACTGCAGAGAGTATGGTCACTTCATGATGGACTGCCCCTATGAAGAAAATAAAAAGAAGAAGGAAACAAGATCTCAAGAAAAGAAAATTTTCAGAAAAAGAAGACAAATCCATCAAGCTCACATTGGCCAGGAGTGGGACTCAAACGACGAGTCTTCCTCCGATGAAGAAGAAGAGATGGCCACTATTGCAATCAAGAAACCTACTATGAAGTCCACACTCTTTCCAAACATGGGAGGACGGGACATGAACAACCACACTTGCCTTATGGCTAAGGAAGGCAAGAAAAAGGTACGGCTCACTCATCCTACGCTAAATTCCTCTATTGATGACTTTGATAGCTCTAGAGATAACGAAGAAATGTTTAGAGGACCAAGTAAAATTGCTCTAAAGAAAATGGAAATGTTGTCGAACGAAATTTTTGAGAAGGAAGAACTTCTTGATCGACAAGAAGATATGCTCATCCGTGAAAGGAAGAGATATCAAGAAGTTGAAAAGCTTCTCGAGCTTGAAAGAGAGAAGAACAAGTCGCTTGAAGTTGAGCTAGCCTTGAGTAAGGAAACTTACTCAAAGCTAGAAGACTCGCATATTGCAATCAAGGAAGAACTTGCTTACTTGTCAAAAGTTAACAAGATCCTTGAGGTGCAAGTTGAGTCGCTGAAGCAAAGTGAATCCTCTTCCTCCAAGAGCCCTCTCTTCAAAGATATGAGTTCGACAACAATCGGAACATGCACTTGCTCTAGTATGAAGAATATTATTTCTAATACATCAGTTTCTCGTAATATGCATGCCCCTCCAAGCGGCATCTTTGATAAGGAGAAGATCAAATATGCACGCAGTGCATATATGGTCACTAGACCTCCTAATGTTAAAGATGGCCTTAGTTTTGATAAGAACAAACACATGCCTAATTCTAATCATGCTAAGAATAGAATTGTCTTTGTCAAGGAAAAATCTCATGAATCTGAACCACAAATATTGTTTCATACATTTAATGCTTCTTATGTTCTTATGAAAGCCAAAAATGGAAGAGTCATTGCCAAATATACAGGGCCACGCCACAAGAACTTGAAAACTTGTGTGTGGGTGCCCAAGACTCTTGTGACTAACCTGAGAGGACCCAAGCAAGCTTGGGTACCTAAAACCAAGGAATAATTCTTTTTTGCAGGCTTACTCCTCTGGTGGAACAGAATGGGTACTTGATAGCGGATGCACAAATCACATGACCGGAGAGAGAGGTATGTTTGTGGAGTACGAGTACAACAAGGATCTAGGTGAAGGCATATACTTCGGAGACAACAGCCAAGGAAAGGTCCTTGGTAGTGGTAACATTGAAATATCCTCTCAACATACCTTATCAAATGTTCTACATGTAGATTCTCTAGATTATAACCTTTTGTCAATATCCCAACTGTGCGACAAAGGTTACAACTGTTTATTCACTAATGAGGGTGTGACTGTTTTTAAAAGAAGCGATGGCTCGATTGCATTCAAGGGAATGTTGAAGGGCAAGCTCAATCTAGTTGACTTCAACAAAGATAAAGCCGAACTCAACACTTGCTTGGTTGCTAAAACCAGCATGGGATGGCTGTGGCATAGACGGCTAGCCCATGTTGGGATGAGAAATCTGCAGAAACTTCTAAAAGGTGGTCACATCCGTGGTCTTAAGGATGTGGTTTTTGAAAAGTACAGGCCTTGCACCGCTTGTCAAGCGGGAAAACAAGTTGGAGCACCACACCCGCCAAGAATGTGATGACTACCGCAAGACCGCTGGAACTTCTCCACATGGATCTTTTTGGTCCAGTTTCGTACATCAGCATCGGCGGTAACAAATACGGTTTAGTAATTGTTGATGATTTTTCAAGATTTACCTGGGTATTTTTCTTGTATGATAAATCAGAAACTCAGGGGATCCTCAAGAAGATCTTAAAAAGAGCTCAGGACGAATTCTCATCAACCATAGAGAACATCAGAAGTGACAACGGGACAGAATTCAAGAATCTCCAAGTTGAAGAGTTTCTTGATGAAGAAGGGATAAAGCATGATTTCTCAGCACCCTAATCCCCTCAACAAAATGGAGTGGCCGAAAGGAAGAACAGAACATTGATCGAAATGGCGAGAACTATGTTGGATGAATACAAGACATCAGATCGATTTTGGGCAGAAGCGGTGAACACCGCTTGACATGCCACTAATCGATTGTACATCCATCGACTACTGAAGAAAACTCCATATGAGCTCCTTACCGGTAAAAAGCCTAATGTTTCTTATTTTAAAGTTTTTGGTTGTAAATGTTTTATTATGAACAAGAAACAGAGAGTCTCGAAGTTCGCTTCGAAGTCCGATGAAGGATTCTTGCTCGGTTATGAATCGAATGCCTACGCCTATCGTGTCTTCAACAAGGTGTCCGGCCTTGTTGAAGTAGCACGTGATGTAGTGTTCGATGAATCTAACGGCTCACAAGTGGAGCAAGTTGATAAGTGTGTGCTAGATGAAGAGGAAGCTCCATATGAAGCACTGAAGAAAATGGGACTTGGTGATATCTTACCATAAGAGCAAACATTCGACTCAAATGCACAAGATGAACCTCAACACGGAGGCAATGATCAAGGGGGAGCCCTTGCACAAGATCAAGAGGAGGAAGATCAAGTAGATCAGGACCATCATGGAAGCAATGATCTAGGGGGAGACAATGCACATGAAGATAATGAAGAACAGGCAACTACACAAGCTCCACACCCAAGAGTACACCAGAGCGTGCAAAGAGACCACCCTGTCAACAACATCATTGGAGATATTGCTAAGGGAGTAACTACTAGATCTCGAGTTGCAAATTTCTGTGAATCCTATTCTTTTGTGTCTTTTCTGGAACCATACAGGGTGGAAGAAGCCTTAGGGGATCCACACTGGGTGATTGCAATGCAAGAGGAGCTGAACAACTTCAAGAGAAATGAAGTATGGGAGCTAGTGGAGAGACCAAAGGTGAACATAGTTGGAACTAAATGGGTCTTTCGGAACAAGCAAGATGAACATGGAGTAGTAACAAGAAATAAGGCAAGACTGGTGGCCAAAGGTTATTCTCAGGTCGAAGGTTTGGACTTCGATGAAACTTTCGCTCCTGTAGCTAGACTTGAGTCCATTCGTATTTTATTGGCATATGCTACTCACCATAATTTTAAGCTGTATCAAATGGACATCAAAAGCGCTTTCTTAAACGGCCCAATCAAGGAGGAAGTTTACGTGGAGCAGCCACCAGGATTCAAAGACCCGAAGTATTCCAACCATGTTTACAAACTGCTTAAGGCTCTCTATGGCCTCAAACAAGCTCCTCGAGCTTGGTATGAGTGTCTTAGAGATTTTCTAATTCAGAATGGATTCAAAATTGGTAAAGCTAACTATACACTTTTCACTAAACATTGTGATGATCATTTATATGTATGTCAAATTTACGTTGATGACATTATCTTTGGATCAACTAACAAATCCTTCTGTGAAGAGTTTAGCAAAATTATGACAGATAGGTTCGAGATGTCAATGATGGGCGAATTAAAGTTCTTCTTGGGATTCCAAGTGAAGCAACTAAGAGAAGGTACATTTATAAGCCAAACCAAATATACACAAGACATTCTCAAGAAATTCAATATGGACAAAGCCAAGCCCATCAAGACACCCATGGCCACTAATGGACATCTCGACCTCAATGAAGACGGTCCAAATGTGGATCAAAAGGTATATCGGTCCATGATTGGCTCTTTAATTTATTTATGTGCATCTAGGTCAGATATTATGCTTAGTGTTTGCTTGTGTGCAAGGTTTCAAGCTGCACCTAAAGAGTGTCATTTAGTTGCTGTAAAAAGAATCCTAAGGTACCTTGTGCACACACCCAACTTGGGTCTTTGGTATCCCAAATGATCCAAATTTAACTTGATAGGATATTCCGATGCCGACTATGCAGGATGCAAAGTCGATAGAAAGAGCACGTCAGGGACTTGTCAGTTTCTTGGTAGGTCCCCGGTATCTTGGTCATCTAAAAAGCAAAACTCCATTGCCCTTTACACAGCAGAAGCAGAATATATTGCAGCCGGTAGCTGTTGCGGCCAATTACATTGGATGCGGCAAACCCTTAGGGACTACGGCTACAATCTTAACCATATCCCACTTCTATGTGACAATGAAAGTGCTATAAAAATTGCACACAACCCAGTAGAGCACTCAAGAACTGAGCACATAGATATCCGTCATCATTTTCTTAGAGATCATTCATTAAAAGGTGACATTGCTATTTCACACGTTAGAACTGAAAAACAACTTGCGGATATTTTTACCAAACTATTGGATGAGAAAAGGTTTTGTCAACATAGGAATGAACTTAATATTCTTGACTCTCGAAATGTGGCTTGAAACGTTGCACATCTGGTTGATACTTCAAATGTTACATTTTATTGCTAAAATTGCCCCTCACCTCCTTTTTTCTCCTAAGAAAACTATTTTTAATGAAGAAATCTTGGAATTTATGACCATGTTTTTGTGTTGAGTGCTTTCTGGTCATAATCACCAAGATTATTTGCAAAACTTGTCCTTGGATCACTATTAGTTATCTCTAAATACTTAGTTTGTCCAGTAACACCGGACTAGTCAGGTTTGCCACCGGACTAGTGCGGATAATCCCTCTTCCTAGGTCTTCCAGGGACACCAGACTAGTCCGCCCTCTGACCGGACTAGTCCGGTCGGCTGCCTACATAAGCAGCTGGCCGGCCCAAAACCGTTTCAAATCTCCCTCCACTTGAGTTAAACCCTCACCTCTCAAACCCTAGCCTCCAAAAGGTGATTTTCGAGTTGAGCTCTCAAAATCCAAGCTTTCTCCAGGGGAAATTCTCCCCTCGACGAGTTGGTACTCCTCTCCAAACTCATCCGGACAGATTTGTGCTCCTTCAACGCGAATCCTCAAATCTCGGTAAATTTCTCCCTAAAGTCAAACTCTCAACTTTTCTAGTTCTAGCCTATTTCTCTTGATTCCAAGGAAGTACATTAGCTTCAGAGATGTATTCCTTTAACCTTCATGCTCATTTGCATCCTTAAATAGAAGTTGTGATTCTAGTTTTGTTAGGGTTCTTGTGCCAGGCCGGACTAGTCCGGCTCCAGGGTACAGACTAGTCCGGTACACCGGACAAGTCCGCACTCTGACACCGGACAAGTTCGGTCTCTGACATTTGAATCCTCACATCACCTTCATTCTCAGTTCATTCTCATCTAAATCATGAACTCCTTGTTAGGCACGATGTCTTCAAGCTCAGATGACAGCTCCTTCCATGTTGATGAAGAAGTTGAGCGCGAAAAGGTGAAGAGAGCCAAGGAGAGGTACATGAAGAAAAGGCATGATGTAAATGTGCACTCTCCACCCTCCGACGACAACTTGCCCAAGAAAAGGAGGGTAGTTGTGAAGAAGGCCCAAGGAAAGGCTGGTGAGAGCTCCTCAGGGCCAAAGAGGACTCTCAACAAAGAAAAGGGGCTTGCTAGTGGTCCCATTGGACCCTTGAAAATGAAGAACCCAAATCACCGCAACAGGCAGCGCTCAAGTAAGGATTTCACTGGAAAAGGGGGTGAGCTTGCCGACAGCTTCAGGCAGGTTAATGTGTATGCTCAACCTCGGCAATGCTCAGACCCAAGATTTTTGAGCAACTTCCATGCCGACTACTACGAGCATGTGTACATGAAGATGAAGAATCCCGTTGTGAAGAGTCAATGGGTGAACATCGGGTACATGCAGTCAAAGAAGTATCCTGCTTTCCGTGAGGTGGTTGAGTCCCTGGAGAGGCACGGACTGAAGGAACTGTTTTCCTTTGAGAATGACTGGAACAATGAGGTGATCACCCAATTCTACTCTACCCTCTACTTTGCTCGTGGTGATGGAGACAGTCTTACTTGGATGACCCATGGTTCCAAGTATAGTGTTACTTATGATGAGTTTGCAAGGATTCTCCACCTTGAGCATACCTTGGATCATGATCTAGTCATCCACAATCTGCAACGCCTGGAGAAGGATGAGCTCACATTTCTCTATGACACAAGGATGCCATATGTTGCTCCCACTATCAAGTATTTGAAGCCCTTCTATGTGGTCCTCAACAGAATTTTGAGGAAGACAATAGCCCCAAAAGATGGAGATGCGGGGACTATTCAAGGAACTTTGAGGATCTTAATGAAGGTCATTGGTGGGAGAAGACCGTTCAATGTCTTTGAATACATCTACAATGACATTGTGAACATCTCAATCACTCCAAACAGATCTTGCGGGTATGCGCCGTACATCATGTACATGATTGAGAAGGTGACTGGACTTGAGTTCGTCAAGGATGTTCACCATACGGGGATGAAACCGCAAAAGCCCACCGAGTACACTCTACCTTCGGCTCCTGATGCACCTCCCTCCCCTGAAGCTGAGAGGAGGACTAAACAGGCTCGGGATGTGAATGCAACAAGATCTTCAGCTGCTCCTCCTGGCTCTGCACCTACTCATGAACCCTCCGGTGGTGTGCTCAAAATGCTCACCTCTATCTTTGCCTGCTGCCGCAAGATTGAAGTCAGGCAGAAGAAGCATCAACAATATGTCAATGCCAACATCAAAGCTATCTGCGACAAGCTGGAGATTGAGCCAGTGGGATCTCCGCCCGCCTTCGAGGACTCCAAGGAAGAGTCTGCTCCGGCGAATGATGATGATGGTGGTGAAGATGAGGACCAGATCGAGACGAAGGAAGAGAGTGGTGATGAGTGATTCCCCTCAATTTTTCCCTTTTTGGTGCCTTGATGCCAAAGGGGGAGAGATTGAGACTAGGAGAGATTGAGACTAATAGTTTGAGAGTAGTTGGTGTCTTTATGTTTTTGTGATCAAGGACATGTGTACTTAATTTTAAAACCTTGTAATGCACTATTTCTTCTCTTATGTGTGATGCTTATTGTTGCTTGGATGATTATCTTTACACTCATTATTTATTACCTTTACTTCATCACACCTTGTTGATCACACACTGGATAGGCACCCCACCATAAGGTGTGTGCATATGTGAGAAGCTTTTTGTGGACTTATCATTATTCTCATATGTGCACACCTTATGAAAATCAAGATTTTATTCTCAATTGTGATATCTCAGATGGTTGTCATCAATCACCAAAAAGGGGGAGATTGTAAGTGCATCTAGGATATCCCTTGTGGGTTTTGGCCAATTGATGACAAACATATGAGATCCTAATGAAACTACTGAGATGATTGCAGGACAAACAAGTGAAACATCTTGATGCACACAAAAAGGTGAAAAATGAAGTGGTGTTCAAAGAGAGATACTTTGATGAAGCTTGGAAGACCAAATTAGATTTTGAATGTATAGGGAGTGTATGAAAGACACACTCCAAGAGCTCACAACTTTGCGCGAGGGTAAGGGAATAAAATTAACCTAACTTTCACAAAGCACCAGACTAGTCCAATAATGGACCGGACTAGTACGTTCATCTTTCTGGAATCCAACTTACAAGGAGACCGGACCAGTCCGTGCACCCACCGGGCTAGTCCGTTGATGTTTCTGGAGTCTCTCATATTGAGGGACCAGACTAGTCCGATCATGGACCGGACTAGTCCGTTGAACTTTATGGAATCTCCCATTCGTGGAGATCGGACTAGTCCACGGACTAGTCCGATGAACTTTCTGGAGTCACCTTCACACAGCACCGGACTAGTCCGACAGACTTTCTGGACTTCAAAACACATTGAGACCGGACAAGTCTGGACTTGCACCGGACTAGTCCGGTGTTAGGGTTTTTCAATGGCTAGCTTTTGGAAACCCTATAAATAGAGAGTTCGCGGCTTTCCTATTGACACACACGTCGAATACTGATCAAAGAGAAAACCCTAGCGCCGCCACTTCGTCCCAAGAGCCCAAAACACATCTCCCCACACATCTAAAGTTCAAAAAGAGTGAAATCAATTGAACACTTGGATTCGGGATTGGGAGATCGTCGTTCATTCATTGTGAGCTCTTGGGGTTTGATCTTTCTACACTCATACTCTGCATTGTAATACTTTTGAGTGTATTTGATCACTTCTTTCATTGTAATTCTCGTGGGAGCCCTCAACGTGTGAGGTTGCCCCACAAACTTGGTGATTACCCGTGATAGTGGAATCAAGTCGGCCTTCGTGGTGACTTGATGAGGGAAAGGGTTGGAGACCCAGCTCTGTGTGAGCTTCCTCAACGAGGACGTAGATCTCGTGGTGAGATCGAACCTCGGGAAAAATTCGTGTGTCTTGCGTCTCATTTACTTTAAATTTTGTTCATTAGATCACTTGAATGCTAAACATCAACTTAAGGCAATTATAAGTTACACCTACATTCTTATATTAACATCAAGTACAAGTATCAGTTGTTCTCATTTCCGCTGCTAAAGAAATTTATTTTCCCAAATCACACCTGATCAACACACATAATTTTTACACACCGGACTAGTCCGCCCAAACAACCGGACTAGTCCGACCAACCAAGTTTTGATGGTTCTATTAAGTGTGCAGGAAATTCAAAAGGCCCATTCACCCCCCCTCTAGGCCACATTCAGTTTTTGTTGTCCCACAAACTTGTCCGTTATATCTACGGACTAGTCCAGTGAATAGTACTGGAACCTTTCGAAGTTGTCCTGTAAATCACAAAACTTAGTTCGGTTTTGAAACTGTACCCAGCTTGGACTTGCCCAGCCTCGCACCGGACTTGTCCGGTGTACCTTTCCGTACTGAGAACGAACTTGTCTGTCCATCCCACAGACCCGTCCGATATTTATGGTTTCAACTCGGATTCTATTTTTCCCACAATGGGTTATTGGGTAATTGACCTATATGGGTCCAACAACGTCGCGCCCCACCCCTGAGGAGCCTAAGTATGACCCCAACAAGGCCTCTACTTATACCCACCATGTCCTACTAGGATTCCACCTGTAGGATCAAAGAGTACATGTAAAGCTACCAGAGGGGGGTGAATGGTAGATTAAAACTTTTCAGCAGAAGCAACGAAACACCCCTCAGCAGAAAACCGATATGGTAAAGAGACCGTGTGTGTGACTAACCTAAACGTGTTCAAATGAGAGAAAACTAGTATAGATTGTAGAGAATCAAGTCATGAAGACGTCACAACAAGAATCACGAAAAACCGTCGAAAAAAACTCAAACTACAATAAAAAGATCGAACAGAGGACAATCTATCCTACCTGAGAAAAACAGTTGTGGAACACTGCAAAGAAACTCTGTGTAGATCAGAAAACCACAAATCCAATGACCGTGAAATTTTCACAGATGATAGAAACCACAAGTTTTGAAGACAACCCAAAAAGAATCACGTCAAACGAATCTGTAAAACTTGAGTTATGGTAAAACCACAAAAGCAAGGTAGTGTTGTGCAAAAACTCATCGAGAAAGTCTTGAAGAAAACAAGTCGGACGAACAAGGCACAAAAGTTCCTTTAAACTACGAATTTTATTGATCAAACCACAAGAGGAACATCCCCAAAGTCGTCTACAACGAGCTCTGGCCTCCCTTGCTCATATAACCATCCATGAGGCCAACCCAAACAAAACTAGGACTCTAATCCTACTCAAATCACGAATCGAAACTTTCCATAACTGCTCATGACTCTTCTATACGCAGATAGAACCAATCTTAAGACATCCAAAAACCTTAGGAACGTATCCCACATTCCTAAAACATCTCAAATTCGTGACCCACACGAAATCCTATCATAATCAACTCAAAACTTTCCATATTTGAGTCAAACACGACTCAGCCGCAGCCTGAGTCCATAACCTAGTCGGTTGGACCTTTCCGACCAATTCTTTACGTCCACATCTATTCATCACGCCCCGTAACTATGTAGCCACGTCCATGCACTCCTTTCACATGTGCAAACATCTTCCAATGGTGTCAACAATACCTTCATATGCATTGTTCTTGATTCAAACATGCTATGCAACCTCCCGATCAACTCAACCACAATTCCTCCCGAACATGGTTGTTGAACCTCATCTTCTCCCTAAGACTGGTTCAATGGATCCCGTTACCAGCCATGTCTTGAACTCCAGCAACACCTGCACCTGAATAAACAACCAATACTTCTGAGCACAAGTCCTCGACTTGACTCTCGTTAGTTCCGATAACCACAACACCTTACTTGAGCACCTCACATAAGCATGTTGCAAACCATAGCAAAAACGATATCAGCCATAACCACCAAGACACACCAAAAACATAGTAAAAGATTACTAAGCAAACTTTCCATAGATGTAAAGAAAGTTCGAATCAATTCAACGTAAAAGCAGAATCATTGCAAACTAGCTCCAGACCTCGCCAAAACTAACCAGACCTTGAGCCGGAGCTTACCAAAGCTAGGAGGACCAAGCACCGGAGCTTACCAAAGCTACTTAGACCTAGCGCCAGAGCTTACCAAAGCTAGTCGGACCTAGGGCCTTACCTAACCAAAGCAAATCGGACTTTACGACGGACCTTGCCGGAGCTACCCAAAACAAGTCGGACCTATTGTCGGACCTTGCTGGAGCTTGAACCTAGAGCCGGACCTTGAAGATAAAGGTGTTTTGGTAGTATTAAAAACTTTTGTCGCCATATCCAATGTATTCAGCATACATAGGTCTCACAATCTCCCCCTTGATGAATTCATTGGCAACACCACCTAAAATCCGAACATTGGCATGAAAAGTTTGAAAACAATTTCTTCCCCTATACTTATTTCTCCCCCTTGCATACTCCCCCCCCTTTGACAATGTATTCAGCAAGGTACAAAAGAGAAATTTTAATTTGTTATAAGCACATTATAACATATACATATAAAACAAAGCTTATCCAAGTCATACTATCAAGTAATCTTACACTATCACAATAATGAGATACATAAAGTATTGTAAGCCGTGCCACAGATCAAATGTAATTTTCAATTTAAGTAAGTCATGATCTCACGAACTTAACGATTTCAAGACCAAAAAGCATGACACTTGTTGCTGCAATTTTGTTTTCTTTTAAGCACAAATTTTTAACATATGACATTTGCAAGAGATTATATGCCGCATCTGCCTTATTCTAACCAACCAAGCCAAGCCTATGTCATTTGACAATTAGAAGCTTAAGGGCATGGTTTTAGTCATACACGACTTCTTCCAAGTTCATATCTAACTCCAATGATAAGCCATCTATAAAGAAGAAGTGTGATGCATGCATATTCTCTTGATCTTTTCTCATATTTTCATTCAAACATGAAAACTCAACATATGAGTTGCTTACTTGATTAATTCTTTTAAAAGCACTTGTGAGCATGCAACAGGATCAAAACAGCAAGAATGTTCGATCATGACCAGATTTAGTGTAAGTAATTATTTGTGACACCTGGTTCCAAAAATGAACCAATTGAACGCATTTGTGTGCCGAAAATGTTCAAAACACATATGCGAGTGCATTCACAAAAGAGTATACAAAAAATTACCACAGAACCAGATTAATTCACCACTTTTATTACACAACCAGATTATCCTCAAATACAAGCACTAATGAATATTAATGACAAGTTTCAACTAATGCAGCAGGAATAACTAAATAGGCAACTAAGAAAATAGGGTATAGCGCAGCTCCAATCAACACCACAGGCAAAGCTATCGGCAGACACGGCCTAGAACTCTGCATTATCATCGCTAAACTCCCAATCCTGACCTGTAACTGTTGGTGGGGGAATTGCAAGAGTGAGTACATGTTGTACTCAGCAAGTGTGGAAAGTATGACATGCAGCTGATTCAAATGATGAATATAAAATAATGGCTATGTGCTAAAAAGTACATTAAAACATTTGGAAAGCAATATATTACATGTATGTCAAATTCCTATCATATTTATCGTAAACCATAACTATTAACATAGTACAAGTCCATATTTCTTATCATCATCCGTATTCCGGATTTCTCATTACTAATAATTGTAATCTATGTCAGAATTTAATCCATAACCAGTCATGACCATTATTGACCATATCCATTACCAAACCATAACCATAATCCTTCCCAAAAACCATATCAATACCAAGTTTCCTCTTATCATGTGAGGGTCCAGGTTGCTCAGAACCGGGAGCACGGCTATCATGATAGTTTTAGACACACTCTGTAGAGGTTGTACCACTTTACTAACGTGTTTGCGATTTCATCACCTTTCGATGACTATATAATCTCAATTATGCCGTCCCACACTTACTTAGGTGTGTGGCCAAGAGATGACAAAATAGCATTTACAAAGGGATTACTAGCCTATTTAGACCCCACTGAGGTTTCACCGGTGGCGATGCCTCCAACTGAGCACATCTTCAATGAAGGGCCCCCCCTTGAGCCATTCGGATCCCAAGGTAGTCCCACCAATTATCAACAAACCCAATTCGACTACCCCTTTCCCGAGCATCCTTAATGGTCCAAATAGAACTCGCAAAGCCCTAATTAATCAGCTACGCCGCACCCATACATGGCCTCGTGGTGGCACTGTAAATCCTGGATGATCGCTCCAAGAACCGGTCCATAGATCTAAAGCTAGCAAAACAACCATAACATCCAACCCATCCATAGACCATGCGTGCTTAGATCACTCATTACCATATCATATTAACCAAGTCATATTAATCATAATCTCATAAATGCATAATTAAGTTAAGTGGTATAGTTGTCTTCCCATCCCAATTAATTAAGCGAAGAAAAAAGCTAAAAATCCCATCCCGACCCCCTACCATGAATTCCAGGTGACAAGGGTGGTAAAACAACGCTAGTAAACTTCCTATCATAGGGTTCCCATCAAATTGACACAAGCATGCAGTTTGCAAACAAAACATTTTTTTCAAAGCAGGATGAATATGTTCAAGGACACTTGCCTTGCTCTTGGGATTGGTTTGGGTCAAAGCCTTCAAACTCTTGGTGCTAGAGATCCTCCGCAACACTCTCTAGCACAAATCCGTCTAATCCGCACAATAAACATACAAGCAAGTAACACAATCAAAAAGTGCACATATATTATTCAACATGACATGATATGCATGATTAATGCAAATGCAAGTTAAAACTAGTTAATAAGTTGTTTTTAATGTTTGTTAGTGAATTACAATGGTTATTAAAAATTCTACACATGTTTGGGGCTGATTCGAAACAATTTAGATTTAATTCAATACGAAATAGATTGCAAAAATCGGACAAGTCCGCTGGAGGCCGGACTAGTCCGTACTGCGTAGGAACAGTAGATTAGGGTTTTATAGATTGACGTGATTTTGGGAAAATAGGGTTGAATTCACATAAGAAAAAAGGAAGTAGAAGGTATACCAGTGTTTAGAACTCCAATGAATTAAGGATCTTGGAGGCAACACTTGGATCTTGATGATCTAGGGTTGATGAAGAACTTGATGGTGGATTGTTGATGGAGAACGTGAAGTTGATGGAGATCTTGAACCTCTTTTGTTTGCTCCTCTTCTTTTTCTTGCCCTAGGTCTCCTTCTTCCTCCTTGGTGGCGACTGTTTATGAGCTAGGGTTTGGGTGAGGTGAAAAAGTGGCAAATAGATGTCAAGTCAAGGGGTGGGGTTGTTTATATAGAGGTGGAGGCTAGGGTTAGATGGATTTCGAGTTTGAGATGAGTAGAGGCCGATTTAGAGTCACACATGGGCTCTAAAAGAGTTAGGAATGACGTCCCAAGGCCCACATAACGTAAAACCCAAGAACAGGTCATGAAACAAAGGATCAACTCGGAGTTGCGATTTGTCAGACAAGTCCAAAAAGGGACCGGACTAGTCCGAAGTTGGACTGAGAAATATCGTACAAGTCCGATCTGGACATCGGACAAGTCCGAACTTATCCAGTGGGAAAAAATAGACAAGTCTGGCAAAAAATCGGACAAGTCCGACTTTAGTCAGAGGGAAAAACGGACAAGTCCGCTGGAACTCTGGACTAGTCTGGGCAAGTCCAGGGACTTACCGAAACTTCAAGCAATTTGGGATACCGGACTAGTCCGCACAGGACCGGACAATTCCGAAAGTGTCCAGAGGGAACAAACATACTAGTCTGCCGGGAAACGGACAAGTCCGTTTGAAGTCCGAGAGAAATAGGACTAGTTCGCACCAAAATCGGACTAGTCCGCACTTCCGAGGATTCTTAAGTGTGGTTTTATTTCTAATTGATTTTAAACTTGTTCCTTTCTATGTTACTGAATTTTAAACATGTATTAGAATGTATGTAATGCATGATGGATGAAAATTAGGGTGTTACAAACCTACCCCCCCCCCTTAAAATGAATCTTGCCCTCAAGATTCGACGCGAAAGAGAAGATATAGGGAAATTACTTCTTGGGATCATCCTCCAACTCCCATGTTGCCTCTGATTCTGTATGATGCTTCCATTGCACCTTACACAATCTGATGACCTTGTTTCTTATAACTCTCTCCTTGGTTTCCAAGATTTTGATCGGTTGCTCGACATAGGTCAAGTATGCCTCTATCTTCAATAGTTCCATTGGCACTTGTTTTTCCGGTACCCTTAAACACTTCTTGAGATGGGAAACATGAAACACATCATGGACATCTGAAAGATGAGCTGGCATATCCAACTTATATGCTTCTTCTCCTTTTTGGTCCAAAATCTTGAATGGTCCAATATAGCGAGGTGCTAGCTTGCCTCTTATGTTAAACCTCTTATGACTTCTCATTGGCGACACCTTGAGATATACGAAGTCTCCTACTTCAAAGGCAAGTTTTCTTCTCCTTTTGTCTGCATAGCCTTTTTGTCTTGATTGAACAGCCTTCAAGTTCTCACGGATGATCTGAACTTGTTTCTCAGCTTTTAGCAACACATCCGGACCAAATACTTGAGTTTCTCCTGTCTCATTCCAGAACAAGGGTTTCTTACACTTCCCTCCATATAGTGCTTCATATGGTGCCATATTCAAACTTGCTTGGTAACTATTGTTGTATGAATATTCTGCATATGACAAGCTCTTGTCCCAACTTTTTCCATGCTTTAAAGCACAAGCTCTTAACATATCCTCTAAAATTTGGTTAGTCCTCTCAGTTTGTCCATCTGTTTGAGGGTGATATGTTGAACTAAAATTTAACCTTGTTCTCAATGCTTCATGCAATTTCTGCTAAAACCTGGAGGTAAATTGAGAACCTCTATCCGACACTATCCTCGTTGGAACTCCATGCAAACATACTATTCTTTCCATATACAGTTCCGCCAACTTCTCTCCATTAAAGGTGGTCTTGACGGGAATAAAGTGATCTGATTTTGTCAATCGGTCCAAGATTACCCAAATTGAGTCATAACCAGACTGTGTACGTGGCAATCCAACTATAATGTCCATACCGATCTCTTTCCACTTCAACTCCGAAATCTTTAATGGCTGCAATAATCCAGCTGGCCTTTGATGTTCCGCCTTCACCCGTTGGCACACATCACACAATGCTACGTATTCAGCTATGTTCTTTTTCATGCTAGCCCACATATAACAAGTCTTCAAGTCTTTGTACATCTTGGTACAACCGGGGTGAATCGAGTATGGCGAGTCATGTGCCTCTTTTAATATTGTATCCCAAATATGCTTCACATTAGGCATGACTAATTTTATTTCCAAGCCATAATGTACCATGTTCATCCTCATCAAATCTGAATTCTCTCCCCTCTTGGGTCCTTTCCTTGATCTCTTGAATCTCCTCCTTCTTTTGTTTGACCCTCTCAGATTTCTTGCTCCAAAGTCGGATTTAACTCCATCATCCCCATCTCATTCGCAGATCCAAGATTCAACTGTTCAAAATCCTTACATAACTCGGATGGTAATTCTCGAACTGTGAGTTGGTGACTTACTCCTTTCCGGCTCAAGGCATCGGCCACTACATTAGCCTTCCCTGGATGATAAATGATTCCCAAATCATAATCTTTGATAAGCTCCAACCATCTTGGTTGCCTCAAATTCAGTTCCGTTTGTGTGAAAATATACTTAAGACTCTTGTGATCCGTATAAATTTCACACCTATGTCCAAGGATATAATGTCTCCAAATCTTCAATGCGTGTACCACGACTGCAAGTTCCAAATCATGTGTTGGGTAATTCTTCTCATGTTTCTTCATTTGTCTCGATGCATATGCAACCACTTGACCTTCTTCCATGAGCATGCATCAAAGTCCTTGCCTTGATGCGTTGCAATATATATCAAAACTCTTGCTCATGTCTGGCAATATCAAAATTGGGGCTGTTGTTAACCTTTTCTTCAACTGCTCAAAACTGTTTTGACAAGCTTCCATCCATCGGAAAGCCTTTCCCTTCATTAGCAATTTCGTCATTGGCTTGGCTATCTTAGAAAAGTCCTTGATGAATTGGCGGTTATATCCAGCCGTCCCAAGAAAACTCTGGATCTCCTTTACATTTTGTGTGGGCTCCCATTTTAACACGTCCCTCACTTTTTTGGGGTCAACCGATACTCCTCCTCCTGAGATGATATGACCCAGAAACGACACCTGTTTCAACCAAAACTGACACTTGCTGAATTTAGCGTACAATTGATGCTCTCTCAACTTTTGCAATGTAAGCCTCAAGTGTTCTTCATGTTCCCTCTCATCCTACGAGTAGATCATAATGTCATCAATGAACACCACAACAAACTTATCCAGGTACTCCATGAAGACCTTATCATGAGGTACATAAAGTAGGCAGGCACATTTATCAATCCAAAGGACATCACAGTGTACTCATAAGATCCATACCGTGTGCGAAAAGCTGTCTTAGGTATGTCCGATGGTCTATCTTCATTTGAAAGTATCCCGAACTCAAATCAATCTTGAAGAAGACACAAGCACCCTTCATCTGATCAAACAAGTCTTCTATGTGTGGCAAGGTGTACTTGTTCTTGATCATTGCCTCGTTGAGAGCTCGGTAATCCACACACATCCTTTACAACCCATCCTTCTTATCCACAAATAGAACGGGCGCTCCCCAAAGTGAAGATCTAGGGCGAATAAAACCTTTCTCTATTTGCTCTTGAATCTGCTTCTTGAGCTCCGCTAATTCCTTAGGAGGCATCCTATACGGCCTCTTAGCTATAGGTCCAGTTTCAGATATTAAATCAATAACAAACTCGATGTCTCGATCAGGTGGCATACCTGGCAACTCATTCGGAAACACATCCAAAAATTCGCACACCACCGGAATCTCCTCAATTGTGGCACTGTCCATGTGATTCAGCTCTGATTACTTCAGTGTGTGTTGAGATGCTTCAAATTCTACGGTGATCCCTTCCTCATTGGTCAACTTCACTGTCTTCATGGCACACTCAATAACTTCATTGTGCTTCCTCAACCAGTCCATACCAAGTATAATTTCCAATCCTTGAGAAATTAAGACAATGAGGTTGGCAAAGAAGTCTACCCCCTTATTCTAAGGCTTACTTTTGGACTTATATTATTTTTCCTCATCTCTCCTCCAGGAGACTTAACCAATAGAGTATACTTCATATGAGAGATAGGCAAACTATACTTGGCAAGATATTTCAATGCAATGAATGAGTGTGATGATCAAAAATTAAATAACATGGTCGCCGGGTTGCAGTTTGCGAGAAACATACCAATGACTGCATCATCTTCTTGTAGCGCATTCTCGGTAGAGACATGGTTCACATTGCCACAAGCAAAGTTCTGCTATCCACGGTTTCCTTGCGGCTGTCCTCCATTGGGTCTTGGATTTTGTCTCGGTGCATTGCTTCCTTGACGAAGGCCTGACTTAGGACATTGATGTGCAAAGTGTCTAGCTTCTCCACAAGTATAGCACTTCTTTGCTGCACTAGAATTCGAACGGACTTGATTTTGAACATTTGCACCAAGAAAGTTAGCACAAGGTTCAAAAGGCATTGGAGGGCTAGGTGCTTGCATAACAGGGCACTGTTGCACAAACTGAGTTGGGCGCGGTGCATAACCAGGGCGCTATACAGAAGCAAATGAGCTGTAATATGGCACATTAGGTGGCGCAAAGCGAGGGCGCACATTGCTTCCTTGTTTCTGTCCTTGATATGGTGGCTTCCCCTTGTTGTCTTGCTCCATCTCACGAACCTGTTCTCCACAACAATTGCTTTGTCCACAAGCTTCTTGGAGTTGGCATAATCACAATTCAGCAATTGTACTTTGATCTCATTGTTAAGGCGCCACATGAACAAATATTGCTTCCGCTGTCCCGACTCACATCCTCAGGCGCATACCTTAAAAGTTGAGTGAATTTATTAGGGTATTCACCGACACTTTACCTTCCTTGCCTCAGGTTCTCAAATTCTTGCCTCTTCAAGATCATGACACCTTCCAGCACATAATGAGAACGGAAACTCTCCTTTAATTCTGCCCAAGTAATCCTCTCTTTGTTCTCATGAGCATTGCATAGCGAATCTCACCAATCGACAATTGCTCCAACTAATTGATGAGAAGCAAAGATTTAGGATCGAAGAGCACGTGAAAAGCTACCAGAGGGGGGTGAATGGTAGATTTAAAAAATCTTACGCAATGGAAACAATTAAATCCCAACCCCTTCGGCAGAAAGACGATCTATTAAAGAAATCGTGTGTGAGACTAATCTAAACATGTTTCACCACGACAAAAGTGATAGATATCAGAGAGAATCATGCCACGAGGAATACACAACAAGAATCACTCAAATCCGTCGAGAGAAACTCAAGTAACGATTGAATGATCAAACAAAGGTCAATCTGTCCTACCCGAGAAAAAAACAGATATGTAATACTACAAAGAAACTCGTGCACCACGAGCTCTGGACTCCCTTGCTTATATAACCATCCCTTAGGCCAACCCAGTCTCAACTAGGACTCTAATCCTACTCAAATCACGAATCGAACCTTTCCATAACTGCTTAGGACTCTTCTATACGCAGATAGAAGCAATCTTAAGACTTCCAAACACCTTAGGACGTATCCCACATTCCTAAAACAACTCAACTTTGTGACCACACGAAATCCTATCATAACCAACTCAAAACTTTCCATATTTGAGTTAAATCGAATCAGCCACAGCCTGAGTCAAAACCTAGTCGGTTGGACCTTTCCGACCAATTCTTTACGTCCACATCTCTTCATCACGCCTCGGAACCATGTAGCCACGTCCATGCACTCCTTGCACAAGTGAAATCATCTTCCAACGACGTCCATGATACCTTCATATGCATTGTTCTTGATTCAAACATGATGCATGACCTCCCGATCAACTCAACCACAATTCCTCCCAAACTTGGTTGTTGAACCTCATCTTCTCCCTAAGACTATTTCAATGGATCCCGTCACCAGTCATGTCTTGAACTCAAGCAACACCTGCACATGAATAAACAACCAATACTTCCGAGCAAAAAGTCCTCGACTTGACTCTCGTTAGTTCCGAAACTACAACATCTTATGTGAGCACCTCACATAAGCATGTTGAGAACCATAGCAAAATGATATCAGCCTTAACCACCAAAACACACCAAAAACTTAGTAAAAGAATACTAAGAAACCTTTCCATAAGTCTAATGCAAGTTCGAAACATTGCAAGAAAAAAGCAAAAACACTGCGATCAAGCACCAGACCTTGCTAAAGCTAACCGGACCTTGACCCGGAGCTTATCAAAGATAGTAGAACCTAGCGCCGGATCTTACCAAAGCTAGTACAACCAAGTGTCAGAGCTTACCAAAGCTAGAACAACCTAGCGTTGGAGCTAGAAAAACATGTTAGAGCTAACCAATATAAGTCAGACCTAGCAAAAACATATCGGAGCTTAACAAAGACGTGCTAGAGCTATCAAAGACATGTCGGAGCTAAAGAAAATGCTCACCGGAGCTACCCAAAACAAGCCGGACCTATCGTCGGACCTTGCTGGAGCATGGACCTAGAGTCGGACCTTGCTAAAAAGTTTGTTTTGGCAGAATCTTAGAACTTATATCATCAAGCCAATGTATTCAGCACAAATAGGTCTCACAATCTCCCCCTTGATGAATGCATTGGCAACACCACTTAAAATCCTAACATTGGCTTATTTGCATGAAAATTTTTGAAAACAAGTTCTCCTCCTTTGTAAAACAGAAATAAAATGAGAATAAAAACAAATTCTCCCCCTCAAAAGAATCGTGCCAAAACAATTGTAAATATTGGCAATGTGTAATCAATTTCTCCCCCTTGCATACTTATCTTTAAAAATTCGCGTATTATCTCTACCCCTTTGACAATGTATTCAGCAAGGTTCAAAAGAGAAATTTTAAATGTTATGAGCATATTATAACATATATATATAAAACAAAGCTCATCCAAGTCATACTATCAAGTAACTTACAATATCACATCAATGAAATACATAAAGGTGTGTAAGCCATGCTAGAGATCAAATCTAATTTTCAATTTTAACTAGTCATGATCTCACAAACTTAACTATTTCAAAACCTGAAAGCATGACACTTGTTGCTGCATTTTATTATTTTTCAAAGCACAAATTTAGATCATATGATATTTGCAAGAGACTATATGCGCATCTGCCGTATTCTAACCAACCAAGCCAAGCCTATGTCATTTGACAATCAGAAGCTTAAGGACATGGTTTTAGTCATACACAACTTCTTCCAAGTTCATATCTAAGTGCAATGATAAGCCATCTCAAAAGAAGAAGTGTGTGCATGCATATTCTCTTGATCTTTTCTCGACTTATACTTGTTCATAAAAACTCAACTTGTGAGTTGATTACTTGATTGATTCTTTATGATTAAAAGCACTTGTGAGCATGCAACAAGTTCAAAACAGCATGAAATTTCGACCATTACCAGATTTAGTGTAAGTAATTATTCCAATTACTAGAAATGGCAAAAACTACAAAATGTATAACATGAGTAATGTAGTAGGAACTTTTAGCATGTAAAAGGAATCACAAAGTCATATATGTATGAAATACTATGCTCATATTATTTTAATTTAAGATTCACACATAGACTTCTCAAGTTTCAAAACTCCCCCTCAATGTAAGCCATGACGATCCATAACCCCTATTTCACTACGAATAAAATAAAAACGAGTGAAATCCAAAGGTTTTGTAAAAATGTCAGCCAATTGTTGTTCGGTATCTACATGGTGAAGCACAATGTTTCCTTTGTCAACATTATCACGAAGAAAGTGATACCTCATGTCAATGTGCTTAGTTCTAGAATGTTGCACGGGGTTTTTAGCAATGCAAATGGCACTAGTGTTATCACAAAACAGTGGAACACTATGTAGATTGACCCCATAGTCCTTAAGTATTTGAACAATACAAAGAATTTGTGAGCAAGCACTAGCAGCAACTAGATATTCAGATTCAGCTGTGGATTGTGCAACTGAGTTTTGTTTTCTAGAGGACCAAGCAACAAGTGAATTACCAAGAAAATGACAACCACCGGAAGTACTTTTCCTATCAATCCCACAACCCCCAAAATTAGCATCCGAAAAAGATTTCAAAGTAACGGTTGAGGAAGAAGGAAGAAAAATGCCAAATTCTTGAGTTTCGTGTAAGTACCTGAGAATCCTTTTGTGGGCTTGACGATGTGAAGCACGTGGGGAGGCTTGAAACCGTGCACAAAGACATATGCTGAATTGTATGTCCGGCCTTGATGTCGTGAGGTACAAAAGTGATCCGATCATGCTTCTATATTATTTTTGTTCCACGAGTTCACCATCTTCATCAAGTTCAAGTGTTGTTGGTGTTCCCATTAGTGTCCGAAGAGGCTTGCTTTTGTCCATGTTGAAGCGCCTTAGGAGGTCTTTTGTATACTTCGTTTGATGCACAAAGGTACCCTCCTTGGTTTGCTTGATTTGCAGCCCCAAAAAGTATGTGAGTTCTCCCATCATACTCATCTCAAATTCTGAACTCATCATAGCTGAAAACTTGGACAAAAGGTCATGAGAAGCACAACCAAAGATAATATCGTTCACATACACTTGAACGAATAATGAGTCATTGCCATGCATAAGTACAAAAAGAGTTTTATCAACCTTGCCCGTGGTAAACCCCTTTTCAAGTAAGAATGTTTTTAACCTATCGTACCATGCTCTAGGGGCTTGTTTGAGACCGTACAAGGCTTTGGACAGTTTATAAACATGATAAGGAAAATCTGGATTTTAAAAACCCGGTGGTTGTTTGACATAAACCTCCTCATCTATGTAGCCATTAAGAAAAGAACTTTTAACATCCATTTGATATAGCTTAAAACTATTAGATGCAGCAAAAGCTAACAAAATTCTTATGGCTTCTAATCTAGCAACAGGAGCAAAAGTTTCATCAAAATCTAGACCTTCAACTTGAGTGAAACCTTGAGCAACCAACCTAGCCTTATTCCTAACCACAACCCCATCCTCACTTTGTTATTTTTAAACACCCATTTAGTTTCAATTAAAGTGTGACCTTGAGGTGGAGATACAAGTTTCCAAACATTATTTCTTTCAAAATTTTCTAACTCTTCTTGCATGGCAATAATCCAAGATTCATTAGTGAGTGCGTGTGATATATCTTTGGGTTCAAAAGAAGCAACAAAGGCAGAATGAGCATGAGAGTTTGGATCACAAAACCTGGACCGTGTGACTCATTCGTGCTAGCTTCCAATAATTTGTTGTGGAGGATGACTTTTGAGAAGCCGGAGGGGAGTGGACACTTCAAAAGCTTCTTCTTCTTCATGTTCATCACAAATCAATGAGCTTGTGACTTGAGGAGGATCTGGACTAGCAACGGTGGTTGTCGGTGATGGCTGTGAATCAAAATCAGGAGCTGGAACAATGTCATTAGCCGCTGAATTTTCGGGCAGCAGCTCCACCTCTTCCTCATCTTCAACGAAAATGCTCCCCCCCCCCCCCCCCCCCCCCCCCCCCGCGGATATGGATCTGGACCTGCAATGTTTGAGCTAGTACCTGGGCTAGTTTCATCAAAAGATACCTCACAAGTCTCCACAATTTTGTTAGTGTCAAGTAAAAGCACACGGTATCCTCTAGTATGAGATGGATAACCAAGAAACATGTCATCAACAGATCTAGGTTCAAATTTATCAAGATTACCATGTTTCTTAACAAAGCATTTGCAACCAAAGACCCGAAAGTGTATAACACTAGGCCTATGTCCAAACCGGAGCTCATATGGTGTTTTACCTAGCTTGGCGCGCAAGAAAACACGATTTGAGACATAACAAGCAGTTGCAATCGCATCAGCCCAAAATCTCCTAGGAGTTTGATATTCATCAGGCATAGTCCTAGCCATCTCAACTAAGGTCCTGTTCTTTCCATCTACAACACCGTTTTGTTGAGGTACATATGGTGAAGAAAATTGATGATCTATTCCATTTTCAGCACAAAAGTGATCAAAAGATTGATTTTTAAATTCGGTTCCGTTATCACTTCTAATTTCTTTTAAAGATCATGTGTGATCAATTGATAATCTAAGAAATAAAGTTCTAAAGTGACTAAAAGCTTCATTCTTAGATGTCATAAAGTAAACCCAAGAGTATCTAGAATAATCATCAATAATTACAAGAACATACAATTTACCTCCGAATGATTGAACACCTGAAGGTCCTACGATGTCAAGGTGCAAAAGTTGACCCGGTTCAGTTTTCATGATTATTGTGCGAGGAGTATCTGAACCTGCAACCATCTTAGCATGTCTACAAGAAGAGCACACAATTTCTTTGTCCCCTTTAAGCTTAGGCAGCCCACGTATGTGATCCAGAGCACCAACATGCGTTAGATGATCAAAGCCTACGTGACCAAGTCTATGATGCCAAAAATATAAGTCCTTTGATCATTAGCAACTAGACACCTATACTTAGAGGAAGACATATCAAAATCAGCTTTAAAAAGTCTTCCAAACCGAGACATGTTAAAAATAAGCTCACTATTTGAATTTACAACTTTGCAGCAATTATTAGTGAAAATAATTTCCTGATTTTCATCTAGCAGTTGTGAAACAGAAAGCAAGTTGTGTTTCAAATTTTTAACAAGTTCCACATCCTTCAAAGTGTAGTGATTATTTACTCCAACCGAACCCTTAACAATTATAGGAGTTGAAGAATTATCGGCAAAAGTAACATTCTCTACACGTGACACAAAAGAGAGGGAAGAGAACTATTCTTTGTTACCGGTCATGTGGCGTGAGCAACCTGAATCCACAATCCAAATGTTCTCCTTCCTCAAGCATGTAACCTACATAGAAGCACAATACGTCGATGACTCAATACTGGGGTTAGTCAAAAGGCATTTAGGAATCCAGTACTGAGTCACACGACATCCAGCAGGAATAACACGCGAAAGTTGAGATAAAACAGTAGGTTTATGAGCCAAAGCTTGAGGATTTTTGTACCCAACTACTGTCCTACGAGATGTTACATGTGTAGCACAAAAAACAGTAGGTTTGGGAGCAACCTTTTCGTGTTTTCGGCTCATTACAACAAATTTCATGTTCCTATCATTCGGTTTAGCAAGTGCAGCAAATTTTGCATGAACATTATGAGATCTAGCAATCATTCTTTCCTTTTTCTGATGTTTAGTTAGTATATAACAAAAATCTATGACATGACCATCTCTACCACAGTAGGTACAATGAAATTTAACTTTGTGTTCCTGTCTAGATGAGCAAGCAACATTTTTATTTGAAACCGAATGAGACAACACTCCTGCAGATTTGAAAACCACTTATTTTTGTTTAGGAACTGTTTGAATCAAACCACTTCCTAATGACTTTACAATTTTAGGTGTATGTGCCTTAGCATGAGCATGAGAATCAAAACCTAAACCAGTTTTATCAATGCAAGACTTGGAAGAATTCAGCAGCAAGTTTAGCTTCTTATTCCCATTACAAAACCGATCTAATATCCTATGCATGTTATCAAGTTGATTGGACAGATCAAGGCAATTTTCACATGAATTTTTTTCCTTTTAATTTGCATTGGAACAAAATTTAACTTCATGTGAACGTAAAGCATTGTTCAATATATCAAGATCATCACAAGTAGAACAATGCAAATCAAATGTAGAACAACTAGCATCTTTCAAGTTTTTATCATTAAGTGCAGCAAGATCTCTATTCTTTTCAATTTCTAACTCAAGTTTATCAAGTGTGGAGGTGTGCGCACTTCTTAATGTGGACAATTGTTCATATATTAAATCACATGAGGGACATGCATCATCACTAGGGATCAAAGTTTTTAAACGGTTGATTTTAGATTCTATTGATTCAATTTTAGCAGCACTATCCCTAAGCTTTTGGTCCATTTTCTTAAGTATAATAGTGGCACGAGAAATAGCATAACACATTTCTTCGTAAGTAGGACATACCTCTTCATTGTCGCTGTTGTTCTGCATCCTCCATACTTCATCTTGATTTGCCTGTCATGAAGCACAAGTTTGCCAAATCATCTCATCTTCGTCACTTCCAATGTCCACATCCCTTGAGCCAAGTTCTTGAAGTGCAGAGATAAAACTGCTCACCAATTGACGTCATGTAAAACCCTTCTTTTTCTTCTTATCATTTGCAGAGGAGTGCTTCGTCCTTGTTTGCTTTTCATCCCGAGAAGTAGGACCTGAAAGGTTAGGACAATCTGAATGAAAATGTCTTGTCTTACCACATTCAAAGTATCGTTGAGGTCCGGAGCTTCCTCTCCTTCTAGTTCTCACATTTTGCAATGCTTTTGAGAACCGAGTAGAGATGAGTGCTAGCTCCTCCTCTGGAAACTCCTCAATCTGTTCAGGTGTTAGAGAGGACAACAAAGCAAGTGTACCACAAGATGAAGATTAATCGGAGCTAGGCATGTCACGTTGAGAAACAAATGCAAGAGACTTGTTGGGGTTCTTACATGAGATTATATCAATTTCATGAGTTTTCAATTTAGAATATAAAACATCTAAAGTAAGTGTACTCATGACAGTAGATTCACAAATAGATGTAACTTTCATCTCCCATATTGACATGTCTAATGCACTTATTAATTGTCTAGCATTTTCAGCATCTGAAAAATTAACAATGACACTACGCAAGTTGCTGAGAATCTTATTAAACTGAGCAAATAAATTTTTGATGGACTCACCTGGTTGCATCTCAAAGCGCATGTATTCTTTCTTGAACATGTCTTGCCTTACCTCCTTGATCGTGTTGGATCCTTCGTGGTAGTCACAAAGTGCTTTCCACACATCATATGCAGATCGGAGGTGTGCAACACGGTCAAAGACGCTTTGAGTTAATCATTTTATGATCAAGTTCCGAGCCTTGTTGTTGTTGTTGACGTCTCTCAGATTTGTAGCTGTAACTTGATCGTTTGACGACACTTCGTATGGATTATATACCTTCTCCCATATTGCGAAGCCTTGTGCCTTGATGAAAGCTTCCACACGTGGCTTCCAAACCTGAAAATCAATACCACTAAACACACAAGATTTGGCGGAGTATTTCTCCATGATGATTAATCAAAAAGACGTGCAAATCACAAAGATTTGAGCACCGTGGCTCTGATACCAATTGTAGGATTGAAGAGCACGTGAAAATCTACCAGAGGGGGGGTGAATGGTAGATTTAAAAAATCTTACGCAGCGGAAAAAATTAAATCCAAACCCCTTCGGCAGAAAAATGATCTAGTAAAGAAATCATGTGTGAGACTAATCTAAACGTGTTTCACGGTGACAAAAGTGATAGATATAAGATAGAATCAAGTCACGATGAATACACAACAAGAATCACTCAAATCAATTGAGAGAAACTCAAGTTACGATTGAAAGATCGAATAAAGGTCAATCTATCCTACCCGAGAAAAAACAGATCTGTAATACTGCAAAGAAACTCGTGTAGATCAAAAACCACAAATCCAATTACCGTGAAATTTTGACAGATGATAGATAATCAAGTTGTTAAGACAAACCAAAAATAATCACTTCAATTGGATCTGTAAAACTCGAGTTATGATAAAACCACCGACGACAGGTAGTGCTATGCAGAAACTCGATGAGTAAAACTTGTCTGGAACAAGTCGGACGAACAAGGCACAAAAGTTCCTTTAAACTACAAATTTTATTCAATAGAACACAAGAGGAACAGCCCCAAAGTCGTGCACGATGAGCTCTAGCCTCCCTTGCTTATATAACCAGCCCTTATGCCAACCCAATCTCAACTAGGACTCTAATCCTACTCAAAGCACGAATCAAAACTTTCCATAACTCCTTAGGACTCTTCTATACGCAGATAGAAGCAATTTTAAGACTTCAAAACACATTAGGAACATATCCCACATTCCTAAAACAACTCAAATTCGTGACCCACACGAAATCCTATCATAACCAACTCAAAACATTCCGTATTTGAGTTAAACTCGACTCAGTCGCAGCCTGAGTCCATAACCTAGTCGGTTGGACCTTTCCGACCAATTCTTTACATCCACATCTCTTAATCACGCCTCGGAACCATGTAGCCACGTACATGTACTCCTTCCACACGTGCACACATCTTCCAACGACGTCCATGATACCTTCATATGCATTGTTCTTGATTCAAACATGTTGCGCGACCTCCTAGTCAACTCAACCACAATTCCCCCCGAACTTGGTTGTTGAACCTCATGTTCTCCATGAGACTAGTTCAATGGATCCCGTCACCAGCCATGTATTGAACTCAAGCAACACATGCACATGAATAAACAACCAATTCTTCCGGGCACAAGTCCTCGACTTGACTCTCGTTAGTTCTGAAACTACAACATCTCACATGAGCACCTCACATAAGCATGTTGCAAACCATAGCAAAATGATATCATCCTTAACCACCAAAACACACCAAAAACTTAGTAAAAGAATACTAAGAAACCTTTCCATAAGTGTAAAGCATGTTCGAAACATTGCAAGATAAAAGCAGAAACAATACGATCAAGCACCGGAGCTTGCCAAAGCTAATCGGACCTTGAACCGGAGCTTATCAAAGATAGTAGAACCTAGTGCCAGATCTTACCAAAGCTAGTACAACCTAGGGCCGGAGCTTACCAAAGCTATAACAACCTAGCGCCGGAGCTAGAAAAACATGTCGGAGCTAACCAACATAAGTCGGACCTAGCAAAAACATATCGGCGCTTAACAAAGACATGTCGTAGCTATCAAAGACATGTTGGAGCTAAAGACAATGCTCACCGGAGCTACCCAAAACAAGTCGGACCTATCGTCGCACCGTGCTGGAGCTTGGACCTAGATTCGAACTTTGCTAAAAAGGGTGTTTTGGCAAAATTTTAGAACTTATATCATCAACGCCAATTTATTCAATACAAGACAATGTATTCAGCACACATAGGTCTCACCAAAGAGCACCTACTCCTAGAAACTGCATTGAACAAAAGCTAGTTTCTTCTCAACGGACTTGAGCCAATCACCAGCATCCATAGGGTCAGCGCCCAGAGCAAAGGTTGGCGGCCTAGTCCTCATAAACTCCCCCAACTGATTATGAGGAGGCAGTGGTGACGGTGGAGGCATATGGGGCTGATTGTTGACGTTACCAGCTTGCAGCTGTCCCATAGTTTGCATCATGGTCTGCATGAGCTGGTTTTGCATGGCCAATAGCTGCTCAATATTGATAGCTTCCTGAGCAGGTCCTTGTGCATTGTCGTTCTGAGGTGCTCCATTGTTCTCCTCATCATTGCCATCCCTCTGGTTGCGAGTCCTCACCATCCAAAGAAACGCAAGAGATAAGAATTTAGATGACGCCCCCAGCTATATGCATCAAGGGATATGGCACTAAACAACTACCTATACTAGCCTAGGTGGACATGGCAATGCTAAAGCATCCCAAAATCCTCTATTAAGCACCCAATCAAACAATATATAGCAAACAACACACCAAACAAGAACACATCGATTGCTGGGTGCTCCTATGTGCTCTAAAGTGTCCATTCTATCTAGGTTTCATCCAACGATCAACCTGTGGCTTTGATACCAATTTGTGACACCTGGTTCCGAAAATGAACCAAGTGAATGCATATGTGTGCCCAGGATGTTCAACACACATACACGAGTGCATTCACAAAATTACCACAGAACCAGATTAATTAAGTACCTTTATTACATAACCAGATTATCCTCAAATACATGCACTAATGAATATTAATGACAAGTTCAACTAATGCAGCGGGAATAACTAAATAAGCAACTAAGCAAATAGGGTATAGCGCAGCTCCAATCAACACCACAGGCAAAGCTGACAGCAGACATGCCCTAGAACTCCGCATTATCATCGTTAAACTCCCAATCGTGACCTACAACTGTTGGTGGGGGAATTGCAAGAGTGAGTACATGTCGTACTCAACAAGTGTGGAAACTATGACATGTAGCTGATTCAAATGACGAATATAATAATTGCTAAGTGCTGAAAAGTACATTAAAA
The DNA here is from genome assembly GCA_036927565.1 of Tuctoria greenei. NCBI lineage: Eukaryota > Viridiplantae > Streptophyta > Magnoliopsida > Poales > Poaceae > Tuctoria > Tuctoria greenei. Next base: position 95,967,787 of record JAYESD010000010.1, read on the forward strand.
CATTTGGAAAGCAATATATTACATGAATGTGAAATAATACCATCATATCCATAATAAACCATAACTATTAACATAGTACAAGTCCATATTCATTATCATCATCCGTATTCCAGATTTCTCATTACCAATAATCATAATCAATGCCAGAATTCAATCCATAACCATTATTAACCATATCCATTACCAAACCATGACCATAACCCTTCCCAAAAACCATACCAATACCAAGCTTCCTTTAATCATGTGAGGGTCCAGGTTGCTCATAACCGGTAGAACGGCCACCATGATAGTTTTAGACAAACTCTGTAGAGGTTGTACCACTTTACCCACGTGTTTGCGATTTCATCACCTTTCGATGACTATAGAATCTCAATTATGCCCTCTCACACTTCCTTAGGTATGTGTCCAAGAGATCACAAAATAGCCTTTACAAAGGGATTACTAGCCTATTTAGACCCCACTGAGGTTTCACCGGTGGTGATGCCTCCAATTGAGTACATCTTCAACCAAGGGCCCCCTCTTGAGCCATTCAGATCCCAGGGTAGTCCCACCAATCATCAACAAACCCAATCCGACTACCCCTTCCCCAAGCATCCTCAGTGGTCCAAATAGAACTGGCGAAGCCCTAATTAATCAACTACGCCGCACCATACTTGGTATCATGGTGGCACTGTAAATCCTGGATGATCGCTCCCCGAACCGGTCCTTATATCTAAAGCAAGCGAAACCACCATAACATCCAACCAATCCACAGACCATGCTTGCTTAGATCACCCATTACCATATCATATTAACTAGTTCATATTAATCATAATCTCATAAATGCATAATTAAGTTAAGTGGTATAGTTGTCTTCCCATCCCAATTAATTAAGCAAAGCAAAAAGGTAAAAAGCCCATCCCGACTCCCTACCATGAATTCCAGGTGACAAGGGTGGTCAAACAACGCTAGTAAACTTCCTATCATAGGATTCCCATCAAATTGACACAAGCATGCAGTTTGCAAACAAAACATTTATTTCAAAACAGGATCAATATGTTCAAGGACACTTGCCTTGATTTTGGGATTGGTTCGGGTCAAATCCTTCAAACTCTTGGTGCGGGAGATCCTCCGCAACACTCTCTAGCGCAAATCCGTCTAATTTGCACAATAAACATACAAGGAAGAAACACATTAAAAAAGTGCACATATATTATTCAACATGACATGATATGCATGATTAATGCAAATGTGAGGTAAAACTACTGAATAAGTTGCTTTTAATGTTTATTAGTCAATTACAATGGTTATTAACAAGTCTACACAGGTTTGGAGCTGATTCGAAAAAATTTAGATTTAATTCAACACAAAATAGATTGCAAAAATTGGACATGTCCGCTGGAGGTCGGACTAGTCCGTACTGCGCAGAAACAACAGATTAGGGTTTTCTAGATCGACGTGAATTTGGGGAAACGGGGTTGAATTCACGTAATAAAAAGGAAGTAGAAGGTATACCAGGTGTTTAGAACTCCAATGAATTAAGGATCTTGGAGGCAACACTTGGATCTTGATGATCTTAGGGTTGATGAAGAACTTGATGGTGGATTGTTGACGAAGAACGCAAAGTTGATGGAGATCTTGACCCTCTTTCGTTTCCTCCACTTCTTTTTCTTGCTCTAGGTCTCCTTCTTCCTCCTTGGTGGCGGCTATTCACGAGCTAGGGTTTGGGTGAGGTGAAAAAGTGGCAAATGGATGTCAAGTCAAGGGATGGGGTTGTTTATATAGAGGTGGAGACTAGGGTTAGATGGATTTCGAGTTTGAGATGAGTAGGGGTCGATAGAGTCCCAAATGTGCTCTAAAAGAGTTAGGCACGACATCCCTAGGCCCACTTAACGTAAAACCCAAGAATAAGTTGTGAAATAAAAGATCAACTCGGAGTCACGATTTATCGGACAAGTCCGAAAACGGACCAGACTAGTCCAATGTTGGACAGAGATATATCAGACAAGTCCGTATTGGAAATCGGACAAGTCCAAACTTATCTAGAGGGGAAAAACGGACAAGTCTTACCAAAAATCGGACAAGTCCAACTTTAGTCAGATGGAAAAATGGACAAGTCCGCTGGAACTCCGGACTAGTCCAGACAAGTCCAGGGACTTAGCGAAACTTCAAGCAATTTGGGATACCGGACAAGTCTGCACAGGACAAGACAAGTCCAAAAGTGTCCAGGGGGAACAAACAGACTATTCTGCGGGAAAACGGACAAGTCCGTTTGAAGTGAGAGAGAAACCGGACTAGTCCGCACCGAAATCAGACTAGTGTGCACTTCCCAGAATTCTTAAGTGTGGTTTTGTTTCTAATTGATTTTAAACTTGTTTTTTATGTTACTAAATTTTAAACATGTATTAGAATCTATGCAATGCATGATGGATGAAAACGAGGGTGTTACATTATTCCAATTACTTGTCATGGTAAAAACTACAAAATGTATAACATTAGTAATGTAGTAAGAACTTTCAGCATGTAAAAGGAATCACAAAGTCATATATGTATGAAATATTATGCTCATATTATTTTTAAATTCAGATCCCAAATTTGAATGCTCCCCCTCAATTTAAGCCATGAGGATGCATAACCCCTATTTCACTACGAATGTAAAAAAAATGAGTGAAATCCAAAGGTTTTGTAAAAATGTCAGCCAATTGTTGTTTGGTATCTACATGGTGAATCACAATGTTTCCTTTTTCAACATTATCACAAACAAAGTGATACGTAATGTCAATGTGCTTAGTTCTAGAATGTTGAACGGGGTTTTTAGCAATGCAAATGGCACTAGCATTATCACAGAATAATGGAATACTATCTAGATCAACCCCATAGTCCTTAAGTGTTTGAACAATCCAAAGAATTTGAGAGCAAGCACTAGCAGCAGCCACATATTCAGATTCGGTTGTGGATTGTGCAACTGAACTTTGTTTTCTAGAGGACCAAGCAACAGGTGAATTACCAAGAAAATGACAAGCACTAGAAGTACATTTCCTATCAATCCTACAACCCACAAAATCAGCACCCAAAAAAGCATTCAAAGTAACGGTTGAGGAAGAAGGAAGAAAATTGCCAAATTCTTGAGTTCCATGTAAGCATCTGAGGATCCTTTTGACGGCTTGACGATGTGAAGCACGTGGGGAAGCTTGAAACCATGCACAAAGACATACGCTGAATTGTATGTCCGATCTTGATGTCGTGAGGTACAAAAGTGATCCTGATGAGTAGGGTTAGGCCCGATCTTCCGAAAGGTATGTCGATTGGGGTGGAGAACTCGACGTTGATGATCCGCGGCACTCGAGCGGTTCGAGTACCTCTGCAATCACTACACCACGGCTCCGTTGGTTATCAACCGTGCTGCACACGCTTGACCTCGCCAAGAAGGCTAATCCCTGCAAGTGCAATCGAGAACACGAGCAAGAACGTAGAAGACACGATCGGAAATCGTGAAATTGGGGTCTCACAAACCGTAGAACGGCGATTTTATTGATCTAAGCAAAACCCACCGAATATGACCGGCGGCTGCAGTATTTATAGGCTAGGGTTCGACCAAAACACGATTAGACGCGCCCCTAATGGACTCTTACGGGATACAAGGCCCAAAGGCCCGATTCGGTGGCGCAGCACCGGACAGAAATATGGACTCGAATTGTTTCGACGATTCCCAATGACTCCGGAGGAATTTTGAGGTGGGACCAGAACCATTGGAAAGTTTATCTTCCCCTCTTTCCGTGCATATGTAGAACGTCGAAAACGGAGTCCGTATGCCTCCTGGGCGTCTGTTTTAAGGTGGACTGCTCCTGGACTCCGATTTGAACTCGAGTCCGAGTTGTAAACTATTTCCATCTACTTGTGGACGTCCCAGGTGGTTTTCCACGCTCCCAAGGCCTCCTTCCTTCACTTGTTGATCTTTTCCATTATTCCTAATAACAATTAAATCATCACATAGCAATCTATTCTCAAACTCACATGCAAAAGAAGTTAGGAACGAATTCACCTGCTGATTTAATAACCGTGCCCGTGCTCTTGTGATTGGTCCTTGCAGTTCAATGCGCGTCTCTGCTGTTGTGATGTCCTCATCATCCTCCCCCTCTTGAATTGGAGTCGTCCTCGACTCAAGTTCATCTTCTTCTCCCAAGTACGGTCGCAAATCTGAAATGTTAAATGTAGGACTAACCCCAAAATCGGGAGGCAATTCAAGCTTATATGCATTATCATTAATCTTTTCAACGATCTTAAAAGGACCAGCAGCTCGTGGCATAAGTTTAGATTTTCTCAAGTCGGGAAATCGCTCTTTTCTCAAATGTAACCACACCAAATCGCCCGGTTCAAGTTTTACTTCTTTTCTACCTTTACTACCTGCAATCCTATACTTCTCATTCATCATTTCAATATTTTTCTTTGTAGTTTCATGCATCTTAAGAATGAATTCAGATCGTTGTGTAGCATCCAAATTTATAGTTTCAGAAGGAGGCAAAGGTAGTAAATCAATAGGAGCACGGGGATTGAAACCATACACTACCTGGAATGGACTTACCTTTGTCGTGGAGTGAACGGATCTGTTGTAAGCAAATTCTATATGTGGTAAACACTCCTCCCACAACTTCAAATTTGTTTTCAAGACAGCCCGTAACATAGTGGATAAAGTACGATTAACTACCTCGGTCTGTCCATCCGTTTGTGGGTGACATGTAGTTGAAATAGCAACTTGGTTCCCAATTTATACCACAAAGTTCTCCAAAAATGACTTAAAAATTTTGCATCACGATCAGAAACAATGGTATTTGGCACACCATGTAAACGAACAATTTCCGTCATAAATAAATCAGCAATGTGTGAGGCATTATCATTCTTATGACAAGGTATAAAGTGTGCCATTTTGGAAAAACGATCAACAACTACAAAAATACTATCCCTCCCCCTCTTAGTCCTAGGCAATCCCAAAACAAAGTCCATAGAAATATCCTCCCAAGGTACACTAGGAACAGGAAGAGGCATATAAAGACCATGTGGGTTAAGACGAGACTTAGCTTTGTTGCAAGTAGTGCATCGTGACACGTAGCGCTCGACATCACGCCTCATCTTTGGCCAAAAGAAGTGTGTGGACAGCACGTCTTCAGTTTTCTTCACTCCAAAATGTCCCATCAAACCTCCTCCATGTGCTTCCTGCAAAAGTAATAGACGAACGGAGCTAGCTGGAACGCATAGCTTGTTAGAACGATAGAGGAGACCCTCTCGCAGCACATATTTATTCCAAGTTCTTCCTTCTCTACAATTTTCAAAAGCAACTTTGAAGTCCAAATCAGTAGGATATAATGCTTTAATTGTTTCCAAACCAAAGATTTTATGATCAAGTTGGGACAGCATGGTATAACGCCTAGATAATGCATCGGCAATGATATTTTCCTTCCCTTTCTTATGCTTAATGATGTATGGAAACGACTCTATGAACTCAATCCATTTAGCATGTCGTTTATTCAGATTGGTTTGACACTTAAGATACTTCAATGATTCATGATCGGAATGTATGACAAACTCCTTAGACCAAAGATAATGTTGCCATGTTTGTAATACACGGACTAAGGCATACAATTCCTTATCATAAGTGGAGTAATTCAGAGAAGGACCATGAAGTTTTTCACTAAAGAAAGCAACGGGTTTACCTCCTTGTATGAGAACGCCTCCAATACCAATGCCGCTTGCATCGCATTCTAGCTCAAAGGTCTTGTCAAAATCAGGAAGTTGTAGTAATGGTGCTTGTGTAAGCTTCGATTTGAGAGCATCAAAAGCTTGTTGCTGCTGTTTGCCCCATCGAAATGGAACTCCCTTCTTCGTTAGCTCATGTAGAGGTGCTGCAATGGTGCTGAAATCCCGCACAAAGCGCCGATAAAATCCTGCAAGACCAAGAAAACTACGAACCTGTGTGACGGTAGTTGGGGCTGGCCAGCTGGTGATTGCTTCAATTTTTGCCTCATCCATCTCAATTCCCTGCGAGGAAACGACATAGCCAAGAAACGAGACTCGATTGGTGCAAAAAACGCACTTTTCGAGGTTACCAAACAAACGTGCATCTCTCAAAACAGTAAAAACAGCACGTAAATGATCAAGATGTTCATCATATGACTTGCTGTAAATGAGGATATCATCGAAGTAAACCACCACAAATTGTCCAATGAAAGCACGTAAAACCTCGTTCATTAATCGCATAAAGGTGCTGGGTGCATTAGTTAAACCAAAAGGCATGACTAACCACTCATAAAGTCCAAACTTGGTTTTAAATGCAGTTTTCCATTCATCTCCTAGTGCCATTCTAATTTGGTGGTAACCACTACGCAAGTCAATTTTTGTGAAGATGATAGCACCACTCAATTCATCAAGCATGTCATCTAATCGAGGAATAGGATAACGATATCGAATGGTGATGTTATTAATCGCTCGACAATCAACACACATGCGCCAACTACCATCTTTCTTAGGAACCAAAAGAACAGGAACGGAACAAGGGCTAAGGCTTTCACGAATGTACCCGCGGTCCAAAAGATCTTGGACTTGTCGCTGAATTTCCTTAGTTTCTTGTGGATTCGCCCTGTATGCTGCACGATTTGGCAAACTTGCTCCTGGAATCAAATCGATCTTGTGTTCAATGCCTCTCATCGGTGGTAAACCAGGGGGTATCTCGGAGGGAAACACATCCTCAAACTCCTGCAAAAGGTTAGCAACAGCAGGGGGCAATGCAATAGACAATTCATGAAGTGAAAACATGGCTTCTTTGCAAACTAAAGCATAGCACATCCCCTTAGCATCGAATAAATCAGCAAGTTCAGATTTAGTTGCGAGCAATGATGGTGATTTTAACTTAATAACTTGATGTTTTTCAGATTCTAATTTAGTTGCTTTGCCCTCACGAATTTTACTCTTCTCAAAATGCACAATTTCAGCAGGAGTCATGGGGAGCAAAGTGATTTTCTTTCCCTTATGCATGAGAGTATATTTATTGGTTCTACCATGATGAATAGCATCTGTATCAAATTCCCAAGGACGACCCAATAAAAGAGAACAAGCATCCATAGGAACAACATCAAAATCAGCAAAATCATGGTATGAACCAATTGAAAAATGGATTCTTGCTGTTTGTGTTACCCGAACCTTACCGCTGTTGTTGAACCATTGAATGTGGTATGGATGAGGGTGTGCTCTTGTTGGCAAACCGAGTTTCTTGACGACGTCCGTGTTTACCAAGTTATTGCAGCTACCTCCATCAATTATAGTGTGTACACGACAGTCCTTGACGACGAGAAACATGTGGAAGAGGTTGTGTCGTTGTAGCTTGTCGTCGGTCTCCACTTTGGAGCTCAAGGCGCGCTGCACAATGATGCTCCTATAGTTATCCGTCGCCGCTGTACCAAGTACCTCTTCTTCGGTGTGTTCGTCATTTAGATCTGTAAAGTCAGTAGCAAGAGAATATTCATCTTCAACATCCGAAGTACTATCATACCCGCCATCGTCGCGTGCTATGTATGCTCGTTTGCTCGGGCAATCTCTCATCATATGACCAAGTCCCTGGCAGCGGTGACACTTAATGTCAGAAGTACGACCCGTAGAAGGAGTGGACGACGAAGGCTTGAATGATGTCGCCTTGCTGCCTTCCGGCACACGAGAAGGTGGAGCAGCAGGTATAGTTCGTTGGCCGCCATTGGGTGGTGTAGTCGCTGCACGGGGGGCCGAAGATGGTGCTGTTTTGGACGGTGTAGTTGCTGCACGCGGCGTGAAGTTGCTCCTCGTGCGTTGTTGCTGTTGTTGTCGGCCCTGCAATTCTTTTTCTGCCAACATAGCAAGCTGAAACAATCTGTTAACAGTATCATATTCTTTGTAATCAACAATGTCCTGAATTTCACGCCTCAACCCCCCATAAAAACGAGCTATTTTATCATCCATGTCCTCTACTACCCCACAACGCAGCATACCCTTTTGTAACTCTTGATAATACTCCTCTACGGACATGTTACCTTGGTCTAAACGCTGCAATTTTTTGCGAAGGTCCCGCTGAAAAGATGGAGGAACAAATCGAACACGCATAGCTTCCTTTAATCTATCCCATGTTGGAGGATCAGTTCTAGTTTTAACAAGTTCATTCCACCATATGATAGCAAAGTCCTTAAACTCACTAGTGGCTTGACGAACTCTATGTTGTTCAGGAACAAGATGGGAATTAAATTTTTGCTCTACTGTCATCTCCCAATCAAGATAAGCCTCAGCATCATAAGCACCAGAAAAAGAGGGTATAGTAAATTTCACTTTAGCAAAAGGATCATCAGGAGGGCGGTTATAATTGTTATGATTATTACCTCCCATACCTCGACGATAAAGTGGCAGTCTTGGCTGATTACTGTGATCTTCCAGTTCATCATAAGCATTGTCTTCTTGTCTTCCAGCGAGAGGTAACCGAGCCTCAAAAGTATTCATCCGAAGAGCAAGGTCATCCAGTTTGCGAGTCAAGTTTGCCAATGACTCCTCCGTTGATGCGTTGTATTTGGCGAACATATCACGTAACTCAACATGTTGAACACATTCGTCATTATTTTCTTCTCCTGCCATTGTTAGTAGGAAACAAAAGACAACAAAAAAATGTTATCCCTATCAACTACAGTGACAATGTGGAAGGTGGAAGAAAACAATCTCTCTCGCTCAAGCGTCTTACCACGCTCTTACAAGTGTTCTTACCGACACAGCAGGTGGTGTGGACGGTGAGATGAACCAATGAAGCGTGGGGTGATTGCAAAGGTACCTGTTATGCTCAAGAGAAAGGTGGAGCTTGGATGGCACAATATGGTGGCTAATAAGCAGAAAATCGTTAACAGCTAAACAAAGTTGAATAAGTATTCAATGTAGGAAACTGTTGCTGGTCAACTGAGTGCCCTAGAGCCTAGCACAACACAAGGAAGTATCAAGATAAAAGAAAGACAGAATGATATAACCAAACAAACAGCACCAAGTGGTATAGGCCAATTGCTTTAATATGCGTGCTCTTCACTATTTTTTTTTCTTTTTGTAATATTTTTTTGATATTTTTTCTTTACTCAGTAGCACAAATATAGGAAGCACACAAATTTGCAGCTCAATTGGATGTAATATGCGGCCTATAGAAAATCAAGAAGGTTCTTTAAAATTCGTGCTGAAACTTCGGAGGCCGGATAGCCTATCTTCCGAGGGGATTTTGGGCAATCTAATTTCGCCGAACGCGGCTACGCGGCGGAAAATCGGATGCGAAATTTCGCGTAGATGAATTTGAAAAAAAAATTCGCCCGATTTCGAGTTCGTATGCGAAAGTTATGGCCGTTTTAAGGTAGGCTGTCCGAGTTACGTTTTTTTGGATGTTGATTCCAACTCGGTTTGAGAACAGAACTCGCAAACGGATACGAAAACGATCGGGAATTTGCACAGCAACTAATGGGGTGGTGTGTGATGATTCAAGGATGAATGGCACAAAGATTTGTCACCTAATCTAGGGCTGGCGATGCGGGAGTTCACGCAAGGCGGCTAGCTAGGGCAAACCGATGAACGTGGCGGATCGGTTTGTTATTTAGGGATTGTGGAATAGGTATCGACTAGCAAGAAAACAAGGACGAAACACGATAACTAGGACCAAAAAACACAAAGCTAAACCAGCAACAAGACTCAACCACACGAATGCAAACTCAACAATGCAAACTGAAAAACGAAACTGCAGGCACTATAGTCTGGGAAGCGGTAAAAACGATCTAATTTTTTTTTGTGGCTTTTTTGTGGACTCTAGGTACGAAACAAAATCGATCTAATGGAAGGAAGGAAAACAAAGATACCTCACGGGCAACCTGGAAATCTGATACCAATTGATGAGTAGGGTTAGGCCCGTTCTTCCGAAAGGTATGTCGATTGGGGTGGAGAACTCGACGTTGATGATCCGCGGCACTCGAGCGGTTCGAGTACCTCTGCAATCACTACACCACGGCTCCGTTGGTTATCAACCGTGCTGCACACGCTTGACCTCGCCAAGAAGGCTAATCCCTGCAAGTGCAATCGAGAACACGAGCAAGAACGTAGAAGACACGATCGGAAATCGCGAAATTGGGGTCTCACAAACCGTAGAACGGCGATTTTATTGATCTAAGCAAAACCCACCGAATATGACCGGCGGCTGCAGTATTTATAGGCTAGGGTTCGACCAAAACACGATTAGACGCGTCCCTAATGGACTCTTACGGGATACAAGGCCCAAAGGCCCGATTCGGTGGCGCAGCACCGGACAGAAATATGGACTCGACTTGTTTCGACCATTCCCAATGACTCCGGAGGAATTTTGAGGTGGGACCAGAACCATTGGAAAGTTTATCTTACCCTCTTTCCGTGCATATGTAGAACGTCGAAAACGGAGTCCGTATGCCTCCTGGGCGTCTGTTTTAAGGTGGACTGCTCCTGGACTCCGATTTGAACTCAAGTCCGAGTTGTAAACTATTTCCATCTACTTGTGGACGTCCCAGGTGGTTGTCCACGCTCCCAAGGCCTCCTTCCTTCACTTGTTGATCTTTTCCATTATTCCTAATAACAATTAAATCATCACATAGCAATCTATTCTCAAACTCACATGCAAAAGAAGTTAGGAACGAATTCACCTGCTGATTTAATAACCGTGCCCGTGCTCTTGTGATTGGTCCTTGCAGTTCAATGCGCGTCTCTGCTGTTGTGATGTCCTCATCAGATCCAATCATGCTTCTATATTCTTTTTTATCCACGAGTTCACCATCTTCATCAAGTTCAAGTGACGTTGTTGTTCCCATCAGTGTCCGAAGAGGCTTGCTTTTCTACATGTTGAAGCGCTTAAGAAGGTCTCTTGTATACTTCGTTTGATGCACAAAGGTTCCCTCCTTAGATTGCTTGATTTGCATCCCCAAAAAGTACGTGAGTTCTTCCATCATACTCATCTCAAATTCTGATCTCATCATAGTTGGATCTTGTAACTCGTTCATGCAAGCTTCCAATTATCTGTTGCGGGGGATGATTCTTGTAAATCTGTAGGGGAACAGATGTCTCACAAGCTTCTTATTCATCAGGTTCATCGCAGATTGATGAGTTTGTGGCTTGTGGATGATCAGGACCAGCAAAGATGGTAGTCGGATCTTGTTCAAAGTTCAAAGCTGGACACATGTCAGCTTTGAAACTATCAGGCAATATCACCGACTCTTCTTCTCTTCGAAAATACCCTACCCCTAAGGATATTGATGTGGACCTGCAATGTTTGATCTAGTACCTGGGCTAGCTTCATCAAAAGACACCTCACAAGTCTCCACAATTTTGTTTGTGTCAAGTAAAAGCACACGGTAGCCTCTAGTATGAGATGGAAAACCAAGAAACATGCCATCAATGGATATAGGTTCAAATTTATGAAGATTACCATGTTTCTTAACAAAGCATTTGAAAGCAAAGACCCAAAAGTGTGTAACACTAGGCCTATGTCCAAATTGGAGCTCATATGGTGTTTTACCTAGCTTAGCGCGCAAGAAAACACAATTTGAGACATAACAAGCAGTTGCAATTGCATTGGCCCAAAATTTCCTAGGAGTTCGATATTCATCAAGCATAGTCCAAGCCATCTCAAGTAAGGTTCTGTTCTTTGTTTCTACAACACCATTTTGTTGAGGTACATAAGGTGAAAAAAATTGATGATCTTTTCCATTTTCAGCACAAAAGTGACCAAAAGATTGATTTTTAAATTCGGTTTTGTTATCACTTCTAATTGCTTTTAAAGATCTTGGGTGATCAATTGATAATCTAAGAAATAAATTTCTAAAGTGACTAAAAGATTCATTCTTAGATGCCATAAAGTAAACCCAAGGGTATCTCGAATAATCATCAACAATCACAAGAACATACCATTTGCCTCTGTAGGGTTGAACATGTGAAGGTCATTTGTAACTAGACACCCATGCTTAGAAGAAGACATATCAAAATCAGCTTTTAAAACTCTTCCAAACCGAGACATGTTAAAAATAAGCTTACTATATGAATCTACAACTTTGCAGCAATTTTTGTTGAAAATAATTTCCAAATTTTCATCTAGCAATTGTGAAATAGAAAGCAAGTTGTATTTCAAATTTTTGACAAGTGCCACATCTTTCAAAGTGTAGTGATCATCTACCATAACCGAACCCTTAGCAATTATAGAAGTTGAATACTTATCGGCAAAAGTAACATTCTCTACACGTGACACAAAAGAGAGGGAGGGGAATCATTCTTTGTTACCAGTCATGTGGCGTGAGCAACCTGAATCCACAATCCAAATGTTCTCCTTCCTCAAGTGTGTAACCTACATAGAAGAACAATACGGCGATGACTCAATACTGGGGTTAGTTAATAGGCATTTAAGAATCTAATACTGAGTCACACGACATGCAGTAGAAAAAACACACGAAAGCTAAGATAAAACATCAGGTTTATGAGTCAAAGTTTGAGATTTTTTGTTCTTAACTACTAACCTATAACATGTTACTTGTGTAGCACAAAAATCAGTAGCTCCGGAGGCAAAAATAGAAAGTCTGGAGGTAAATTTTGAATGTTTTTGACTCATAACAGCAGGTTGCATGTTCCTGGCATTCGGTTTAGTATGTGCAGCAATATTTGCATGAGAGTTATAAGATCTAGCTTGCATTTTTTTCCTTTTTATGTTGTTTAGCTAGTCTATGACATGACCATGTCTACCACAATAGGTACAATGAAATTTAACTTTTGTTCATGTATAGATGAGAATGCAGTATGTTTATTTGAACCCGAATGTGACAATACTCCTGCAGATTTAGAAGCTACCTCTTTTGGTTTAGGAACTATTTTAATCAAACCACTTCCTAATGACTTTACAATTTTAGGTGGATGTGCTTTAGCATTAGCATGAGCATGAGAATCAAAACCTAAACTAGTTTTATCATTGCAGGATTAGGATGAATTCAGTAGCAAGTTTAGATATTTGTTCCCAATAAAAACTGCTCTAGTGTCCTATTCATGTCATCAAGTTTCTAGACAATTCTAGGCAGTTTTCACATGAATTTTTTCCTTTTAATTTGCAATTAGAACAATATTTAACTTCATGAGCACGTAAAGCATTGTTCTGTATTGAAATTTCATTCTTAGCATCTTATAGTTTCTTTTCACGATCATTACAGGTAGAACAATGCAAACCAATTGTAGAACAAGAAGCGTCTTTTAAGTTTCTGTCGTTAAGTGCAGCATGCTCTTTGTTCTTTTCAATCTCTAACTCAAGTTTATCAAAAGTGGAGGAGTGTGCACTTCTTAAGGAGGACAATTGTTCATATATTAAATCGCATGAGAAATAAGAACCATCACTAGGAATCAAGGTTTTCAAACGATTAATTTTAGATTCTAGTGACTTAATTTTAATAGCATTGTTCCTAAGTTTTTTGACCTATTTCTTAACATGACAGTTGCACTAGAAATAGCATCACACATTTCATCAAAAGTAGGACATACCTCTTTGTTCCCACTATTGTATTATGCATCCTCCATACTTGATCTTGATTTGCCCGCCATGAAACACAAGTTTGACAGGTCATCTTCATCTTCATCACTTCCAATGTCTACATGACTCGAGTTGAAGTGCGGTGATGAAACTGTTTATCAGTTTGCATCCTGAAAAACCCTTCTTTTTCTTGTTGATGTTGCCTGAAGAGGACTTAACTTTATTCTGCTTTTTTATCACAGGTAGAAGGACCTGAAAGGTTAGGGCAATTTGTACGAAAGTTTACTATCTTACCACATTTAAAGCATGGTTGAGCTCCGGAGCTTCCTCTCCTTCTAGTTATCACATTTTGCAATGCTTTTGAGAACCAAGTAGAGATGAGTGCTAGCTCCTCTTCTGGAAATTCTTCATTCTGTTCCAGAGTTAGTGAAGACAGCAAAACAAGTGTATTGCTAGATGAAGATTGGCCAGAGCTAGCTATACCACGTTGTGAAACAAATGCACGAGATTTGTCAGGGTTCTTACATGAGATTATGTCAATTTCATGAGTTTTTAATTTAGAATATAGCATATCTAATGTAAGTTTACTCTTGACAGTAGATTCACGAATAGATTTGACTTTCATCTCCCAAATTGACATATCTAATGCACTTAACAATTGCCTAGCAATTTCAGCATATGAAAAATTAACATTGACACTACACAAGTTGCTGAGAATTTTATTAAAGCAAGCAAAAATGTCATCAATGGACTCACAGGTTGCATCTCGAAGTGCATGTATTCTTTCTTGAACATATACTACTTTACCTACTTGACCGTGTTGGATCCTTCGTGGTAGTCACAAAGTGCTCTCCACACATCGTATGCCGATCGGAGGTGTGCAACACGATCGAAGTCGGTCTGAGTTAGTCCTTGAATTATCAAGTTGCGGACTTTGTTGTTGTTGTCGACATCTCTTAAGTTTGTATTTGTGACTTGATCATTCGGCGGCACGTTGTAAGGCTTGTACACCTTTTCCTATATTGCGAAGCCTTGCGCCTGGATAAAAGCTTCCATGCGTGCCTTCCAAACCTGAAAATCAATGACAACAAACACACAAGGTTTTGCCGAGTATTTCTCCATGAGGATCAGTCAAAAAAACGTGCAAATAACAAAGATTAGATCACCGTGGCTCTGATATTAATTGTAGGATCGAAGAGCATGTGTAAATCTACCAGGGGGGTGAATGGTAGATTAAAACTTTTCAGCAGAAGCAACGAAACACCCCTCAGCAGAAAACCGATCTGTTAAAGAAATCGTGTGTGTGACTAATTTAAACGTGTTCAACTATGACAAGTATAGATTGTAGAGAATCAAGTCACAAAGACATCACAATAAGAATCACGAGAATCCATCGAGAGAAACTCAAGTTACGATCAAAAGATAGAACAAAGATAATTTTGTCCTACTCGAGAAAAATAGTTCTGGAACACTTCAAAGAAATTCGTGTAGATCAAAAACCACAAATACAATGACCGTGAAATTTTCAAAAATGATAGAAAACAATGTTATGAAGACAACCCAAAAGAATCACGTCAATCAGATCTATAAAACTCGAGTAATAATAAAATCACTGAAGAAAGGTAGAGCTGTGCAGACACTCGACGAGAAAGACTTGAAGAAAAGAAGTCGGACGAACAAGGCACAAAATTTCCTTCAAAGTACAATTTTTATTGATCAAACCACAAGAGGAACATCCCCAAAGTCATCTACAATGAGCTCTGGGCTACCTTTCTTATATAACCAGCCATGAGGCCAACCCAAACCAAACTAGGACTCTAATCCTACTCAAATCACGAATCGGAACTTTCTATAACTGTTGAAGACTCTTCGTTACCCACATGAAATCATATCATAATGAACTCAAAACTTAAGACTTCCAAACACCTAAGGAACATATCCCACGTTCCTAAAACAACTCAAATTCGTGACCCACATGAAATCCTATCATAATCAACTCAAAACATTCCATATTTGAGTCAAACACAACTCAGCCACAGCCTGAGTCCATAACCTAGTCGGTTGGACCTTTCCGACCAATTCTTTACGTCCACGTGTCTTCATCACGCCTCGGAACCATGTAGCCACATCCATGCACTCCTTGCACACGTGCAAACATCTTCCAACAATGTCCAAAATACCTTCATATGCATTGTTATTGATTCAAACATGTTGCGCAACCTCCTGATCAACTCAACCACAATTTCATGCGAACATGGTTGTTGAACCTCATCTTCTCCCTAAGACTAGTTCAATGGATCACATCACCAGCCATGTCTTGAAATCAAGCAACACCTGCACATGAATAAACAACCAATACTTTCGAGCACAAGTCCTCGACTTGACTCTCGTTAGTCCCGATAACCACAACACCTTATGTGAGCACCACACATAAGCATGTTGCAAACCATAGAAAAAACGATATCAGCCATAACCACCGAGACACACCAAAAACATAGTAAAATATTACTAAGAAACTTTCCATAGATGTAAAGCAAGTTCGAATCAATTCAAAGTAAAAGCATAACCATTGCAAACTAGCTCCGGACCTTGCCAAAACCAACCGGACCTTGAGCCGGAGCTTACCAAAGCTAGCAGGACCTAGCACTGGAGCTTACAAAAGCTAGTCGGACCTAACGCCGGAGCTTACCAAAGCTAGTCGGACCTAGCGCTGGAGCTAACCAAAGCAAGTCGAACCTTATGTCGGACCTTGCCGGAGCTACGCAAAACAAGTCAGACCTATTGTCGGACCTTGCTGGAGCTCAGACCTAGAGCCAGACCTTGAAGAGAAAGGTGTTTTGGTAGTATTCAAAACTTTTAT
This sequence comes from Tuctoria greenei, assembly GCA_036927565.1. Lineage (NCBI taxonomy): Eukaryota > Viridiplantae > Streptophyta > Magnoliopsida > Poales > Poaceae > Tuctoria > Tuctoria greenei. Next base: position 95,984,175 of record JAYESD010000010.1, read on the forward strand.
TGCCATATCCAATATATTCAGCACACATAGGTCTCACACCACACCAGCCGCACCCCTCCTCCACCTATATAAACAACCCACCACCCAACTCTCATCTTGCCTAACGTTAGAAAACCCCTACGCCAGCTCTCTTCATAGCCGCCGCTCTTAAAGGGAGAAGCTCTCATCACAATAAACCTCACTGCAAGGGAGAGAGGGGGAAGGAGAAGACGATAAGGAGGACCAAGAAAGATCGTCATCGCTGCTGTGATCTTCGTCATCGACTCTTTGACGTCAACGTTCTTCTTTACCAATTATTTGTCTTTATCCGATCTAGACGTCAAGTTTCAAGCGTTGCACCTAAACCTCGACCATTGAACCATTGGATTCACAGTAATTGCCCTCGATCCAACTTTTCACGTCAGTTATGATACTAATCTTGATTCAATCCATGCCTAGTTGGGAAGTTCGCAAAACCCTTAATATAGCAGACTTGTCCGGTCTTGAGCAGACTAGTCCGGTCCAGAACGGACTTGTCCGGCCCAGTATGTAGACTAGTCCAACCTCTGAATTCTGAAGTTCCTGCAACTTCCACAATTTTTCCGGAGATGGCTCGAAACTTGCTCAAACATGTATAGCTCAATTGTAACTAGTTCGTAAGAAATAGTAGTAACTAATAACATGCAATATCTCATAATTTCATCCTTCATGCATATCATGGCATATTGAGTACTATATGAGAATTTATTGATTGTAATGCTTGTTTCGCATGTTTGTTGCGCGGATTAGAAGGTAACGCTCTAGAAGGTGCTTCCGAGGACCTTCAACACCAGAACTAGCCACCGGAGCAAGGCAAGTGTCCTTAATCATTTTTTATACTGTTTTTAAATGTTTTACTTCAAAAATTGCATGCTTGTGTCAAAATGATGGGAAACCCACAAATAGGTGTTTACTAAACTTGTATGCCCATCCTTGTTGCTCGGTATAAAATGTAGAGTGTCGGGAAGGGTATTTTACACTTTTACTCCACTTTGCTTAATTGGGATTTGGAATAACCAAATGGCTTAATTATGAACTAATGAACATATGAACTCTGTGAAGTGATGATAATAACCCTTAGCAACATGGAACCTAGGGATCTAAGCAAGCCAGTTATGTCTAATGGGTTGGAATGATTTGGTGTTTTTGCTTGCTTTAGATTTAAGGCCCAGTTCATCGAGCGACCACCCAGGATAACAGTGCCACCACAGGGCCATGTATGAGTGTGGCTTAGCAATTTAATTAGTGTATTATTAGTATTGCTCGGATCATACGAAAGGCTCAATGAATGGGAGTTGGTTGGTTTTGCAATAATGGCAGGACTGCCCTAGGATCCGAACGGCACAGGAGGCGACCCTTGGATGGATGTGCTCAGTTGGAGACATCACCTCCGGTAAAACCATAGTGAGTCTGCAACATGCTGGTAATCACTTTGTAAAGGCTATTTTGTGATCTCATGGCAACACACATATGGAAGTGTGAGACGACATAATGGAGGTTCTTAGTCACTGAAAGGTGATGAAATCACGAACTTGTGGGTAAAGTGGTACAACCTCAGCAGAGTGTAAAACTATCTTGATATTCGTGCTACCAGTTAGGAGCAACCTGGACCCTCACACCATTAGAGTTACGGACCTGAATATTGGTTAATGCTTGGAATTGGATATGGAATTGGGATTGGGATATGGGTTTGGTTATGATGAGCTAGATATGGATGATTATAGATAATTATGGAGGATTATGGTTAATTATGTTCAATTGATGGTATTGGCCATGGTATTGTTGGTATTTGGGTTGCTATGGATTTGACCTCACATAGCAATCATAAGTCGCATTTTCTTACTTTTATGAATGAAAGGTGCTTTTCTACAATGAACCATTACTATCGTTCTTGCTTAAGCTACATGCCATACTTTCATCACACTTGTTGAGTACGACATGTGTGCACCCTTGCTATTCCCACATTAGTTCAGTAAGGCGATAATTTGGAGTATCCGGAGGACTATGAGGAGTACTAGGCATGCATGTTGCCATGGAACAACCTGTGGAGATGGAGTCTATTTGTGTTTGGTTTTCCGCTGCAATATTGTTATTAGAGCTTGTATTCAAGACTATTTGGATATTGTAATAAGGTATTATTATTATTATTATTATTATTATTATTATTATTATTATTATTCGAGACATGGTTATAATCTTAATATCGTTTTTGATGCACTTGTGTATGTGTATTAAACATCCTGAGCACACATACGCTGCACTTGGTTCATTTTCGGAATTGGGTGTCACATTGAGCCACATCTCCAATCACTCGCAACAGAAGTTTATCGCCAAGAGCTCAAGTGCATAGCATGCTACTACTCGTCCAACTGATGGATGTGGATGACCTTCAAACACTACTTGTGTGGCGCCGACACAACCACACGTTTTGCATCTACGCCACCACTCCCGAAGGTGCAGGAGCTAGTCTGCACGTCACCTCGATGCCTTTGCATCCACCTCTGGAGGCTGTAGCTCGCTGCTCATGGCATTGTGCAAGTTCGAGATGCAGGAGTTGTAGGCCGCATGCACAGAGGAAGGGTGGTGTACCCTGGACACAACGGACATCGACAACGACGATGTGCTCACCGAGCACTACGACATCTAGAACCGCATCAGCAACTAGTCCATGCGCTCCTCGAGCTCAGCAGTGAAGGTCAACTCACGCGCAACCTGTTCGAGGGAATGACAACTGCAGGCATCATGTCGAGCTTCATCATCGTCGAATGAACGCAGTTCATCTACAATTTCTCCTGCACACCGTGCTATCCGTGTTTGCATGGCAGTTCGTCTACAATGCCTCCTGCACGCCGCGCTCTCCCTGTTCGCAACCATGGTTGGGGGAGGTTATTATGATCAGATTATTCTCCTTCTGCTCTATCTTCAATGGTTCGTCTTCCTCTTCAAGTCAATCTCTCCCTCTTGCTCTCCAGATTCCATCTGGTTGCTAACACCAGGACACGGTCTTCTTCCTCGTTGCGCCGCACCAAGCCGAAGCTCTCCTCAATGCTCTGTTTCATCCGCTCCAAAGTTTCTACATTGCCTGACCACCTCGACCCATTTCACAACCGATTCAGCACGCTCAAAGGTCTGCCCTAAGCTTATCTTTGTGCCCCCCAACCTAACTGCCATGCCATAGTGCCGATGAGCTGGTTCTCTAAATCCTTCAAGCACATGAACAACAGTTAGGATTTGTGTCAATTCAAGCTACGCATTGCATCATAGCTCAACCCCATTAAAGGATAGATATTAGACCTCCTGGCGCATCACTTAGAGAAAAAACATTGATAAGATATTGTGTCGTAGCACTGGGACACCATTTTCCCCTAATTCCAGCCCAAACCATAGGTCATGGTAAATTCATCTTTTCAGTCGATTTCCTCTAAATTGCTATGCATATTCATGATTCCCATACTCCACGCATACTTCCCTGCAGCTCGTACCAAGTAATTAGCCCTCGCTGACGACAGTTCATTGTGGCTGCCGCCCCTCACCGTCGCAACACCTTTTTTCGGTGATTCCAAGCCCCAAGACCGTGTCAAGCGGATGTTCCCTGCGCCCCGGAAGGATTTTAGCCATTTCTCTTTCACTGGAATGCAGCTATGGAGGGGGAACGGGCGCAACCGCCCCTGTACATCGGCCTCCATGGCTTTGGCTGGAGGTTGAAGAAGATGGGATTTTCTATGTCGAGCCGATATTTTGTGGCCACGTGAGAATATTGTGTGTCCCATGTGTGCCATTGCTGCTGTGTGGATTATAACCTATTTGAACAACCTCTGCAAAAACTATCAAGAACAGTGTTAATCATTTGCTTAAGCAATTCTTACTAATGTTTACTCATTCATATATTGAGTATTCCTCTAAATGAATTATTTTTTCATATCGAATAGAAGGGATTCTTGAGGAGTAGCCGGATTCCATTAATTGTATTCCACCAGAGTTGACTTTATTCTCAATCAACAACAAGGCAAGCCTTAGTTTGCATTTAGGTTAACAAGCTTTTCGTTATCCCTGTGTCTACATCTATTGGGTATTTGCAATAGGTCTTAGATTGATTGATACTCTACATGCATGGCCAGAAATCCTTGAAGTCTATGAGTAGTATAGGACTTCATTGGTGATTAGTAAAGATATGCTAATGTCGTAGATGTAGGTTTAATGATATAACTCGGGTATGGCCTTTTTCTTGCTCATGTACTCGTAGAAGTGGAATCAATTGGGAGATGGACATTGATTTACTCAATTGTTAATTGAGACCGGGCAAGAAAGTAGGAAGCAGTAGAGCAAAGATATGTGTGCATAGTCTTTCCTGTGTTGATTAAGGACCATACCGTGTGTGGCCCCACTAGACAAGTTTGAACGTGTACTGGATGCATACTGGCTCTACCAGACTCAGGAACCAATGTAACATGTTAATCTGGGTGTCGGGGTGATCCCCACTTTCCTAAGCCGGTAGCTGACAGCGGATAGTAGTGACCATTGTGGCGATCTCGTAGGTGGGGCATGCTTTTGTGACAGTGGGACCAGTTTTCCATTTGGGTGTCTTGTGAAAGGTTGTCACTTATGGCATCACGGGGGAGGACCGTAAGTTTTTTCTAGGCTTGTGTATCTGACGTTCAAGCCAGGTGTATTTTGAATCGAATCACCATCTCTCGCGGAAGCGAGCATATTTGTTTACTGCACTGTGATGTAGTTTGAAAGCAGCAACGCTATAGATGAGAGCGAGCCTAGTGTGACATCACCCGATGAGGGGTGTGAGGCTCACAAGAAATCCTGCACGTCGCCGTGAAGTTTTCGTGCTGCTACTATGAAGCTTCGGAGGGCCAGATGACTTCACTCTTGCTTAGTATAGGCTATAGGACGTGAGTTGTATCTTATCTTTCCGCTTCTTGTAGTGATGTACATTACTTTGTAAACTGAATAATGCTATGGAATAAAGGCCCAATACATTGTAAATGTGTGTTTTGTATGTTGTGCTGTTTGGTGTCGCATCGTATGACACCAACCAATGCAACTCCTCGAATGTCGGGACTGGGTTCCTCAAACCCTTTTCTTCTTGTCGCCCTTGCGGGGCACTTCCTTTCTCCCCGTGTCAGGGTTCTTCGACTTTCCTTTGTCAAAAATGCTGCCGACTGCCTCCTTGCTGGAGGCATGGTTCGTGGCTAAGTGGAGGAGCACCCTTGTGCTCCTCGACTTGACGCAGCTGAGCTTGTGCACAAGAGATTTGTGGGGTGTTCCTGAAAGGAAACCTGCTATGACATCGACATCGACAACGTCGAAGAACTTGTTGCATTTCTTGGAGAAACGCCAAATGTACTGTCAAAGGGTCTCATCCGACTTCTGCTAGCAACCCTTGAGGTCCCAGGAATTGCAAGCGCATGTGTACATTCCCTAGAAGTGGCTAAAGAATGTCTCTCATAGCTCGACCCATTCTCGAATGCAATAGGGTGGGAGGTACTCAAGCCAGGATCGGGACGATTCAGCTACGTAGATGGGAAGATATTGGATGATGAAATCATCATCGTCTGCTCCACTGATTCTGCAAGCCAAGCGGCAGTCCTCCAGCAAAATGCTGGGTTTTGTGTCTCCATCGCACTTCCTGATGTTGGTCGGAGCCCGGAACCTTTGCGGAAATGGTGCACTGCATATCCGTTCCCCAAAGGCCGTCGGCCTGAGAGGGCTAGGACTTGGGCTCCAGTCTTCCTCGTCGTCGAATCATTCACCCCGACGGGGCTGCGCAATCGAGGCTGAGGTGGCGAGTCCACAGGGCCTTCCGTAGATTGTCGCCTGGCCTCAAGGGTCCGATAGAGGTCATAGGGCCCTATGCGCTCGTGTACCGAGTGGCACGACGGGGTCGATGATCAGGTCCTCTCGAGCCGAGTCGCCTGGTTCGACGTGCGGGTTAAAGCGGGGCTTACCCTGCTACGGCTATGACTTCGACTTCGGCTAGGGGTTGAAGAGCCTCGGACCCGGGTGAGGGAGATCTCGGCTTGCTGGGCAGCCGTTGTGGCTAGGAGAGCATGGGGGTTCTGTTGAGTCTGCTGGCCTTCATGGTCGGTGGGCTCAAGCATGATGCAATGTATGTCGGCTGCGGCCGCCATGTTCTGGCTTGCCCTCTATAAACGTGGGACGTGGCTGTCATTGATGATGTTGGCACGGACCTGATGGGCACGGAGGCATGCCGCGTTCGACCCGGTGCTTGGATCGGGGAATTTTGTTATTGCAAATTCGATGGCGTCCACATCCAGCTAGGCTTGGTCGGCTTTCAAGCCAACGGCCGCGCAGCGACCTAGTCGGCCAACTCAAGGAGCCACTGTTTTGATTCGTAGTGGTGTTGCCAATGCATTCATCAATAGGGAGATTTGTGGAATCTAGGTGATGAATACATTGGCCAATAGGCTAGAACTGAGAGTTAACATGCAAAGTTTTAGTACAAATGACTACAGGGACTCGGGAGAAATCGAACCAGGGTGTGTTGCAGTCCAACATGGACACTCTGCCCACCCGTCCATAGGAGCTCGGGAGAAATAGAACCCGGATGGGCTGCAGTCACACATGGACGCGCTGGCCACCTGGTCACAGGCCGGTTCTCGGACTATCCGAACGTGTCGCGCATGTGAGTTGCACGTGTTTTCACTTTGGAGTATCCAAACCTTTCCTTTTATAATGCATTATAGCTGTTTGAACTGTTCAAACTTTCTAGGTGCTCAAATATTCGTGAGGCTGCTATGTTTTTAACTCGCAATGTTTCAAACTTGCTTTTTGGTTTATTTGAAGTTTGCTTAGTATTCAATTACCATGTTTTTGATGTGTTTTAGTTGATCATGGTGGATATTATTTTGATAAGTTTTGCAACATGCTTATGTGACATGCTCACATAAGGTGTTGTGATTTTCAGACTAGTGTAAGTCCAGTCAAAGACTTGTGCTCAGAAAAGTTGCTTGTTTGTTCATGTGCAGGTGTTTCTTAAGTTCAAAATATGGCTAGTGATGGTGATCCATTGAACTAGTCTTAGTGAGAAGATGAGGTTCAACAACCATGTTTGGGAGGAATCGTGGTTGAGTTGATGGGGAGGTCATGCAGCATGTTTGAGTCAAGAACAATGTACATGAAGGTATTGTGGATGTTGTTCGAACATGTTTGTACGTGTGCAAGGGGTGCATGAATGTGGCAACATGATTCCCGGGCATGGAGAAGAGTTATGGACGTGGAGAATTGGTCGGAAAGGTTGAAACGACTGGATTATTTCTTAAGCTACGGCTGAGGTGGTTATGGTTCATTTATGGAATGTTTCAAGTTGGTTATGGTTAGATTTAATGGCAGACACGAAGTTGAGTTGTTTTACAAATGTGTGGGACATTCCTAAGGTGTTTGGAAGTCTTAAGAATGCTTATATCTACGTATGGAAGAGTCTTGAGCAGTTATGGAAAGTTTCGGTTGAAGTTGTGTAGGAGTAGGAGTCCTAGTGTTGATTGGGTTGGCCTAAGGGCTGGTTATATAAGGAAGGGAAGCCAGGTCTCATGAGTAGACGACCTGTGGCAGTTCCTCTTGTGTTTTCGGTGAATAAATATTGTAGTTTAGAGGAGCTTTTGTGCGTTGTTCATCTTAATTGTTTTCGTCAGGTCTTTCTCGTCGAGTTTCTGCCCTGCCTGATATTTCTTTGGTGTTTTGATTATAACTCGAGTTGTACCAATCCAATTGGCGTGATTCTTTTTGTATTGTCTTCACAACATAATTATATATCATATATGAAAAATGTCAGGGTCATTGTATTTGTTCTTTTTGATCTACATGAGTTTCTTTGCAACGTAGCAAATCTGTTTTCAGCTCGAGTAGGACATATTGATCTTTGCTCAATCTTTTGATCATAACATGAGATCTACTCATTGTTTTCACGTTATTCTTTTTGCATTAGTTTTTTTACTTGATTCTCTACGATCTATACTAGCTTTTTCATGATTGAACACATTGAAAATAGTTGCATACATGGGTTCTTTATCAGATTGATTTTCTATCGAGGGTTTTTTTTCACTTCCGTAGAAAAAGTGTTAATCTACCATTTATCCCTCCTTTGGTAGCTCTTTACGTGATCTTTGATCCTACACTAGTGCCTGAGGGCGAGGTCAAACTTTATCATATTGTCTACGATGGGACAAACTCGAAGACGCTGAAGAAGATCCTCGTGTCGGGTCTGAGAGGTGAACGTGGTGGAGCCATCAGGAAGGTGGGAGCGCGTGGCAGTCCCCCTACCTGGTGCGCCAAATGTCGGTGTTTGGGTTTCTGACTAGTACCGAATGTGTCATTGGTCTACCCACAAGATAGTCTAGCTAAAAAGACGAATGAATTTTACTGGTTAGGGCGGAATACCCTACGTCCAATTCGGGTGTTTTCATTGTTCTTTCTTGAGAACCGGGGGATTGTTTCTCTTACATGTTTTCTGCCTTGAGCACAGTATTTGGTTCCCCTTTATGCCCACCTCTACTGGCCCCTTATCGCTTCTCATAAAGGGAGGGGGATGCGGTTATAGTGGAGCCTATCCCATCTGCATCAAACGTAGCACTCGATGGTGCCGCCAACTCGACAGTTCGTTATTGCATCCTTCTATGCTGTCATTAGTGCGAATTGTATCGGGGTGCATGCATGCCCGCTGTAGTGCACCCATGCCGTCTGCCCCATCAGATGTGATGGGAAGCAAAGAATTGATAGGCACTCGACTGTCTATAGCATGATCATGACAGCACCTACTCCGCATTGATTTCCCACATTGTCCCTCCTGTCCGAGCCCAGGCTCGGGCTCTCATAATCTCCCTTCACCTGTTTGGCCAGCGGGGGACTCGGGTTGTTGTGGCCAATGGTCGTCCAGGGTTTCGTACCCTAACATATACTTAGTGTACTAAAGAAGTATGATAAGTATGTGAGTAAAATTATGCCCACTTAGATAGTCAAGGATGATAAGTTGGAGAAATTTTATGTTTCAGGAACCAATCAAAAGTCAACATATGAGTTCGGTTCCATACACTTCCGTTATCAGAAGTTTAATGTATTTTCATTTAAGTATTTACCTTGACTTGACTTTTGAAACTTAGATATTTGGCAGATAATAGGCAAAACTAGTGGTTGACAACTGAAAGGTATTTTAAGAAATCATTTAAGAATGTGCGATGCACATAAGGCCTCATGTTACGCTCGAGGTAGTGATCTACTAAGTTTGAGTTTTCGCAGGTTGTGTGGATTCTAAGAATTCCACATTAGTTTCAAATCCACCCTCGCGAATGGAGCTATCTCATGGAATATCTCCAAATAAACGATCACGGCATTGTCCACAATGCGTTTATAGTTTTTTGACATGTTATGAGGCCATCGGGCAGGCGATATGTTTAAGAATTTCTCACCCGATTTTTGGAGTGGTCAACAACGTGAACCACTTGAGTAATACTTCGAGGATGAGGTCATAGTTTCCTACTCTAAAAACAAAAGTCGAGTGGAACTGCCAAACACATTGACATTGAGTTTTATGTTATGAAATCTGTCGAAGTGTAGCAATGACACTTCCACTCGACCTGCAAAGGAGCAGCCCGCGGAGTTTCTTTTTTGGAGGAGCTAGTCCCAAGAGCTTGCGTGCACGACAGTGTGGTGAACATGGGGGTTTTACGTGGTTTGGGCCGCCAGAGCATAACACCCTACATCCACGGTGTGTTGTATTGCTTTAGTGTGAGTGTGTGTTCAAATGGAGTTGTCTAAGAGCCGATCATAGATGTCTTAGGTGGTGGCTGCCCAATCCCTTTATAGTCTAAGGCCGGGCAGCTTACAAGTGGGACCCGACGCTGTACAAGTGGCCCTGAGGAAATCCTAATCTTGTAGAAGTTCTATGGTTTTACTACTACAGCTACCTCTGACCATGGCTTGAAGACTCGTCGTCTTGCCGCGCTAGTCGCCAGTGGCCAAGCATAGATGTTGATGATTGTAGGAAATGTCCCATCTTTCATGTCACTGCATCCTACCTCATTAGATGCATGGGTTGGCACTGTGGCACCTTCACTTTTATGTGATTGGGCATAGAGGCACCTGACAAGAGCATGCACCGCACCCGTGCGCCTAGGGAAGGCGCGTGCCTTCAATACATGAGTGGACACAACACGCCACTCTTAACCTTCGTGACCTATCGCCCACGATGAGCCATTGGCCATGTGGCAGGTCTAGAGCCCACCTCTGAGGAGAGGCGAGGTTCGAGCCCGTGGGACATGTGGCGGGTCCGAAACCCTCCTCTGAGGAGAGGAGGGGTCCGAGCCTACAGAGCACGTGGCAGGTCCGGAGCCCACCTCTGAGGAGAGGTGGGGTATGTGTCCACAGGACACGTTGTAGATCTCAAGCTCACCTCTAAGGAGACGGGGGGTCCATGCCCACTAGGCACATGGTAGGCCCGGAGCCCACCTCCGAGGAGAGGCGGGGTCTGTTCCATGGGGCACGTGGCAGGTCTGGAGCCCACCTTTGAGGAGAGGCGTGTTTCGGGCCTGTGGGGCATGTGGCAAGTCTGAAGCCTGCCTCTACGGCGGAGGCAAGATTCTTAGTCACTTCCATCCTGCGCGCAAGGGTACCCAGTATGCTGGGTACCAACAATGGCCCCCGAGCCCACCTTGGGGGAGGCGACAATCTCACGGATGGAGCCTTCTCCTTTACATCCCGCACGGCTTTTTGGATGCTTTTTGGGTATTTGAGGGGGTGGCATGCCCCTAGCATCGCAGACACGCGATCACACCAGGTTGACGAGTTGTGGCGACTTGATCTTTGCCTGATGCAGGACTTCAAGTGCGAAGGTTACCGATGCAGCCGCAAGGCCTCCGCTGCATCGCTACCTTAGGAACCGCTGAGAGACTCCCTTGAGTGCTTCCTCAATCGGGTCGTGTCTTTTGACAGGTGACCTGGGTCCCACTGTTATAGGCTTTGCTGGTCGAGCGGTCCATACTGGGCCTAGGAGAATTGCGCGAGGTGCTCCCAAGCGTTGCAAAGGTGAGTAAATGGAAACCTCCACAGCAAAAGGCAGTTCCTTCTTCATTCACCCCCTTGTGCCCGAGCCTTCCATCTTCTGCCCACTTTCGCACTTGAGCCCTCAGCCTTATATAAGATCCTGCTCTCCACCCCCTTTGATGGCATCCAACCTGCCCACCCCACGCATCAAGAAAAGCGAGCACTTGAATCCGGTGAGGCGGCTGCTTGGCTGGCATGCCGAAGAGCAGAGGTGGTGGATCCGCTGTGGGGCCATCCCTCTCCGCGACCTGGATCATAGTGAGATCGTCCTCTTCACCGCATATGTGCTGGACAGATTCACTCTCCCGGTGTCATCATTCTTTCTCTTGCTCCTGGAGGTCTATGGCCTCCAGCTGCATCATATATCGCCGAAGTCCATCTCGCTGGTGGCGGTGTTTGTCCATCTCTGTGAAAGGTTCGTCAGTGTCTGACTTTCGGCAACTTTGTTCTGATACTTCTTCGTAGTGCGGACCACTGGGCACGGCTTGACTAAGTAGATGGGGCCTACTACTTCTAGCATTGGAGCAAGACTTCGAGCAGATACATCACGCCCTTCAACCCGTTGAAGTGGGAGCATTAAAGGGTGGAATGGGTGATCATGAATACTGATTAGCACAAACGCCTGGATCTGCCGACAAGAGAACCAACTTCCGAGCGTAGCTTTTGGGAGGAGCTCCTTGAGTTGGAGAAGGAGTACAAGCCGGCACTAGAGAGGATTCGGTACGTGACAAAGGAAGGCATTACGTCCCTCATAGTGCTGGCGGACTTCCTATCACGCTAGATTGCTCCCCTCCAACAGCGGGAATGCCCGGCCTTGTGGTACTCCGATGAGCACGACCCCTCCCGCCTAGAGACCGACATCGGGTCGAGCCTGAGCACGGAGTTGCTGGACCGGATGTTGGCGAATGTGAGCTGCGACTCGGTGAATGGTGACCTCACCTCAACGCTAGCGTCCTACATGCCGATCTTCATGGAGCCAGCGTTAAGGTCGAAGATGCTGCGAGACATGCCGACCCTGGACGACATTGGCCTTGCCCCGCGGCAGGATGGAGATGCATCTCGGGGGCTGTCCATCCTCGACAAGGATGACGCTAGAGGCCAACAGGATCCACACCTGCCCCATGCTCTGTCGAGAGGAGGGAGGAGTCGACCTCCAATAAGGCAGAGGGGAAAGAGACGATTCCCGAGACCGCACACAAGAAGTGACCCCAAACACCGCCAAGGGGCTCTGGCACCCCGAGCAACGTCTCAATGCGCATCATCATTCTTCATCGGGAGGCGAGGGCGGGTGTCGGCTCTGCTGAGCAGCCCCAGGCTAAGAAGCCTCGGGCCGCAAGCTCCCCAGTGCTGAGTGGGACGAAGACCACCGGTGGAGGCCCCGATGGAGATGCCATTGGGCAGGCGTCAAAGGACGCCATGACGGTGCAGGTATCTTTGGCCCAAAAGTCTTCGGCGGGGGTGTCAGCTATGATGGTAGGGTTAGGTGGCTCCAACCCAACACCCAAGCCGAGATTCAAAGCCCGCTGGAGTTTCCAGGGTCCTCGGTAAGGCGCTCTTGTCATGCCTTATATTACGTTTTCTGTTGTTCCTTATTTGATTTCGTCTAGGTCTTGGTCCACGAGGTGGCGCCACTAGACTTGACGCTTCCTCAGCAGGTGATGAAGGAGAGGGCTCTCGTGTCTGGTGATGCTAAGGGACCAGTGACTGCGCTGGCCCCCGAGCCGGCCCTGGGAAAGACCCCTCTGGCGCCCTAGGCCAGTGTACTGGTGGAGGTGGCCATCCTTGTTGATGGCATGGCCCCTTCTAGCGGTGTGCAGAGTTTTGTGCCAGAGGCAGTTCCATGCAAAGTCCCAGCTATGGAGCCTCACTCTGCACCACTCACCGAGCGCCCAGCAAAAGGTGGTGCTCCTACTTCTGTTGGCGCCATGGACCGTGCCCCGGAGGCTACACAAGAGGTAGCTCCGGTGGTGGAGCCTGACTCTACACCCCTTCCTGAGGATCCCGCAGACGCGGGAGCTTCTACCCCCAATGGCGTTGCAGGCTCTGCGGCTGAGATTGTGCTTGCACGAATCCCAGAGCAAACATCGGAGCTGGCTTAGAGCCCAGCCCTCCAGCCCTAGAGACTGATGCTCCATCAAATAGGGTTGTGCCAGACAACAACTCAGCTGCTCCAAGCAACATCATTGCCTTCACCTGGCTCCTGGCTGAGGCTTCGCGAGCGTCGGCGGCACTGCTGGTGACAGAGGAAGAACGTGAGATGGTTGCGCGGCAACCATCATTGGCGACGGTGGAGTCTATCTCCCTCTCTGATGCTATCGGAGTGGCCCACTCCCACCTCCATCAGGCGCATGACGTGCTTGACCGGGAGTGGGAGAGGTTGCGATCTGAGGAGGAGCGTCTTTTGAGTCGGGAGAGTCTACTGAGCTTCAAGACCAAGGATGCGCAGAAGAAGGCGAAGAAGAGGGAGGACAACTTGGATGAGGAGGAAAAGCTGCTTCTGAAGGAGCGAAGCTTTATAGCGCGGCTCGACGAGAAGACACGACAGCTACTGAAGGAGGCCCAGAAAGCCAATTATGCCACCAACGCCTGCCTTGAAGACTGCAAAGAGGCATGGCTGGAGCTGGCCTGCTGCGAGATCATCATCGCTAAGCTGAAGCGGGGGCTGGAGAAGAAGGAGGAGGAGACCTCTTATAAGCTCAAGTTGGACCGGGACGAACTGAAGTCCCAGATCGAAGACCCCAAGCACCATGAAGCCAAGCTCGCGTAGGAACACGAGCACCAGGCCATTGAGAGTAATGCCCTACTTGAGTGGGATCTCAAAGCCGATTTCCAAAAGGGCAAGCTAGACCACCGCGCCCAGGAGGTCGTCGACTGGGAGAAGGCGCTCATCGCCAAGGAGAAGAAATTCTTCGAGGGCGGGCTAGAGGCACTGAAGGCGGCGCGCCAGGAGGTGAAGGACCTTCAGGACTCCTAAGGTCAGTGACTTCCTGGGCTGTGTTGATGTGGGGCTAGAGCTCCTCGGCTACAGTCTCGTGCGCACTGGGAGCCAGCGCACGAAGTGAGTCAGGCATTCCCCGCGCTTGACTCCGCTAAGGCAAATATGCAGGAGCTGAAGGCGGTCTCCAACGACCAACTGGAGACCGAGGGGAAAGCCTTGGCCAAGGTGGTGGTTGTGCACGTATTGTCATGCCTCCGATGCTAGGACCCAAGGTCTCCATGGATCCAGTAACCTTGGGCTCGGTCGCTAAGAGGGAGGAGGCGACCAGGTTTGACATCGAAGACGCCACCTCACTCGTCGCCTCGCAGTTCCAACGCTAGGTCAAAGACCCGTAGACGTCGCGCCCTCATACCTCCTAGGCTCCTTATAAAATTTTTTGTACATTCATCTGGTAAACAATTTTGGATGAATTGAATACATTGATGAGCTTTATGTCATTTTTAGCTTCATTTATTGTTTGTTGTACCGTTCGTGTTGAACTCAGAAGACTTTGTCAAAGACTAGTTAAGTGTAGGTGCTTTCCTCGAACCCTTAGCAGCGCAAGGGCTCGAAAAGAACTTTGCCAACAAACTTACAACTCGCCTATGTCGACTGCTCCGACATCTTGCACGCAGACTCGCGTAGAGGCCCCGTGGTAGATGGGGCCAATAGAGTGGACGCATCTACAAATTAGTTGCACGACGTCGATGATGAGTATCCAATGAGGCATAGGGGAGTGAAGAACAACTCCAGTGGGCCCCCTGGGGGCACCCGAGCTACAGATTGATGATGGCGGGGCCCCTTGGGGGCACTGGAGCTTTAGGGATTGATGGCGACGGGCCCCCTGGGTGTGTGTTGGTATTTCCTAACACCACAGATCATCTTCGATGAGAGATGAGATTCGCAAGTGCACTGAAGATACTGTTGTGGCATTTATTCCAAGAGTATTCCCAAGAGTATCATATTTATCCCAAAGGAAGGCAGTGAAGTAAAGAGAACACTATTCTCATCATCAAGGTATAGGGTACTAAGTATTTATCAGAACAGGAGTAAGATGATAATCGGGGTAGTGTGACACACACCTAAGCAATCTACTCTAAGGGTAAGGTTGTCCTAGTGATAGTTAAACTACGAGAGTTGGCTGCTCCTACTGTGCTTTAATTACTCATATACATAGCCTATTAGTGTACACAAGAGTATGCTAATGATGAATACTAGGACTTAGTGGTCCAACATATTGGGCACGAGGTTACCCCTGACAACATCAGAACAATTCCCATCACGAGCCTACAGTGTAGCCGAACGTTGGGGATTACAAAAAACGGATAAGGCTGTCACCACCTGCCGCCTACCCCTGCAAACTATGGATCTATGAGACATCCAATGCTATTGAATGATCTAAGCAGCACGCTTACATGTTAAGTAAATACATTAATGGCTCATGTACAATTACCACACTAAGGCAGTGACTAACCTAAACATCGTTGAAGCCAATGATGGGACCAAGCACTAAATTATTCATATTAACGTAATCATATTAATACCTAATTAGACTATAGTGGTGGTGTATTATGTTTATGATAACATGATATGAGCATTAAGACTAGATCATAACAGCATCTGCACCTAGCACATGCATGGACTCCACAACCAAACAAGGAACATTTTGCCAAAGTATATGAATATGTAGAGACTAATAATAACATTATCGTAAATCATAAAGTCACTAATAAAGGAAAAGATACATGAGCCATACCTTTCCCAGTTTGAACATGGGACTAGAGGCTCTTCTTTACAGCCTAACCTCCACTAACGAACTAGGAGAATAGTGTATACAAGGAAGAATGCTTGAGTGGTGTGTGTGTGAAGTGAGGCCTCTCCCCCCTATTTATACACGGAGTAGAGGCAGTTCTCACGACCAAAAGCGTGTGAATCAGTCTCCATTGCTATCAGCTCATTGTATGGAGTCAACACGTGGAAGTTGACCGCGTTTGGCGCTAGGAAGGGGTCGATCGACCCCCCTAGTCGGCTGACTTGGTCTTGGCACCATCGTGGTATGCTTCCTCCAAGTGACTGACCGGTGGGTCCTTTGACCATTTCGGGGTGCTATGTCGCAGGATGCCCTCGAATACTTTTGTTGTTGGGCCATTTGATCCATGTGCTGCCACATGTTGACGTCTGATTGGTTGGGAAGGTATTCTTTAGGATTCCTACCTTGAATTCATTTCAATTCTGTATAAAATTCCTGCATGCACCATTTTCTCCAAGTACAAGTGGAACTAGGTTATTTCTAACTATGACGTGTGTAAAAAAATATTGTTCCCTTACATAATTGAGTTATATTGACGGTCGAAATTGGTATATAACAATCGTCAACAAACTCCCCCAAGATTACCCTTTGCCCGTAAAGAAGCAAAGATAAAGACTTAGGTTGTTGATCAGGAGTTGCTGCAACGTACTATTTTTCAAAAGTACCAAGTGCACTAAATTATTCTACCTTGCATTCAATAGATTGGCTATGGTCGCTTACCCTTTTTCTTAGTCATTATGGGTATTATGCCTCAACCTTTTCTTGGGTGGTTCAAGGATATAACATCAAAATGACCATGCATCACCTAATATATAAGTTCCACTCCAATTTCCGGAGAATTTCCAAATGGTGTTTGAATTTAAGTTCCTCAAATGATGCACTCAATCACTCCTATGTGGAAGTGGTATTTATATCCTCACGAAGGCAATGCCTTTCTTGTCGTTGACAATCGTTATATACCAATTTCAACAGTCAATATAACTCAATGATGTGAAGTAATCAATATTTCTTACACACATTATAGTTTAAAATTACCTAGTTCCACTTGTACTTGGAGTAATTGGTGCATGATGGTATTTTATACAGAATTGAAATGAAACAAGGGGATGAATCCAATAAAATATCATCCTAGCCAATCAAGCGTCGACATGTAGCACCACATGGATCAAATGGCTCGCAAACAGAAGTACCTGAGGCCATCCAACAGTGTATCACCTATATCAATGAGGGGGGCCCACCTGTCAAGGACCTGGAGAACAAACAACCCCAATGGAGCCCTGACTAGGTCGGCTGGCCCTCCTAGTCTGCTGACTTGGTCGTGGTGCCAAACTCGGTCAATCAACACGTGTTGGCTCCTCCGAGCTTCCTGAAGATGATTATGACTGATTCGCGCGCATTTGGTGGCGGGAATCGACCCTTCTCCACCTATAAATAGGACCCCCTACCCTCACTTCAAACACACACCACTTGAGAATCATTCTATTGTATACACTAGTTCTCCTAGTTCCTTAGTGGATGTTAGGGTGTAGAGAGAAGCCTCTAGTCCCAAGTACAAATTGGGAAAGGTATGGCTCATGTATCTTTTCTTATATTTGTGACTTTATGCATAATAAAGATATTATCTTTGGTCTTCTCTTATTCATATACTTGGATGACGCATTTCTTGTTTGATTGTGGATTCTTGTATGTGGTAGGTATAGTCTTTATAATGATTCCCTAATGTCATTATACTATCATCATAAACACTATAAACCCCCACTATAGTCTAATTAGATGTGATATGATCATGTCAATATGAAAGACTTGCTATATTTCAGCATTGGTTCAACAATGTTTAGGTTAGTCATTGCCTTAGGATGGCTTTTGTTGCAACTCCTAAGGTTAGCCATTGCCTTGATATGCTAACATGGTGCTAGGATAGTTATGTAGCATTGGATGTCTCGTAGACCCACAGATTGGAGACGTAGGCAGTAGGTGGTGACAATCCTACCTGTTCTTTGTAATCCTCCAGATTCGGCTATGCCACACACTCTTAGCGGGAGTCGCCCTAGTATTGCTTGGGGTAAGCCCGTGCCCGATATGTTGAAAAACTTAGCATAAGGATTCACCATTGACATGGTCATTAGTATCTAACTTAGGCTATGTATATGTATAGTAGAAGCATTGTAGGAGTGTTGACGATTCTTACATCACGGATAAAAATCTGCAAGCGCACGAAAACTGTCGTGTAGCACTTTCCCTTAAAGAGTATTCCCAAGGGTATCAAATCCAAAGAACGTGTGTGCTAATCTTACGAACCAATTCAGCCAAGGACACAAAGTTGTTTGGTAGGCAAGGAAGAGAGAGGAACTCAAAGTATTGATTCTAAAGGAATTTTTGGTAGCTCCTTGCTTCGGTCATGGGTTTACCACTAGCACTACTATGACCACTCCCGCCAAGAGCCTATGGCATAGCCGAACGTGGAGGATTACTAAGGACAGATAGGGCTGCCGTCACCTACTGCCTACCTCTTCAATCCGTGGATCTAAGAGATATTCACTGGTGATTTCTAACCTAAGCACCACACTTACGTTCTAAATCACAACTCTAGTTGTTTCGAACACAAAGCTACAAATAGAGCCTCTAATAAATTAAAGTAATGAACCCACAAGTAACTACTTGTGCAAACTACCTTGAATTGAAAACCAAACTTGAAATGAATTCACAAAGGCTTACTTGATTTTGAATCAAACCTTTGTAGGGGTACAAGTGTAGAAGAGGGACTTGACAAGCCCAAGTCTCCTCCTCCTAGACTCTTCACCACACTCTCCTTCTACTTGGAAGCCTCTAGGACTGCTCTAAACCTTAGGAGTGGTACTCGATTATTGACTTTTGATGTCTGTGTGAAGTGAGGTGTGGGGGGCTATTTATAGGTGGAGAAGAGTCGGTTCCCGCCACCAAATGTGTGCGAATCACTCGTCAACATCTTTAGAAGCAAGGGGGAGCCAACACATGGCGATTGACTGAGTTTGGCGCTAGGACCAAGTCGGTCGACTAGGGGGGTCGGTTGACCCGGTCTTTGCACCATTTTGCATGTGCTTTCTCTGGGTCACTACCAGGTGGATCCCATCCATTGATATGGGTTCTACACTGTTGCATGACCTCGGATACTACTGTTTGTGGGCCATTTGATTAATGTGATGACACATGGCATCGCTTGATTCGTTGAAATCCAATTTAATGGATTACTCCATACATGTCTTGGTATTTTTGGGTATAATTCACCTACATACAAATAAACACCAACACATGTGGTATTTTTAGTTTTTAACCCTACAACTATGTTGTGTTTCTCTTTTGTGCAAATTATGAGGTGAATTGGCGATCTAAATATTGCATTTAAGAACTGTCAACAAGGAGCAACTCCCCAACTCTTAGTCTAGTCTCCATTAGGACCCATTTACCCTTTAGAATAGATTGATTAGGTCTATGTCACACTACCTGTCAATACCCTGCATACCAGGTATCCCTTGGTACCAGAAGAATATGTGTTGAGTTCCACCTTCCAGTATTGTGGAATTCCAGAGGCAACACGTGTCCCGCAGTGTCGGACCTACCTCTCTCCTTAGCGTCGATCAGATGCTGCCATGTGTCCCGCAATGCCGGTCCATCCTCCCTCCTTAGGGTGGCTTTGGAGCTGCAACGGGTCCTGCAGTACCGGACCTGCCTGCCTTCATAGGGTGGCTCCGGTGCTGCCATGTGTCCCGGGGTGCCAAACCTGCCTCCCTGACAGGGGAAGCTCCAGTGTGGTCATGTGTCCAGTAGCTCCAGACCTGCCTCCCTGCAGAGGGAAGCTTCAGAGCTGCCACGTGTCACACGCCCGGACCTAAGTCTGCAATGAAAAGACAACATGATCTCCAACGACGCGGACATTCAAGGGCTATCAATTGGCATTACAAGACCCGGTTAACATGCCATTAATATTGTATTAATGACGCGCGATCATTGGACTATCAAGACCGATAACGCTACTGTTAAGGCACGTTATCATGCTATTAACCCCCCTTACCAACATAGATCGTGTACATGGCAGTTTATTACAGCCAGGGCCACATGTTGGGCCACGGTGCACACTGTACAACCATTCCATGGCATATAAAAGGGTTGCGCTGCACAGTAGGAGTGAGGCTCAATCTAAGCTAAGCTAAGCACAGACAACAAATCCCAAGACAATCAACACACACCCCGTGGAGTAGGGTATTACGCTCAGGCGGCCCGAACCACATAAAATCATCTGTGTTCACCCTTGTTCTTGATCTTGATTAGCGCCCCATCCAAATACAAACCTCCGCGGACTACTTCTTAGTAGTATCGGGGAAAGTGTCCTAGTCTACACTTCGATATTTGGAGCGCTGGGAAGGGGCAAGCTTTCAAGATCT
Source organism: Tuctoria greenei (assembly GCA_036927565.1). NCBI lineage: Eukaryota > Viridiplantae > Streptophyta > Magnoliopsida > Poales > Poaceae > Tuctoria > Tuctoria greenei. The sequence continues at coordinate 96,004,462 of JAYESD010000010.1, forward strand.
CCAAGATGGTGAACTCAACCGCTGCATCCAACGGATCGGCTGCATAGGCTGTTGGAGGAATGTGACACCCGGTTCCGAAAATGAACCAAGTGAACACATATGTGTGCTCAGGACGTTGATCACACATACACGAGTGTATCACAAATGATATACAGAAAATTACCACAACACAAATTATTAAACAAGTACTTTTAGTACAATATTCAATAATCCTTAAATTAAAACTCTAATGATCATTATTAATAAACCTGAAACTAATGCGGCGGAAATAATCTAAAATAAGAAAAACTAAGGAAATAAGCAAAGGGAACAGTGTGGCTCCAAGCAACACCACAGGCAAGTCGACAGCAGCACACAACCTTGTACTCTGCATTATCCTCAGGGTACTCCCAAACCTCACTTGAAACTGTTGGTGGAGGAATTACAAGAGTGAGTACATGTCGTACTCAGCAAGTGTGGGAAAATAATGACATGTATCTTAAACAAGAAACGATAATAAATAATGGCTGTTTTCTGAAAAAGTACATTTAAAACATGTAAAAAGCATCCTGAAATGTCTTTGTGAATTGATCCTGTCATATACCAACTAAACATAATAATTCGTAATCATCATTCATTATCCATCCATACTCCATATTCTTAACATCATCATTAACCATGATCATTTATCACCATCCACTTCAGGAATTGCGATAATAGACAACGGCCGGAAACCGTCATCTATAAGGACTATACCGTCTTCTATTAGTTGTAGATGACGGTATAACCATATAGACGACGGTTTCCGGCTGTCTACAATTATTTGTCATCTATAAGCTTATAGACGATAGTTACTGTTGTCAATTAACTAATTGATGATGACCGGATTTAGCTGTCGTCAATAAATTAGCTCCATCCACGTGGCAGCGTGGAGACCTTATAGACGATGATCAACAGAATCTTCGTCTATAAGGACACTTATAGAAGATGGCTATAGAGAAACCGTCGTCTATAAGGACGATTATAAACGACGGTCGCAGGGAGACTGTTGACTATAAGGTCACTTATAGACGACGGTCACCAACAAACCGTCATCTCTTAGGGTCCTTATAGACGACGGCCATAGTAAAACCGTCATCTATATGTTTTGTTTTAAAAAAAAAAAAACAGAAAACGGATATTACACAGACAGACACAACAGGAAACAGATATTACACAAAACACTATCAGGTTCAGTCACAACACTATCAGGTTCAGTCACACTATGAGGCAGTCACAGCTCCAGTGTAGCTCGCTGAACAATTCGACCGAGATTTTCCGCCACAGCCAGCATACCGCATATATTTCAGCTTGCCTCCTGACATGCTATCTGCCACTGTCGCTCACAGCAGAAAACATGAGGAGGGTGAGCTAAGAGATTAGCTGTCATGAATGCACCATATGCATGACCACCAACAGCGATATTATAAGGGTGAGCCACCTAAAGAAATGCAAGAAAAGAGGTTCTGTCAACTTTTGAAATAAATGCTCTGGATATAACAGCATTTCAAGTACATTCGCAGAACAAAAATGCCACCCATATCAACGAACCATGAAAGTGACTTCATAAGTCAGTTAGAAGTGTGTTCTGTGAATCTGTGATTACCATAGAACTCATTTTTGTATAATAAAATCAACCGCGAGCACAAAGAAGCTGAAAGAGTTTATCACTCTTCTGGCAACTTCCTCAACTGCAGCCTCTGCACTTGCTACCAATTGTTCCACGTACCTAAAAATAGTTTTAAATACAGAAACTATATAAGCAATATGGTACAATAGCATAGTTTAAATTACCCACTCCACCAGAAATAATGGAATGAAGCATAAGTAGCAAATATACCTGTCATTGGCCTCTTCATCACTTCACCAATAACTGGGATTGTCAGACCCGAAAGAATAGCAAACCTGTAGCAATGTATTTAGTGTGTGTGTGCACCAGAAGGAAACATATTTACAAGCATGCGTCAAAAATACACGAGACAAAACAGAGGAACTGATCATATAATATAAAAATAATAGATGAAGCGGCTTCCGTGTTAATTCATCTTGGATAATAGAAGAGCGGCTGAAAACACACCATTGATGGCTGGATAGTTCAAAACAACATCGAAGAACTTCTCAAGCACTGATAGAAGTACAGCCTCTGTAGCTGCTGGCTTGGGACCTGTGTTAGACTCCACTGACCAGAACATCAGACCTAGAATCATTTGGTCCTGCTCCTTTCGTGGCAACACTATGTTTCTTCAGAAGAGCAGCGGAGAAGCCTGAAGCTCAAACCTGAGTAAATGACCGTAAATGAGACACAATTTGACAATCAAAATAATTCTGAAATAGCTAACATAATTATGTACCTGAAGTCTTGAACCCAAAGTATCAGCAGTCTGAATTCTGATTTCTCAAACAGCTATCACTTCATTTACTGAAACACCTCAAATCTGAAGCAGCAAGCAATATTTGAAGCACAAATAATTTTAAAAACAGCAGGCCAACAATGGCTACATTCAACACTTAAATAACATAGTTCAGTTCAGCAACAAAGCAACATGATTTCAGTTCAGCAAATTGAAAACAGCAAAGGAAGTGATTTCAGTTCAGCAAAGCAAAAACATTAGGAATACAGGAACTCCATTTCATATCAGCAAATCGTCATGAAGTTGGAAGCCCTCTTCTTCTCCAGCAGGATCTTGGGAGGTGCCGGTGGTGGTGCTTCTACTGCAAGTCGTCCTCCTTCATCTTCCGTTTACAAATAACAGCATTGCAAAATAGACATCACACACGCGACACATACCACACTACACACTACCCCGTCCTCCGCCACTGAGTTCGGAAAGTCGTCCTCCTGCAGTCGTCCAAGCGCCAGAATCTGGGGCGACGGAGTTTGAGCCTCCGTCCCTAATCCCTGTATTGTGCAAGTGTGGTTAAACAAGTTATAAGTATAAAAATGCATATTTTACTAAATTTGAAAAAGTTTAACTAGTTTCAACTATTTTGAATAATTTTGTACCTCTACTCCTATCGTCGGCTCCAGCGGAAGCTCCATCGATGGCGGTACCCACTACAGAAAGACAGCCTGCCTGCAAATACAAAGCAAATCATTATACATGTAATTTGTATATTAAAAATGTTAAGTACAACATTCAAAACTTACCTGGAAGGTAGCTTGCCTCTGTAGCATGTACGAGTTTTGATACTCATCCCTAGCCTTAAGCGCTGCTGCTTGCATCTTGTCCCTAGCCCTAATCGCTTCTTGTGTCCTCTGGAGCTCCTCCCGAAGACTTTGGAGCTCCAGAACTCACCTCGTACGGCTGCTGTTGGACCCGCCCTGCTGCGATGAAGAGGCTCTTGAGGAAGCCCGCGCCTGCCTCGAGTCGACCACTCCATTGAAGATGTCTAACTTGCACAACGAAGTAAGATTATTAAATTATTGTAACTCAAAGTTTACGATAGTAAATTAAAAACAACAAATCGCACCGTCTGTGAGGTTTCCCGCCATCGATTGCATACGCGGCTTCAGGGATGATTGGCGCGCTCTGCCAATCGTACTCTTTGCCTCGAAGCCTTCGCGTCTCCTGCCCGTACTTTGCCTGGAAATACAGAAAAATAACATCATTAAAACAATTAAAGAGAATTCAATTAAGTTAACAAAATAACTCACCAACGTGTGAGTCGTCGTTTCAGAAAACACTTGGTCAGGCTGCGACAGGTCACTTCCCAATTGACCCCTCTTCCACACCTCGATAGGTGTTGGCCCCTGACCGCGCTCATGCTCCTATTGATACATGTTAGCACAATGAAATATTATAAAATTACTTGAATAGAATTCAAGTCACACTTACCATCCATTTAGCGAGGCGTATATAGCCGTCCCGACCCAAACGGTGTTTGTCGTTCGTCCCTATACTCTCTTGATGGGTTTTAGATAAGCCATGGAAGCTTTAGCTCCCCCAACAAACACACATGCTACTATACGAGTCCGGACGACTTTCAAGTAACGCTACACCGACCTGAACACATTTATTATTAAATGAAAACATTGATCACAATCAAATAATAAAGTAAAGTAAAATAAACACTTTACCTCTGCGTAATGCGCCTCCATCAAGTACTTGTCGGCCGCTTCTCTATACTTCCACGGCTAACCCTCCTCCGGATGCAACTTCAAGTACGCATTCGTAACTTGAATACGAGCCGTCGATAGTGATTGCATCACGAGCTTCCTAGCACAGTTATGGAAGATGAGACGAGAGTGATCCGTTTGCTCGGCCTCATTCTCCAAATGGTACCGTGCCTTGAAGAACAAATATACTAGTAAATGTATTTAACTTATTAAATTTGTATTACACAAATATTGTTCATACTTACCATGAAGTCGTGCCACGCAACCTCGTGGTGGTTGCCGTGAGCAATGTCCTGGGCTGTAGCGTATCGTCCCAAGACGTCGCAGCATGTCTGTTCACTACACCAGGGTGGTGCAAACGGACTAGACGTCCTAAGACACCATTCACCTGCTGGTGGTGTCCCTGACCCATGAACAGACAATCTTCCCAAGACCCGATACATGATTCTCAGTTAGTATATATATATACATATACATATATATATATATAAGCCTTTAAATATATAAATTGAATTGTTAAAGATTTACATACTTTTTGTCAAACGGATGAATAATGATCAGATCGTTTGGGTTTGCAAGAGTCGCAGGAGGAGCCACATAGTGGCTCCTCCTAGTTCGCCGCTGTGGAGTCGGCTCCACAACAGGTGAACCATAAGTGGGTCACCCTACTGCACTGGCTCCGAACAAAGAGGCACCGAAGAAGAAGGCTCTGAAGAAGGCACTGAAGAAGGAGGCTCCGAAATAGGCACCGAAGGAGGCATCCTAGCCTCTGAGTCCTCAGACATAGAGTCGTCCTGACAATTTTAAAGATTCATATTATAGAATAAAGAATAAATTATATATTTTATGTAGTTAAATGTTCTTTACCTGTCGTGACCAATGTACAAGTCCACGTGACGGCTCTGGTAGATGGCTCACCAACCGAGCCCATCTACCTCCACTAAGATAACTGCCCTGGAAGACCTCGTCTCCTCTCGTGGCTCTCGGTGGCAGAAAGCTCCATGCCTCTGTCCCCCGTCGTCTGCTGCTGCTCGACGAGATCCCGTTTAAAAGAAAATTTGCCAATGAATGTAATGGAAAGTATAGAAGAAGAAGGAAGAGATGAAGGAAATGTTACTTGTACTCAATTTCAAAATTCATCAGCATCACAATCATGTACTCTACTCCGTGAACAAGACCATCGATCTTCTGTCGTGGTAGTTGCTCGTTTTCATTTTTGTTTTTGCATCCTAGGAGTCTCTACATATTCTGCATCTCCAACAATGTCATCATGTCCTAAACCAGGCTCGACGACAAAAGAGGCCGACAACTCTTGTTCTTGGTAAACAACATCAACCTCATCATCAAGGTATCCATCATTGTCTAGTGTATATAACTGCTTGCGAAGATTCACCTTGTGTACAACCCACCAAGCATTAAGATTTTCGCATGGATAATGTAGATAATATACTTGCTCGACTTGGTGTGCAAGGATGAAGGTGTTGCATCCTTGTAGCCGGTCCTTGTGTTTGACTTCTACCATGCCAAATTGGTTTTATCGAGTTCCATGGTTATGATCAAACCAATCGCAGTCAAAGAATACTACTTTAAGGACCTTATTCCCAGCAAAACTGAATTCAAGGATATTTTTAATGATCCCATAATAATTAGTTTCACGTCCTTCAACATCAACTACCCTCGTCACAACTCCAGTGTTACATGTTGCCCTGAAAGGACCTTGAGCTTCAAATTGATATGAACAAAATTGGAACCCATTGATGTTGTATCGACCGTAAATATTAATTTCAATGGATCCGTAGGATAGTTGTCGCAAATCTTCATGGACACCGGCTCGTTTTTTTGCACTGTTCAACATATGTAGTTATAAGACTAATTTATGTTATACAAGTAATTACTAAGAGAAACAAGACATGAACACGTTGCTTGTGCATGAAACCAGGATAGGAAGTTAGGCCCTCCTTGTACTCCATACTATTGCATCGATTGTATTTGTCGGAGCGTAGGTTGCTGCTTAGATTTCTAATTTCCTTGATCAAACTCACTAAATAATCAAAACCAGAATAATTAGCATAGATGTATAAGACAACACGCTAATTATTATAAATGTTGAACAATCACTTACTAAAAATATTCTTCCATCCCCTCTATATTAGCGTACATGTATAGCAAAGAAGCCATCTTGTCATCTTTTTCAACATCGTAGCTGGTTTCGCTACCAACAGTGGTGCCTCTCGTTTGAAAAATGGACAGGTTTCTACAAGGGGGTGCTTCATCCATATTGTACCGCAATGTGGAAGCATTAACATTGTGTTCTTCTTCAAAATAGACACTTTAAAAGTATCCTATCTCGTAAATGGCGTATGCTTCGGCGATGTATCCTTCAACCCTTGCCCGATTGCGAACCATTGGTTTAAGACACCTGAGTGCACATTCAACGTGATACATCCAACTATATTGCAATGGGCCACCCACTTTAGCTTCATATGGAAGATGAATTAGGAGATGTTGCATAAGATTGATGAACCCTAGAGGGAAAACTTTTTCCATCTTACATAAAAACACTGGTATCTCCCTTTCCAACTTCTCCACCATCTCCCTTGTGATTTCTTTAGCACAAAGATGTCTATAAAAGTAGCTAAGATCGACTAACACCTTCCACACCGCATCAACAATATAGCCCAAAAACATAATCGAAAGAAGTCATTTCATGATTATGTGATAATCATGACTCTTCAACCCTGTGAGATTTCCAGTCTTAACATTTACAGCTCATCTCAGGCTACCAGCATAACCGTTTGGGAATTTCAAACATTTCAACCATTGGAAGACTTCTTTCTTTTCTGTTGGTCGAAGACACAAAGAAGCACGTGGTTTGCCACACCAGCTTTGCAGAGCTCAAGAGTGGGACGATTACAAACTTCTGCCAAATCCTTACGAGCCTTTATATTGTTTTTTGTTCTGCATGTCATATCGAAGCATGTGCTTATGATCCATTCGCCCATGTTACATTCCTGATGCATGACATCAATGTTATGAATTAAGATTCAGGACTTAACATACGGTAGCTCCATAATGCACATATATGAGTCCAATTTTAGATGTTGCGGTGGTCCTGTTTAGCAATCCTCGACCCATTTAAATGTTGCGGTGGTCCTTTTTTGACAGTGGTGTCCTTCCTGAAGGCATTTCTCTGTTGCCTAAATACGTGATTGGGCGGTAACCAATGTCTGTGGCAATCAAAGTAGCAAATTTTGCCACCATGCTTTAAACAAAAACATTCCATGTCCGAAGCACATATCGGACTTGTCAAACGACCATGAGTGCTCCAGCTAGAAATCATGCCGTAAGCTGGGAAATCATGGACAGACCACAAGTATGCAACTCGAAGGTTGAATTTCTATTTTTTGTAGCAGTCGTATGCTTCAATTCATGTCCATAACATTCTCAACTCTTCTATCAACAGCTTCAACATCATGTTCTATCGTGAACCAAGATGATCTGGTCCAGATACAATAAGGCAAAGGAAAATGAACTCATACTTCATACAAAGAGATGGTGGTAAATTGTATGGAATAGCGAAAATGGGCCAACAAGAGTATGGTGTTGTGTTGGTACTAAACGGTGAAAAGCCATCTTTCGCCAACCCGATGTAAACAACTCTCGCGTCACTGGCGAAATCTGGATCAAAGTGGTCAAGTGCTATCCATGCCTCACCGTCGGACGGGTGCACCATCATTCCGTCATTCTCTCGTACACCTTCTTTGTGCCACCTCATGTGTCTACCTATTTTTTTTTTAGAGAAACAAGCACTTCAACCTAGGTGTGACAGGCATGTACTGAAGCTGCTTGTGTGCGACTTCCGTCATTAGTTTTGTACCGTCATCATTAACAACTTCGACAAATCTCGCTTTTTCAGATTTGAAGCACTTGTTCATGTTGGCATGCTCTTTCCAGAAAAGCATGCAGTTGTCTGGACACATATCAATCTTCTCATAGTTCATACCAAGATCGGAAATCAATTTCTTAGACTGATACATATCCTTAGGCAATTTATGGGGCTGCGAAAGGACATCGCTGATAAATTTGATGAGGTCGTTGTAGCAGTTATTGGAGAAGAAATACTTAGACTTAATTGCCATAAATATAATCATGAAATTGAGGATTGTCACTTTGGTGTGTTCATGCAACGCTTGTTCTAATGTCTTGAGATGCTCGAAGAACTCCTTTGCCTCCATTGTAGGAGAATCCTCCGTTAATTTAAGATTTATGGCTTCAAGTATCTCGTCCATCCTATTGACCCCAGTGCTGTCATCCCCGTCTCGATCTTCTACGACTTGAGAAGGTGTCTCGCCATGAAAGGTCCACAACTCATAATGTTGCATGAAACTGTTTCGACACAAGTGGAACATCAACATCACATTGTCAAAACAATTCGCATTCTAACATTTGATACATGGGCACCACACCTTGCTGTTTTTGACAACGAAAAAGCTTGTTGTATGAAAGAATCCATCTTGGTGAACCACTCCTCTGAGTGACACCCATCCCTTTTCCAAACATTATACGTCCGAGTGCGGTCTTCAGCCATGTTTGAGGATATACCTTCAAAGCAGACAAATCATCAATAGTTTCATTGTTATGTCGTGTCACGACCCTACAACTAGGCAAATAGGTCCTAAATCTACCCAAGAGTGACCGAGCAAAGCGTACTCATGACGAGATGCGCGGTCCGGATCCGGAAGAAATTTCAACAGCATAAAGCCGCCTATTTAACACTACACCCCCCTATCCGGTGCAATTCCTCAAGTAAAAAAGGGACCGCTATACGGTTATAGCCATTATACATATGTTGCGAGTCATACGTCGTTCGCACGATTCACTACAGGAAACAATGCATAAGGTGTCGGTTTATATATAGGCGTCGGCCCCGACGTATTTAATTCGACTAAAGGTGTCGGTTTAAAAAAACTGACACCCATAAACTAAATGTGTCGGTCAATCTAAATAAACTGTCACATTTAATAACTGCATCGGTTCAACCGACTCTTTTAATAACGGCGTCGGCTGAACCGACGACCATACAACTCCTCAAATTTTTTTCTACCGCTCAGCGCGCACGTATTATCCCGAAATTTTTTTATTACCGCGCCCAGCTATTATCGTCGGTTTGACCGACACCTTTAGTGACCGCGTCCGTAGATCCCAGCCCGTCCGAGTTTTTATACCAGCAACACACACTAGAGAAACCCTACCGCCAATATCTTCCCCGCCACCGCTCACTCCCGGCGATGCCGCCTTCAAGCGACACGGCGTGGCTCCCAGCGGCGCGGCGAGGCCTTCCGGCGATGCGACCTCCAATCGCAGCGCATGACCTCTCGGCGACGTGGCCTCCGACCTCAGCGCGTGACCTCCCGGCGACGCGGCCTTCCGGTGCGGGCTTCGGCGAAGCAGGCTCCGGCAGCGCGACCTCCCGGCGTGCGGTCTTCCGGCGATGCGGCGTGGCTCCCGGCGACACGACCTTCCGGCGGCGCGGCGAGGGCTCCCGGCCACGTGGACTGCCGACGACGAGACCTCCCAGTGATGCAGACTTCCAGCGACGTGGGCTTCGACGATGCGGCCTCCCGGCGACGCTGGCTCCGGCGTCCTCTGTGAATGTTCATTTTTGTTTCTTTTGTCAGATTTGGAATGATGTATTGTGGATTGTTTTTCTTTTCGAGTTCAATCTTGTTGATCTAGTGTCTGCTTAATTCAATATATGGTTCTCTTATTTGATTCATGTGCATCCTTCGATCTTGTGTTGCTCTTCTCATTCCAGTCCAACAATATAATTTGATGAAAACTAGATACGAAGCTTGCTCAGGAACCGGAGAAAGAAACTTATTTGTGCAAGTTTTTTTCTGTGTCAGACACTAAAAGCGTCGGTTCTATTTGGACCGATGAATTCAAAGGAATAAATGTGTCGGGTATCGGCACCGACAACGATAAAGTGTAAATATGTCGGTTTTCAGAAACCGATGCTTATAACAGTTAAAAGCGTCAGTACCGACACCCATAATAGTTAAATGCGTCCAAAAATTTCGTCGGGTACAAGCGTCGGTCAACCGACGCTTTTAAAGTATGGGTGTCGGTTTCTGTACACAACCGACACTTATATGGCCAACGCCCTATCGATGGATTCCTGTAGTGGTTGTCGTTCACCTTCGCCGTGCTGGTGCTCGTACTGTCCCTCTTTGAGGCCACCTTCTAGAAGGTGATCAGGTCGCGGGCGCTACGGTGGGTGCTGCAGATCCAGCTATACACGAACCTCGCGGCCTCGGCAGTGGGTGTCGTGGGGCTGTTCGCATCGGGGAGTGGCAGACGATCCTGGGGGAGATGACGTCATTTAAGAATGGGAGGTCGAGGTACGTGCTAATGCTGGTGGGCACGGCATCATCACTGTTCGCCAACATGACGAGCACGATGGCGCTGCCACTGGTGCCGGTGTTCGTGGGTGATTGACGTCCTCACCATCGTCATTCGCTTTCGTGTCATCTCGATGCATACGTTATGACTACATCTGTCTATACGGCAGGAACACATTTATTGTGTGTCGTGTTGTGTCGGGTTTGGCTGGCCCAAAACCAGTTTATTTACATATTAATAAACAAACCAACTAATAAACAATTCCATGTTCAGGACAACTGAAAATAGCAGAAGGTACGGCTCACAACAATTATAGTATACCATTTGTTTGTGTAAATATGTTGCACACTCAACCAATAAGAACGGGTAGGGTATGAACTTTTACTAGCATATCCAACACATTCAGCTTCCAGTTACAAGGTTGATTGACTAACAAGGGTGTGTTACATGAACAATTCCAAAATTTAGCTCCAACTATGAAATAACATAACTCTCTCTAGAATAAACCAAAAATTGTGAAACCAATTTTGTTGGATTCACAATAACTAGTATTACCCATCTGTACAGTTATCAGACCATGAAAGCTTTAGTATTTTCAGGGGAAATTAATTAGCCATAAACACTATTAATCTTATTGTAAGCCCTAGAATAATTTCATTTAAATGACTAAACAAAGTGTGGAACTTGATATGAAGCTATGTTCATATTAAGGCTATAGATAGAATGAAACTGGACAACAAACATCAAATGAAAGTGGAGGTGGATTGAGAAATTCAGTTCCAAGAGGATGGAACTCTGAACCTACAATAACTTGCATCGTCTAAAAGCCATCAAATAACAATTCACAGAGGTATAAGCCGTCTTCAATAAATATACAACGCATCGCAGATTGAAAAAAAACTACATTTTACAGTAAATCAGATATGTGATGCTGAATGAAACGATGTCCAGTCCTATGCTTGCTGTCGCAAATGCGTTTCAATGAGTAAGGGTCACTGCCTTGCTTTGGCGCATTTTTTGTAGGAAGGACACATGATATTTCAACCGCAAATTTCTCCTATATGAACTCCACTACTTTTTTTTCCAAGTGCCAAGTTGACCCTTCTCTCCCTACCTTCCAGTTCCTGAAAGAGGCACCACTACTACCTTATTGTGCAGCGGGGGGCGGGGGGGGGGGGGGGGGGGGGGGGTCACTCGGTGGAGGGCGGCGGGGACGGGGCTGCCAATAGGGGGCGACAGCCAGGGGGAGGCCGCGTACCTCCTCAGCGGCGCGAGGGGTGGTGCACGGTGGGGAGGAGGCGGCGGAGAGAAGGCGGCTGGGAGGGGGCGGCGCACAGCGGGAAGTGGCAGCACGCAGTGGGGAGAGGTGTTGGGGAGAAGGCGGCTGGAAGGAGCGGTGTACCTCTCGTCGGGGAGAGGGCGATGTCGGTCTTCCTCGATCGACTGTGAGCCTCGGCAACAGTCCTTGGGACGGCGAGATGGCGGCACGGCGGGAGAAGCAACGGCGGTGGCAGCCATCGTGCGCAAAAGATCGAGGAAGACAAATGAGGACTTAGCCGCGCGCGTGCCGGAAATAGTCTCTAAAAGACGACTGTACTAGGTCACCGTCATATATAAGCTCTATTAGACGACGTCCATCGGTCACCATCGTCTATTATGGCATCGAGTGGGCCCGATCTAACCCGTAATTGACGATGGGACTTAATTGACGATGGTGCGCTGTCATCTTTAATTAACTGATGATAGTACTATGTCAACCGTAGTCAATTATAGGAATATTGACGACGACTAGATTTCACCGTTGTCAATTATCTTAAAGATGATGGCCCGATCGTCTATTATTCTAGTCATCGTCTATTATCGAGATTCCTGTAGTGATCCAATCCATAACTATAACCAAACCATCCAAATCCCAAGTTCCACTCTAATCATGGAAGTTGTCCAGGTGCTCTTGACCGAAATCATGGCTATCATGATAGTTTTTAACACTCTGTAGAGGTTGTACCACTTTACCCACGAGTTTGTGATTTTGTCACCCGTCGGCGACTAAAGGTCCTCCCTTATGCTAATTACATCACCTTAGGTGTATGGACAAGAGATCACAAAATAGCCTTTACAAAGGGATTACCAACATATTCAGACCCACTGAGGTTTCACCGATGGTGGTGCCTCCAACTGAGCACATCCATCCAAGGACCCCCTCTTGTGCCATTCGGATCCCAGGGCAGTCCCGCCACTATTGCAAACTTAACCGGCTCCCATTCCTCGCTCCCCCAAATGATCCGAAAAATGCTCGCAATACACCTAATTAATCCACATCCATACTTGGCCTTGTGGTGGCACTGTTGTCCTAGCTTATTCTCGCAAGAACTGATCCTTAGATACAAGGCAAGCAAATCACCATATCATCCAACCCAATCCACAAACCATGCTTGCTTAAATCTCCCAAGTCCCTTGTTACCAATTATCTATGTTCATCAATTCTCACCATCTATAAATTCACTAGACCATAATAATGCCATTCGGTTGGTTGTCCCATCCCAATTAATTAGAGCGAAGCAAAAACGTAAAATGACCTTCTCAACTCTCTACAATATAATCCAAGTGACAAGGATGGTCAAACAAGTCTATTAAACACCTATCTTGGGTTTCCCATCAATTTCACACAAGCATGCAATTTTCAAACAAAACATTTAAAAATAAGATCAAAATGTTTAAGGTCACTTGCCTTGCTCTTGAAATTGATTAGAGTCAAAAGTTCAAAGTTCTGGTGCTGGAGGACCTCGATAGCACCCTTTAGAGCAACACCTTCTATTTTGCGCAAAAACATACAAAACAAACATTACAATCAATAAATGCTCATATATTACTCAATATGTCATGATATGCATGAATAATGCAATTATGGGGTAATGCATGTTATTAGGTTTATATCTTTGCTTACTAACTAGTTACAATTAAGTATTACTTGTTAGAAAAAGTTTCAAGTCGTTTTGGACGATATTAAAGATGTTCCAGGAATTTTCATAACAGGAAGACTGTCGCTGCTACAGCTGTAGCACCTATCGCTGCTTCTGCTGTAGCACCTGGTGGTCGAGGCCACGCCCTGCAGCGACCCGACAATTCTCTAAGGAGGGTGAAAAGATGTGGTCCCTGATTCACATATCTACAAGCCACAATCTTGAAGTATGTCGTGAGGTCAAGAGGCTTGTTGAACGCAACAGCAAGCATCAAGACGAGACACCTTTCCGCCATCGGGAAGGGAAGCAGAAAGTCAACGAAGAAGCTCCGTCTGATCAGAAGCTAGGCTTCAGAAATGTTATGAAGGCGCTAAAGGCGGTCTTCAACACCGTCGATGACGACTCTGACATCTCCGACAACGAGCATCGGCAGACTGTCCATATGATGTATGGAGGGTCCTGGGAAATCACCTCACGGCGCATTCTGAAGACTATGCGTTGGGAAATGGCTGTTGCTGCTCCTACTGCTAAGGCGGAGCCTCATCAGAAGTGGATGGATACTTCCATTACCTTCGATGGTTCGGACTGTCTAAAGAACACGACAGAAGCTGGACAATGGCCCCCTGATGGTCTCCCTGAATATCAATAATATCCAGCTCTTCCATGTCTTGGTGGATGGAGGCGCGGCGCTCAACCTCATCAGCTTCACAACCTTTATAAAGCTCCAACTCAGTCTCTCGGACCTCAGACCCTCATGCCCATTCTCTGGAGTGGGTTCGGCAGTTGTCACCCCTCTCGGGTCTGTTACTCTGCAGGTAATCTTCGGGACAACAGAGAACTATAGGTTCGAGAAGCTGGTGTTTGATATGGCACACATCAATCTTCCCTTCAACGCCATCCTAGGCAGGCCAGCCCTGTATAGGTTTATGACGGTAGCCTATTACGGTTACCTCGTGTTGAAGATGCCAACTCCGTCAGGCGTCCTCCGAATCCGAGGGAATTGCACTGCTGGAGTAGCTGCGCTGAAGAAACTTAATGCGCTTGCAACAGCGCAAGAAGATGAATCCGGCAAGGAGCAACCTGCTAAACAACCATTGAGCTCACGTCAGCGCGGCTCATCCTCTGCACCTCGTGTGCAGCCAAGCAGCGACACCGACATTCCTGTCAAATTCATCCAAATTGGTTCTGATGTCGCTAGGACCACCCATATATAGAGAGGTCTGACTGACAAATAGGAACTCGCGCTCGTCACTTTCCTCCGAGCAAACGTCGATGTGTTTGCATGTCAACCGTGATAGATGCCTGGGATCCCCAGGGAGGTGATCAGACACCATCTGAAGATCTACCCCGATGCACGGCCTATATAACAGAAGCCCCGGAAGCAATCTGTTGAGCGGCAAAACTTCATTCGAGAACTAGAAGCTGCTCGATGCTAGATTCATCCAAGAGGTTCATCATCCATGATGGCTGGCAAACACAATTGTTGTACCAAAGGCCAGCAGGAAGCCTTAGATGTGGATCGACAAGACCACACCAAATAATGCATGCCCAAAATACCCCTTTCCACTACCAAGAATGGATCAGATACTGGATTCTACCTACCGATGTGAGCTTCTATGTTTCTTAGATGCATATTCTGGATTTCATCAAATTTGAATGTCTAAGGAAGATTAGGAGCACACTACTTTCATTACGGTAGATGGTCTCCACTATTACACAGCGATGCCTCATGGTTTCAAAAATGCGCTTTCCACCTTTGTGCGAGCTATGCACAAAACCTTCGGGGAGGTCAATCGAGATCTAGTGGAGGTCTACGTTGATGACATCGTTGTTAAGGTGAAGAGCAAAGACTCACTCCTTGACAACCTTCAATATGTCTTTGACAAGCTGCACCTAACACGGACGAAGCTGAACCTCGACAATTGTGTCCTAGGAGTAAACTCCGGAAAGCTTCTAGGTTTCTTGGTGACCCACCGAGGAATTGAAGCAAATTTGGTCATGCTCAAAGTTATCGAAGTGATGCTGCCTCCATCTCACATCAAGGACATCCAAAAGCCGGTTCATCTCAAGGTTGGCAGAGCGGGCTCTTTCCTTCTTCAATTTGTTGAGGAAGTTTGGACCATTCCATTGGTCTGAAGAAGTAGAGAAGGCATTCCAAGAACTCAAGTAGCTCCTCACCACACTACCAATCATGGTAGCTCCGAAGCCAGGTGAGCCTCTTCTACTTTACATCGTTGAAACTACAAAGAGTGTCAGCATGGTTCTTGTTGCGGCAAGACCAAAAATATCTTCAACTCAGGAACCTAGACCCCTCCGAGAGGGTCCGAAGTTACCTAAAGGCGAGTCCGGGTCCCAGCCCCCAGGCATGGATCGTAAAGGCAAGATGCCTGTGGATCAACCTCTCTCATCCGAGGAAGTATCGGCTACTGAAGAAGGCGATCCGGACCCCTCTGTGAGGGTCCGAGTTGATGATGAAGAAGCTCTGAATGCCTACAGTAGGGTCTGAACTGTCCAATGGCTGGTGTACTTAATTAGGGAAGTACTTCATGGTGCCAAGACTCAAAACATTGAGGTGCATAAGCTATTGTCAGCAGTTCTTATCACCTCAAGGAAGCTTCATCACTACTTCCAAGCCCACAAAATTTAAGTGGTAACCTCTTATCCAATGCGTGCAATTTTAAATAATCCCAATTCAATGGGAAAAATCACCATGTAGGGTACAGAACTGGCAGAATTCGACATCGAATTCCTGCCCCAACATGCAATCAAGAGTCAGGCTCCACCTGATTTTGTGGTGGAGTGGACACCTTCTTCATCAACTCTAGGGGGCCTCAACTAGGAGAAGCCGAAACCTAAGGTCTGGTCTTTACTGAGCCTCATTGGACTCTCTACTTTGACGGCTCCATGCAGAAGCAGGGGGCCAGAGCTAGAATCCTTCTCCTCACTCCAATCGGGGAGAAGGTCAAGTACCTGGTCTACCTCGACTTCAACGCAACCAACAAGATGGCGAAATATGAAGCACTCATCTTCGAACTCAAGGTGGCACTATCATATGGTGTTCGGCGGCTGCTGGTGAAGGGTGACTTGCAACTCATCATCAAACATGTCAAAGGTGAATGTAGTTGCAATAACCCCCACTTGTTGTGTATCTACTTGAACTCCAAAAGTTGCAGAAAGATTTCCATGTCCTGCACATCTGCCATGTCCAGCGTCTCAACAACGCTGAAGCTGACGATCTCTCGACGAATGCTTCAACCGGAGCTCAAGCACCGGACAGTGTTTTTGTCAAGAGATTACTAGCACCTGCCGCTCAACCTGCTGAACTAAGTGATGGGGCGAGACCAGCACCCCAAAGCTGACGGTCCTAAGGGCCCTATTACCATGGCATCCACCAAGGATAGTAAGTGATATAGGAACCTCTGAGCAACCAAGTGTGCAAGATCCAGAAGCTCAAGTCAGTCCCGATGCGTGGATCTCAGAGGACCGAAACTACTTGAAAGACAACATCCTTCCTGATGATGGTGTATCCGCTGAGCGAATTGTCAGATTGGCTAAAAGATACACATTGGTAGAAGGGTATCTCTAGTTATGTGGCGCCAACAGAATTCTAATGTGGTGTGTTTCCCTAGAAGAAGACTGCAATCTTCTCGTAGAAATCTATGGATGCGAGTGTGGAAATCATGCATCATCCCACACACTAGTCGGTAAGGCCTTTCGCCATGTTTTTTACTGGCCGGCAGCACTCCAGGATGCAGTTCAGCTTGTCAAGAAGTGTGAAGCATGCTAGTTCCACGCAAAGTAGATTCACACACCGGCACAATCACTGTAGATGATTCATGCCATGTGGCCATTCTGTATGTGGGGGATGGACATTTTTGGACCATTCCCAAAAGCCGTCGGAGGGTAGAGATTCTTATATGTGGACATCGAAGTTCACGAAGTGGCCGGAAGCAACCCTAGTTGTTACAATCAACAAGCAATCTGCTATCAAGTTCTTGAAGGCCATTGTCTGCATATTTGGAGTTCCGAACAGAGGCATCACTGATAATAGAACCCAATTCACAAATGCAGCTCTCCAAGAGTACATCAAAGACCTTAGCATAACAATCAGCTACGCATCAGTAGCTCATCCAACAAGAAATGGCCAAGCTGAGAGAGCAAATGCAGAAATTCTCAAAGGACTCAAGATGTGCACTTATGAGCGCTTAAAGAAACATGGCTCCAACTGGATAGAAGAGCTTTCGTCTGCACTATAGGTGGGCCATACAACACCCAACCGGGCAACAGGAGAAACACCCTTCTTTTTGGTGTATGGAGCCATAGCAGTCCTTCCTCCGGAGATCACCATGGGTTCTCCTCGGGTTCAAACCTACGATGAAGCCACGCAAGACCAAATCTGGCGTGAAGACCTAAACCTCGTTGATGAGGCTAGGTGCCAAGCCCCTGACTGAAACACGCGCTACCGTTATGCGCTCTGGCGCTATCACCAAAGGTATTTCCGCAACCGGCAGTTGGAAGAAGGCGTTCTGGTGTTGCGGTGAATACTCACTCCTGAAGGGATGAACAAACTTCCCCCAGCTGGGAAGGACCCTTCCGAGTTCTCAAAGTTTACCGCCCCTGATGCATTTGTTTGGCAACAGAGGATGGGATACCAAATCCCAATCCATGGAACATTGAGCACAGTCATATGTTCTACACTTAGTTAGACGTAGGTGAGTCAGTATTTGTATAAAATCTATTTTATAGAGTCTATGAACGGAGTCGGGTTGGTCCGAGATCAAAAGTACACTTAACATGGTCTTGTACTTTAAGTGTGTTTTTACCTTCCCTGGGTTAGTACAAGATGAATAGCACACTTAACTTGGTCCAGTACTTTAGGTTTGTCCTTGTCTACCCTGTTATTCGGACCTATAATCAAATACATGTATGTGCAAACAGAATCTACATGCACTAATTTTGTGCATGCTTATTATTTTACCATCTTTTACCTTCTTGTCAATAGCAATGTTGTGCAATCCGCTTGAAATTTAGTCCTACAAATTCATGTAATATATAAGTTTTATTGGTAATCTTCTATCGGATCTTAGTATTGATAGATGGTATACTTGCCTGAAAACCGAAGCCAATGAAAGGTCCGGAGTGCGCTATCGACTTAGCCTGGTCCAACACCCTAAGTACGCCACTCTACCTATTCTGGTGGGTCTTAGTAAGGCGGGTCTGAAAAGCATTCAGATCTAAGGATGTTTGATCAATGTGCTTACATTGCCACAGTGAGTTTGTTAAGACCTAAATTTCAATTAAGGATAATAAAACGCAATTAAGCCATAGACAACAGGATGAATTTTACTGCTCTTCTTGTCTCTCGTGCGCAGGAAAATGAATAACTGACAGCAATCTGCACTGCGATGGTGGATGTTGTTGTAGCAAACAAGCTCCGACAACCCCCAGGGGCTTGCCATTGATGTTTTATGCATTGACAATGGCCGCTAACGAAGCAGTCAAGCTCCGACAACCCCTTGGGGCCTGCCATCGACATTCGACGTTTTATGCATTGACAATGGGTGTCGTCGAAGCAGTCAAGCTTCGACAACCCCCAGGGGTCCTGCCGTCGACGTTTTACTCTTTGAAAGTGGTTGTTGTCGAAGCAAACAAGCTCCAACAACCTCTAGGTGGCTCATCGTCAATGTTTTATATGTTGACAGCAGATTCCGTCGAAGCAGTCAAGCTCCGACAATCCCCTGGGGGCCCACCGTTGATGTTTTATGCGTTGATAGTGGGCGTTGTCGAACCAGTAAAGCTCCAACAATCCCCAGGGGGCCTGCCGTCAACGTTTTATCCGTGAATGGGTTCTGTCGAAGCAGTCAAGCTCTGACAACCCCCAGGGGGCCCACCGTCGACATTTTATGTCATGACAGTGTGTGCTGCCGAAGCAAACAAGCTCCAACAACTCTTAGGGGGCCCGCCGTTTATGTAACAAAGGGTCCTTGGAGATTTCGGAAGGAAGTCTCAAACCTTGGATCTATCATACTAGCTACAAGTTCGGAGCAATCAAGTTTACAAGACATTGTAAATTCCTCATGGTAGATGTCCTCAATCAATTGAACACATCTACCAGAGGGCCAACAAGATATTGTGCAATGTATTGAAGACAAAAATATTATTTGAAAGTATTTCATTCATTAAAAATTAGAGATTTACAAAGTGAATATACAAAAAGAAAGGTCCTATCTACTGGAGTTCTTCACAAAGAATGAACCAACTTTCTCAGCGACTTCTTGGATGCTTGACTTGGCAGCTTCTTCTTCCTCGTCGATGGATCCTTTGACCACTGGAGCTAAAGACATCAAGGGATCTCGGCTTTGGAAACACGTCAGCACATATTATGCGACGTTCCTAGCCAGGGACTTCCCTTCAGTCTCGATTTGGTCGACGAACACATCTCCCAATGCATCCTGCTTAGTGTCGGCGGAGTTCAGCGCCATCATGTCTTTATCCCTCTCTGGCTCGGAGTCAGCCGGTCGGACCAGGCTAAATCCTAGAGGTACCGGAGATTCGTCGCCCTAGGAAGTCCCAGGTCTGTTGGGACTCAATTGCTCTTACGCTCCGGAGCTCCTCCAATTACCTCCTTCCAAACGAAAGCTCTACAGAACCCTCCTTTGAGAATCGCTCGACCTCTTTGACATGGTGCTAGATCCATTCAGCCAGTAACCTCTCTTAGTCAGCGATCTGCTTCTCTAGAAGGTGTATGCTCCTTTGCCCTTCCGCAAGGTCCTTCTCCTTCGCCTTCACCTTGTCCTCCCTGGCAGAGACAACATTCTCTCTTTTGTTGACGCCTTCCCCTGCTAGGCACATCAGGTGCTTCTCTTGTTCGCACCAGGACTTGAATTTTTTTACACGGTCAGCCAAGTCTGCTCGCCATGTGCTAGCTTCTGAGAGAGGTTATCCTCCCTCCTTTGGATTTCATCCTCTTTTTCTTGGAGTTTATCCTCCTTATTGTCATGTTCATCCCGGCGCTTGAGGAGTTGTTCCCTCAAAGCTTCGAGACTCTCCGAGCGACTCTCAGCCACTTCATTGGCCTTTCTAGAGTGCTTATAGATCTCCATGGTCTTCTCATCAAGGGACTTTATGGCAGCCTCCCTTTCATTCAGCACGTTGTTCAAACACGTCTGCCGGGCCTTCTCAGATTCCACCCACTCCCTCTGGTTGCATGTTGGGACTATGTCAGCTTCGTCTTGAAGTACAACTGTTTGCGCCAATGCCTCAAAGTGTCGCGCTCTTCTTCAAGGGACTTGCGCTCGTAGTCAAAGGCGAGCTGGATCTGGCGAAGGCTTGAGCAGGCATTGGCGTTGGCACCTTCCGTAGCTTCAGAGCTTCAACCGTAGCCTACGAAGTCTCTGGCACTAGCGTCGGTACCTCCAATGCTGGCTCTAGAGCAGTTGAGGCTTGCTCCGGTATTTCTTCCATGTACTCTGATGCAACTGCGGCTTCTTCTTCGGCCGTTGGTACCGAGGTCATCTCGGTGTTAGTAGGAGCCGGAGCTGTGGGGTCGGCTGCCTCAACCACCGAAGTAGCCGTTTAAACCGCGAAGGCTTCGGACGGTGCGGTCTTTGAGGCTGTGGTGCTGACAGGTGTTGGAGGAGAAGCTCTTGATACTCTGGAAATAGTGGAACAGAGAGTTCAAGAAAAATCAAAAAGCAAAAACAACTCAAGTTCAGGTGTTGATTATTACCTAGGGACACCGCCACTCTAGTCGGCACGGAACTTCTTCCTTGGACACCTGGAGTCAAAACCCATCGTCGTCGGTGTGGCGGATTGTGACACCCGGTTCCGAAAAATAAACCAAGTGAACGCATATGTGTGCCCAGGATGTTCAACACACATACACGAGTGCATTTACAAAAGAGTACACAGAAAATTACCACAGAACAAGATCAATTAACCAAATTTTATTAAAAATACAGAGTATTCTCAAATACAAACTCTAATGAATATTATTGACAAGTTCAAATTAATGCAGTGGAAATAGCTAAATAAGCAAACTAAACATCTAGGCAACATAAGCAATAGGGTTGCGCAGCTCCAAAACACCATAGGCAAAGCTGACAGTGGACACGGCCTAGAACTCCGCATCATCGCCGTTAAACTCTCAATTCTGACATGCAACTGTTGGGGGGATTGCAAGAGTGAGTACATGTCGTACTCAGCAAGTGTGGAAAGTATGACATGTGGCTGATTCAAATGACGACAATAATAATGGCTGAGTGCTGAAAAGTACATTAAAACCTTTGAAAAGCAATATATTATATGTATGTGAAGTAAACCCATCATAATCATAAGTAATATCATAATACCAGTCTGAATTCACTACCATCATCAATAATTCCTTATTTCACCATTTGCTAATAACCATATTCAATACCAGAAATTAATCCATAACCAGCCATAACAATTACCAAACCATAACCATCCCAAACACCATCCCAATACCAAGTTCCCTTTAATCATGGAAGTTGTCCAGGTGCTCATAACCGGAAGCACGGCTATCATGATAGTTTTATTAGATCTACAGAGTTTGTACCACTTTACCCACGTGTTTTTGATTTCATCACCCGTCGGCAACTAAAGAACCTCCCTTATGCCAATTACACTTCCTTTGGTGTATGTCCAAGAGATCACAAAATAGCCTTTACAAAGGGATTACTAGCCTATTTAGACCTCACTGAGGTTTCACCAGTGGCGATGTCTCCCCCAAAGAACATCTTCATCCAAGGGCCCCCTCTTGAGCCATTCGGATCCCAGGGTAGTCCAACCAATCATCAACAAACCCAACTCGACTACCCCTTCCTCGAGCATCTTTAATGGTCCAAATAGCACTAGCAAAGCCCTAATTAATCAGCTATGTCGCACCCATACTTGGCCTCGTGGTGGCACTGTCTGGCTTATTCTCGCATGAACCGGTCCATAGATCCAAAGCAAGCAAACCACCATAACATCCAACCCATCCACGTACCATGCTTGCTTAGATCACCCATTACCATATCATATTAACCAGTTCATGTTAACCATATTCTCATCCATGCATAATTAAGTTGAGTGGTATAGTTGTTTTCCCATCCCAGTTGATTAAGTGAAGCAAAAGGTAAAAATCCCTTCCCGACTCTCTACCATATATTCCAGATGACAAGGGTGGTCAAACAAAACTAGTAAACTTTCTATCATAAGATTCCCATCAATTTGACACAAGCATGCAATTTTGCAACAAAACATTTATTTTAGAAATAGGATCAATATGCTTCAAGGACACTTGCCTTTCTCTTGCGGTTGATTAGGGTCAAAGCCTTCAAACTCTTGGTGTTTTAGATCCTCCGCGGCACTCTCTAACACAAATCCGTCTAATCCGCACAATAAACATACAAGACAAGAAACACAACCAAATAGTGCACAAATATTACTCAATATGACATGACATGCATGATTAATGCAAGTGCATGGTAGAACTTGTTAATAGATTGCTTTTAATGATCACTAACTAGTTCTAATAGATTTTAACAAGTTTATACAGATTTGAATGTGATTAGATCTAATTTTAGAATTAATTCAATAGAATTTAGTCAGCAAAATCGGACTAGTCTTCAGAAGGCCGAACTAGTCCGCACTTCGCAGAACTAGCGAACTAGGGTTTTCTATATCGACGTAAATTTGGAGATTAGGGGTTGAATTCACGTAAGGAAAAGAGAATAGAAGGTATACCAGGTGTTTAGAACTCTAATGAATAAAGAAACTTGGAGGTAACACTTGGATCTTGATGATCTAGGGTTGGGGATGAACTTGGAGATGAATTGGTGATGAAGAACAAAAGCTTGGTGGAGATCTTGATCCTCTTTCGTTTCCTCCTCTTCTTCTTCTTGCTTGGGATCTCCTCCTCCCTCCTTAATGGTAGCTCTCCACGAACTAGGGTTTGGGTGGGGTGGAAAAGTGGAAAATAGATGTCAAGCCAAGTGGTGGGGCTGTTTATATAGAGGTGGAGGCTAGGGTTAGATGGATTTCGAGTTTGAGAGGAGTAGAGGCCGGTTTAGAGTCCCTCATGGGCTGTAAGAGAGTTAGGCACGACGTCCCTAGGCCCAGTTAACATGAAACCCAAGAAACAAGTCGTGAAACAAAAGATCAACTCAGAGTCTCGAAATATCGGACAAGTCCGAAAAGGACCGGACTAGTCCGAAGCTAGTTAAAAAGAAATCGGACAAGTCGGGCCAAAAATTGGATAAGTCCGACTTTAGTCAGAGAGGGAAATGGACAAGTCCGCTAGAACACCAGACTAGTCCGGACAAGTCCATGGACTTAGCAATTTCAAGGATTCTTCGAATATCGGACTAGTCCGCACAAAATCAGACAAGTCCAAAAGTGTCCAGAGGCAAAATCGGACTAGTCCGCAGAAAAAACGGACAAGTCTGATTTCAGTCAGAGAGAAATCGGACTAGTCCTCACTAAAATCGGACTAGTCTGCACATTTCGGAATTTTAAGTGTGGTTTTGTTCCAAATCAATTTTAAACTCATTCCTCTTTATGTGGGTTAATGTTAAACATGTATATGAATGTATGTAGGGCATGATGCATGAAAATGAGGGTGTTACACGGATGCTCCGGGCTTTGTCCCACGAGTTGAGGCAGCCATTGTGATGAGGACATCACAACAATGGAGACGCACATTGAATTGCAAGTACCAATCACAAGAGCACGAGCGCGGTTAATAAATCAGCAGGTGAACTCGCTCCTATCTTCCTTTGCATGTCAGTTTGTGAATAGATTGCTATGTGATGATTTAATTTTTATTATGAACAATGGATATATCAACAAGTGAAGGTAAGAGGCCTTGGGAACTTGGAGAACCAGCTGGGACATCCAAAAGTTGATGGAATCAGTTAAAACTCAGACTCGAGTTCAACTCGGAGACCAGGAGCAGTCCACCTTAAAACAGACGCCTAGGATGCATACGGACTCTGTTTTTGATGTTCTACATATGCACGGAAAGAGGAAAAGATAAAATTTCCAATGGTTCTGCTGTCTCCTCAAAATTACTCTGGAGTCATCAGGAATCGTCGAAACAATTCGATTCCAGATTTATTTCCGGTGCTGCGCTAATGAATCGGGCCTTTGGGCCTTGTATCCCGTATGAGTCCATTAGGGACGTGTCTAAGAGTGATTTTTCCAAACCCTAACCTTTAAATACTGCAGCCGATGGTCATATTCAGTGGGTTTTTGTTAGATCAATAATATCGTCGTTCTACGGTTTGTGGGACCCCAACTTCGCGATTTCAGATCGTGTCTTCGACGTTCTTGCTTGTGTTCTCAGTTGCACTTGCGGGGATTAGCCTTCTTGGCGAGGTCAAGCGTGTGCAGCATGGTTGATAACCAAGAGAGAACTGGTGTAGTGATTGCAAGGGTATTCGAACTTTTCAAGTGCCATGGATCATCAACGTCGAGTTATCCACCCAAATCGACTTACCTTCCGAAAGATTGGGCTTACACTACTCATCAATTGGTATCAGACTTCCAGGTTGCCCGTGAGATATCTTCATTTTTCCTTCCATTAGATCGGTCTCGTTTCGTACCTAGAGTCCACATTAAAGCCACAAAATATTAAATCGTTTTTACTGCTTCCTATACTATAGTGCATGCAGTTTTGTTTTTTAGTTTGCACTGTTGAGCTTGCATTCGTGTGGTCGAGTCTTGTTTCTAGTTTAGCATTTTATTTTGGGTCCTAGTTATCATGTTTTGTACTTGTTTCCTTGCTGTTCGACACCTATTCCACAATCCCTAAACAACAAACCGATCCACCACGTTCATCGGTTTGCCCTAGCTAGTCGCCTTGCGTGAACTCCCGCATCGTCAGCCCTAGATTAGGTGACAAATCTTTGTGCCACTCATCCTTGAATCATCTCACACCATTCCATTAGTTTGCTGTGAATGTGGCCTAGAGGGGGGGGGTGAATAGGCCTTTTTGAATTTTTTTCGGAACCTGCAACACTTAGCAACTTGATCAAATACCAGGAAATCGGACTAGTCCGGTAGAGTGCGGACTAGTCCGGTGCGTGTGGACTAGATCGATCAAGTTTGATCGATTATCTTGATCCTAGACTCTATGGAGCGGAAATATACTTGTAATTAGAGTTTAATACTTTTATGAAACTGGATGTTGCACAAGTTAACCTTATATTCAATCTTTTAACGTAATATGAACAAGATCAAGTAAAACCCTAGATATCAATGAAGAGTAAGAACAAAATGCACAAAGTGAAGATACAAGATTTTTATCCCGTGGTTCGGTTCCCACAAAGGCAACCTACATCCATGTTGAGGAGCCCATGAAAGGACCAAGTCTTCACTGACCCTAACCTCATCGAATCGTGACGAAGGCCAATTCTCTTTCACTATCACAAGGGTAAATCACCAAGTTCAAGAGGCCTTGTGACAAGTTGAGGGCTCTCTAAGATTACAAATCAAACACCACCAAGAACACACTCTTAAGATCAACAATGAAACAACAGGAGTGTGTTAGAGATCAAACCCAAGAGCTCAAACGTGTGAATCGTGTCTCTTCTTTGTTCCAAGATCAATCCTCAAGGATTTGATCTTTCTTGCGTTAGATTGCGTGAAGAGATGTGTTATCTAAGCTCTTGGAGGGTGTGACGGTGCAGGTAGTTGAGAGAGTTGAAAGTAGGGTCGTGCACATCTATTAATATGGTGTTTCCGAAAGTTAACATTAGGGTTTCAAGGTTCAGGACTAGTCCGTGGTGGAGTCCGGACTAGTCCGGTGTGCGGCGTGCAGGAAACCCTAAGTTCTCAGGAAGATCGGACTTGTACAACTTAGGGCGAACTCGTCTGATTTAGACTCTGGAAAAGTTTGTACTAGTCCAGTTATTTTCGGACAAGTTCTGCTGTGGCACTACTACAAAAGGCTTCATCACAGGCGGCTCTAAACATATTATCACATACGGTTTTAAAAACCGCCTGTAACGAAGAGCCTGTGAAAATGATCGATTAGCACAGGCGGGGGCAAAATCCGCCTGTAAAAATGCATTCTCATAGGCGGTTTTTTATTGATGACCACCTGTGAAAATGCATTTTCACAGGCGGTTTTTTATTGCAAACCGTCTGTGAAAATGTATTATCACATACTATATTTTTTACTACCAACCACATGTGATAATACATTATCATAGACAGTTTTTAGAATATTCCGTATGCATTGTGTTTGTGACTAGTCGTAATCAGAAGGCAAGAAATGATAACATTTAGACAAAATTTGCGCTAACACAATTTGATCTACAAAAGAGTAAAAGATTTAGAAAAAATTACATTGCAGAGATGCAATAAAAAAACACAACAGAAATTACAACACAATACATCGCAGAAATTACAATCCATCACAACCATCACGTGCAGCACCACATGTAGCAGCTCAACGCCATGGAGACAGGGATGCTGCCGTTGCAGCCGCTCTTCAATGCCTCCCCATAGAGCTCGGTAGCACCACCTTCGTGCTAGCTCGACTTCCGGGCTACAACAAAAATAACAATAGTGACTGGATTTGCGACTGAAGGTTGGATTTGTGACCCTCGGCATCGAGCAAGACACCTGCGACGGACGAGGAGCGTGGCTGCCGTGACGGCGAGGAGCGTGGTTGCCACGACGACAATGAGCATGAGCAGCACGGCTGCCACGACGGTCGAGGAGTGCGGCTGCGGCGTCAGCGAGGAGCGCGGCCTCCGCGATGGGAGGATGGTGAGAAGGCGGAAGCGGGCTGCCGACACTTCAGCGATGAGGCGGAGCTGCGGTAGAGCGAGGTTGGGAGGAAGGAAAGAGAGGTGAGATTGGGGAGATGAACGGTGAGAGGCAGATATTGGGGATAAGGACGTGAGGTGTCAGTGTTGCTGCTGTTATAGACACATATATTAGAGATGACCCCCTGTGAGTCGTTGGATCGATAAGTAGCGAAAGGCGGAGATATGAAGTCCAAGAGCGATCCGTGGGATGAAGCAGCGGACCAATCAGGAGCCATCATCATCACAGGCGGTTTTTTTTTGTTACGGACCGCCTGTGAAAATCATTATATTTTCACAGGCGGTTGTTTGTTACGGACCGCCTGTGATAATGACTATTATCACTGGCGGTTTTTGTTACGGACCGCCTGTGAAAATCATTACATTTTCACAGGCGGTTGTTTGTTACGGACCGCCTGTGATATTCTATTATCACAGGTGGTTATTAACTCACTTAACTTCACAAGCGTAACTTTTAACGAACCGTCTGTAAAAAAAATAAGGAGACGCCTGTGAAAATGCATTTTCTTGTAGTGTGGTAAACTCCTTAGTAATCTTGGGACAAGTCAACATTTGGAGGACTTGTCCGATTTTAGTCAGAGAAGTCATCGGACTATTTCGGATATTATCAGACTTGTCCGATGTTTGTGCAAAGTTGTGAAGTGTTGAGGACTAGTCCGCACTGGGGAGGACTAGTCCGATTTTAGTCGGAAAGATATTGGACTAGTCCGTGGTGATATCGGACTAGTACAGTATGTGTAGACTTGGACTGTGCAGACAAGTCCGCAATGGGAGGACTTGTCCGATTTTGAACAAAGAGATTATCGGACTAGTCCGTATATTATCGGACTAGTCCGGACCCGTATAATTAGCCTTGTGAGTGAGTTTTCTTGTCATTTAGCTCTTAGGGTGTGTTTCTCCAACACACCCCATACACAATTATCTAATCTATTCAACTATTGAGCTCTTTTCTATATAGATCCTCATCTCCTTTCTTTTTGCGCTTTCTTCATAATTTCTTTTTAAGACCTGCGCTCATCTCAAAAATTTGGTTAGGATCTCATTTGTTTGTCATAAATCAACCAAAACCCACGAGGGGTGCATAGATGCACTTTCAATTTCCCCCTTTTTGGTGATTGATGACAACCAATTGAGATTTCACAAGATATGATAAAAATACAGAATTTTCATTAAGTGTGCACATATGAGTTAGGTACAAGTTATGCAATAAAAACATAGGTCATATGTGCACTTTTTATGCTGGGGGTGTCAAACTCCGTGAGTGTGAGCACTAATCATGACGAGAATGAAGTGATTGACATTAAAATACCAATATCAAGCATATATGTCAATTTCAAGGCAAAACACAATTTTCATAACATAAGCAAAGTCATTCTATCACAACACAATACCAAAGATAGACATAATAGTATTAAAGTTTTACAACACAAGAGAGACACAAAAAGATACACAAATGAAGTTATCATCTCTCAACCTACAGCTAGAACTAGTGACTACCCCTCAATATCCCCCCCTTTGGCATCAAGACACCAAAAAGAAGGAGAAGAGTGACCTAGTGGCTCATTCCTCACTGTCGGTTCTCTCCTCATCTTAATCTTCATCTTCTGGTTGTGGAGGAGGAGGAGCAGACCCACTCGAAGTGCCCTCAATGCCAAAGTAGGCAATCTCGGAGGGAGTCAAAGGTCCGATCTTAGTGAAATCAGAGGCTGAATCTTCAGAGATGACTGGGGATCCAATAGACTCGATCTACAGCTTCTGGCAAATGTGCTTGACATTTTCTTTGACATATCTCATATCTTCCTTCCTCGCCTTGTTCAGCTTGTGAGTATTCACTTCGGCCTTCTTGCATGAGGCAAAGATTGCTGCCAAGTACTTCAAGATTCCACTAGGAGACCCTTTTTGAGGAGGGGCCCTAGTGGTGGGAGCAGTCCTCTCATCTCCTCTAGCTCTCCTCGGAGCTTCTTCATTAGATGTAGGGGATGGAGCAGCTTGGACAGTGGCTTGAGGAGGCTTCTGTGGCCTCAAGGGAGTGTGCTCCACATCCTTCACAAACTCGATCCCTGTGACCTTCTCAATCATGAACATGAAGTAGGGGCCATGGCCACAAGATCTGTTCGGCGTGCACGAGATGTTGACCATATCATTCTAGATATTGTCAAAGATGTCAAACTTCATGTTCTTGCTTAACACTTTCATCAAGGTCCTCAAGTATCCTTGGACACTTCCCGCATCCCCATCTTTTGGTGCTATGGTCTTTCTCAGCACCCTGTTAAGAACCATGAAGAAGGGCTTCATGTTCTTGGTTGAGGGTGGGTTGTACTTCAGGGTAGTGTCATAGAGGAAGTCCATTTTATCGTTTCGCAAGACACCGATGTTGTGGATAGTCAACTCATTGTCGCTGGTGTCTTCTAGGTGAAGGAGTCTTGCAAAATCATCATAAGTGATAGTGTACTTGGATCCATGAGTCATCCAAGTCACCCTTTCCTCCTCATCACTGTCAAAGAAACAAGTGGCATAGAAGTGAGCAATGATCTCATGATTCCAGTTAAATCTGAAGGCAAACAACTCCTTTAGTCCATGCCTCCCCACTGCATTTATAACCTCATCAAATGCTGAACAACTCTTCCTCTCGAAGTGATTCCAGTCGATCCACTGGCTGCGGACCACCGGAGTCTTCATGGTAAGGTAAACTGAGCTGTAGAAGTCTGCATGAAAATTGCTCCCAAACCTAGCATCAGCAGCCTTCTTGGAACGGCTGTAGCAATCAACAAATCTGAGTTTGGAAGCAGTGTTGCTTCCCTTGCCGTTGAACTTCTCCTCAAAGGGATCTCTATTTCCCTTCCTCGGAGCATGCATCTTGAGAGGGCCGACCGGGCCCAAAGCAATTTTTTTTCCTTTGGCCTTCACTTGGCGAAGAGCCGCTGAGCTGGAGCCAGCTGCGTCCTTTGGCTTGGACGCAGGCTTCTTGGCAAGCACCTTGCGCCGCACCTGAGGTGGTGAAGGTGCAGGCTCGGAGGGATGCTCTTGCCTCTTTTGTGCGCGAGACTCTGAAACGCGCGGCGAAAAGTTGTGTTCCATCTCATCTTCAAAGTCGGCGATGTTCTCGTTCAACATTGTCCTGAGAGAGCATTGCACAATGTATGGATAAGAATTGATGGCAAGGAGGTGCATTGAGGAATGAGAAATCAGGGTTGAGTTCAATTAAAAATTGGACTTGTCTGGTGTACAGGTACGGACTAGTCCAGGGGACCAGACTTGTCCGTACATGGAGCGTACTAGTCTGGTGTTCATCACCTCAAACCCTATCTAGACGACAAATGGTGATTCCCAATGCAATACTAGTTCAAGGTAAATGTAATACAGCAAGGAGGCATGTATTAACCGGTAGGAACTTGGCTATTTTGTGAAGAATGAAGAATATCACGATTTCTAGGGTTTGGGAGGAAATTTTACCGAATATCCTTGATTCTTGGAGATGGAGGGGTTGAAGGTGCGGACAAGTCCGTGGTCTTCAATCGCTATGCAATGGAGATCGATTTGCAGCCAAACTTGGAGGGATTTGATGGAGAACGGAGGAAATCACCTTGGGAGCACTCGATCAAGGAGAGATAGCGTGGGGCGAGTTGTGAGAATGAAGAAGATTAGGTTTTGGCTGCGGCTAGGGTTATGGAGTCGAATAATCGGAGTTGTCCGTAGTTGGTCGGACTAGTCCAGACTATGGACACTCTGCGGACTAGTCTGCAGTGTGCGGACTAGTCCGGACAACCACAGACTAGTCCGTGGTCACCAGAACAGATTAGATTAGCCCATTCGTATATATTCGAAGGTTCTTATAAAGAAAACATGGGGCCAAAACAATCAAGTAATCTTGATGAATATGATTAGTAAGCGTACAACAATAAAGCAATGACCATAATTTATCAAGATCAAGTAGTTGAAATAGTTTTCGGAGAAAATTGAGAAAGATGATTTTCGCAACTCAAACAATATATTTTGAATAGTCCATACAGGTATGCAAGTTTTCAAGCCACATTCCGAGCATCAAGGATATTGATTTCATTTCGGAGCTCGCAAAAACATTTTTCATCAAGTGGCTTGGTAAATATATCGACTAGTTGTTTTTCGTTGTTGACATGGGAAATAGCTATGTCTCCTTTCATTGAGTGGTCTCTCAAACAGTTGTGCCGGATGTCTATATGTTTTGTTCTAGAGTGCTCAACGGGGTTATGGGCAATCGTAATAGTACTCTCATTATCATAAAGGAGTGGAATACGGCTCATATTGTATCCGTAATCCCTTAAGTTTGTCGCATGCAAAGGAGTTGTGCACAACAACTCCCGGCTGCAACATACTCTGCTTCGGCCGTGGATAAGGCAACTTTTGTTTCTTGGAGGACCAAGAAACTAGAGACCTACCTAGAAATTGGCATGTACCGGAGGTACTTTTTCTATCTACTTTGCATCTGGCATAATCTGCATCAGAGTATCCAATGAGATTGAACTTGGAACTTTTAGGATACCAAAGGCCTAGGTTGGGTGTATGAACTAAATACCGCAAGATTCTTTTTACAGCGGTCAAATGACACTCTTTTGGGTTGGCTTGAAACCTTGCACACAAACATACACTCGACATAATGTCTGGCCTAGATGCACATAAGTAAAGTAGAGATCCAATCATGGAGTGATATACCTTTTGATCCACGCTTGGTTCGTCTTCATCTAGATCCAAGTGTCCATTTGTTGCCATGGGAGTCTTTATAGGCTTCGCCTTGTCCATTCCAAACTTCTTGAGTATGTCTTGAGTATACTTAGTTTGGCTTATGAACGTCCCCTCCTTTTGTTGCCTCACATGGAATCCTAATAATTATTTCAGCTCTTCCATCATAGACCTTTCAAACCTATCTGTCATAATCTTACTAAATTCTTCACAGAAGGATTTGTTAGTTGAACCAAAGATAATGTCATCAACATAAATTTGGCAAACAAAGAGATCATTATCAAAATGCTTCATGAATAATGTATAATCAGCTTTGCCAATTTTAAAACCATTTTCAATTAAGAAATCTCTAAAGCACTCATACCAAGCTCTAGGAGCTTGTTTGAAGCTGTAGAGAGCCTTATGCAGTTTAAAGACGTGGTTGGGGAACTCTTCATCTTCAAATCTGGTGGGTTGCTCCACATACACCTCCTCCTTGATTGGTCCGTTGAGGAAGGCGCTTTTCACATCCATTTGATAGAGTTTGAAATCATGGTGAGCAGCATATGCAACTAATATTCTAATAGATTCAAGCCTAGCTACGGGAGCAAAGGTTTCATCGAAATCCAAACCTTCGACTTGTGAATACCCTTTGGCCACAAGTCGCGCCTTGTTCCTTGTCACCACCCCGTGTTTGTCTTGTTTGTTACGGAAGACCCATTTGGTGCCGACGATGTTGAACTTGTGTCTTTCGATGAGTTCCCACATTTCGTTCCGCTTGAAGTTGTTAAGTTATTCTTGCATCGCCACCACCCAATTTGGATCCTCAAATGCATCCTCAATCCTGCTGGTTCCATAAAGGATACAAAATAGTAATGTTCACAAAAATTAGCTATGCGAGATCATGTCGTTACTCCCTTTTGAATGTCCCCGATTTTGTTATCGACGGGATGATCTCTTTGGACGTGTTGGTGTACTCTTGGATGTGGCACTTGCGGTCTTCAGTCTTCATGATCATCTTCAGCTCCCCCTAGATGGTTGCCCTCATTGACTTGTTGATCATCTTCGTCTTCTTGATGTTGATCTTGTGTGGAAGCTCTCGCTTGATTGTTTACCTTCACTTGGGTTCATCTTCTTCATTAGCATTTGGAGGGAGCGCTTGTGGTCAAATATCGCCCAACACCATTCTTCTCAATGCTTTACATGGAGCTTCTTCTCTATCTAGCACACATGGATTAACTTTCTCTTCTTGAGAGCCGTTAGTTTCATCGAACACTACGTCACGTGCTACTTCAACAAGTCTGGAGGTCTTGTTGAAGACATGATAGGCATAAGAGTTCGAAGCATAACCAAGCAAGAAACGTTCATCGGACTTCGAAGCGAACTTTGAAGTCCTAGGCTTCTTGTTCAAAATATAGCACTTAGAACCAAAAACTCGAAAGTATGAAATATTAGGATTGTTACCAGTGAGTAGCTCATATGATGTCTTCCTGAGTAGTCGATGAAGATAGAGTCAGTTTATGGCGTGGCGAGCAGTGTTGATCGCTTCTGCCCAAAACCGATCCGAGGTCTTGTAATCATCGAGCATTGTTCTTGCCATCTCTATGAGGGTTCGGTTTTTTCCTTTTGGCAACTTCGTTTTGTTGAGGGGAATAAGGTGTTGAAAACTCATGCTTTATCCCTTCTTCGTCTAGGTACTCCTCAACTTGAATGTTCTTGAACTCCGTGTCGTTGTCGCTTCATATGTTCTTGGTCCTCAATGAGAACTCATTTTGGGCACGCTTGAGAAACTTCTTGAGGGTTCCTAGAGTTTTTGTCTTATCATGCAAAAAGAAAACACAAGTGAAGTGCGAAACGTCATCAACAATTACTAAGCCATATTTGTTACCGCCGATGCTTATGTAAGCAATTAGACCAAATAGGTCCATGTGAAGTAGCTCGAGCGGTCTTGTTGTAGTCATGACGTTCTTCGCGGGATGGGGTGCTCCTACTTGCTTCCTGACTTGGCACGCACTACAAGGCCTGTCTTTCTCAAAAACAACATTCTTTAAACCTCGGATGTGATCTCCCTTAAGGAGTTTTTGAAGATTTCTCATACCAACATGTACTAGCCGTCTATGGCACAACCAACTCATGTTGGTCTTTGCAATCAAGCATGTGTCAAGTTCTGCTTTGTCTTTGTTGAAGTCAACAAGATAAAACATTCCCTTCAACACACCCTTGAATGCAACCGAGTCATCACTCTATCTAGAGACGGTCACACCCTAATTAGTAAACAAGCAATTATAACCCTTGTCACATAATTGAGATATGGACAGCAGGTTATAATCTAAGGAATCAACATGTAAAACGTGAGAAAGAGTATGTTGAGATGATATTAAGATTTTACCAGTACCGAGCACCCTTCCTTGACTATTGTCTCCAAAATAGATGCCCTCGCTTGGATCCTCATTCTCTTTGTACTCAACGAACATCACTCTTTCTCCTGTCATATGGTTAGTGCATCCACTGTCTAGCACCCATTTCGATCCACCGGAGGAATAGGCCTACAAAATCAAATCATGCCCTGGTTTTAGGTACCCAAGCTTGCTTGGGTCCTTTGAGGTTACTTACAAGAGATTTGGGCACCCACAGATGAGACATGGTGTTCCCATGGCGTGGACCAACATAATGATCATAAACATTACCAAAACTTTACATAAGAACATATGATGCATCAAAAGTTCAGAAAAATAGTTGTTGTTGTTCATTAACAGAACTAGTACGGGAGACCGGACTTGTCCAGAGGACCGGACTTGTCCGTGTAGGGACCGGATAAATCCGATTTTCATATGTGTTAACTATCTTGGATTTATTAGTATCATTAGTGTTTCTAGCTTGAGAGGAGTTTCCCTTCGCAAAGGCAATGCGCTCCTTGTTATTCTTATGGTTTCTAGCATTTTGTTTTTCACCATAGGAATACCCAATGCCATATTTGACATTAGGAGGTCTTTTGGCCAAGTATGCACTACGTGCATATATGACCTTCTCCTTGTCAAATATACCACTTTGGGAAGGATGCTTGTCCTTGGTAGAGGTTGACTTGTATTTCAAGCTAGTGTCAGTTTTAAGGGGTTGGGAGGGCGAGCTTGAAGAGGGCGAAGGGTCACTTTGTTTGAGTGACTCAACTTGCACTTCAAGGATCTTGTTAGCTTTGGTTAACTTAACAAGTTCTTCCTTGATGATTGCATTTGAGTCGCTTAACTTCAAGCAAGCTTCCTTGCTTGAAGCTAACTCAAGTTCAAGTGATTTGCTTCACTCCTTTTCAACTTCAAGGAGCTCATTGATCTTGAGATACTCCTCCTTCTGGAGGATGATCATATCTTCTTGACGATCAATCAGCCCCTCCCTATCAACAAGCTTATCCATCAAGAATTTCATTTTGACAGCAGTTATCTTGTCTAAGCCAACTAGCATGTCCTCATCATCACTATAGTTGTCACTATCACTATCAGAAGAACGCGAAGAGGTAGATTTTGTCGTTACCTTTTGTTTACCTTCCTTTGCCATGAGTCAAGTGTCGTTGACCTTCCATGCACCGAGATTTGGGAAGGGGGTGGTCTTCTTAGTTGTCTTCTCGATGGCTATGCTAGCCATCTCCTCTTTCTCTTAAGATGAGGACCCATCATTTTAGTCCCACTCCTTTCCTAGATGCGCTTGTCCAGCTTGCTTCTTCTTTTTGAAGAATTTCTTGGGGTGAGTCTTTGTTTCCTTGGTCTTCTTCTGTTTTTCTTCATACGAGCAATCAACTATAAAGTGGTCATATTCACCACAGTTATTGCATGCCTGCCTCAACTTTGGTCTTGACTTCTCTTTGTATTTTCCTTCGCTTGATTTCCCCCCTTGTCTTTTCTTCATCATTTTCTTCAATCTCTTCATAAAGAGGATCATGTCCTCTTCATCAATATCGATGCACTTGTCATCGTTTTCCTCTTCTTGTTGAGCTTCTCGAGCTTCTTTTGACAAGGGCTTGCATGTAGACTTTAAGGCGACTCCTTTCTTCTTTGCGGAGGTGAGGTCGGCAATTTCCTTTACATGTTTAGCTTGCTTTTCCATCATCTCGAAGTTGATTATTTTTCCAAGCAGTTCGTCCAGGGTCATTTTCTTGTACCCGGAGCTTTCTCTTATCATTGAGCATAGGGTAACATTTTGAGGCATGAAACCTCTAAGGATGAGCTTCACTACCTCATGATGATTCCACTTCTTACTTCCCTATGCTCGAACCTTGTTGATGAGAGTCTTTAACCTGTTGTACATGTCCCATGGCGACTCATCTTCTTCTATGGCGAATCTTCCCAATTCGCCTTCAATCATTTCGATATTCGCCTCTCGCACATGATGATTGCCTTCATGTGTAGTTTGTAATGTGTCCAAGATTTCCTTTGCAATCTCGAGTCCATCCGCCTTGGTGAACTCATCCCAACTTATTGATGATGTGATGACTGCTGTAGCCTGAGAATTCTGATGAATTGCTTGCTCTTTGCTTGGTGTAAGCTCTTCATCGTCGTCTGGGATATCTATTCCTGTGCACACAATATGCACAAGCTGGGATTGAGTGAGATTAAGTGCATTTTCATGTTTTGCCTCCACATTGAGTAATCATTCCCGTCAAAGTATGGGGCTATTCCTAAAGGAATAGACATATAATGGCTATTGTTAGAATTTAAGCGATCGTAGTTGAAAGGCTATCGGGAGTAGTCAGTGTGACTACTCCCCTTCTTCTTGTCCTTGATCTTCACTTTCCATTTGGAGAGGGCTTTCTTCCTTAGGAGCGCCTTGAGTTCAAGCGTCTCCTCATCGTCATCCTCGAAGTCCTAAATGGCATCGAGGATCTTCTTCGATTTTTGAGCTTTTTCATCTTCAACCTTCTCTTGGTTGAGACTCTCGCGCACATCCTTCATGTCCGACATGTTCTCTTCGAGCGATTAGTCTCTTGCGAAGAGTCCTGCTCTGATACCAATTGAATGTGGCCTAGATGGGGGGTGAATAGGACTTTTTTAATTTTAGTCAGAACTTGGAACACTTAGCAACTTGATCAAATACTAGGAAATCAAACTAGTCCAGTAGAGCGCGGACTAGTCCGGTGCATGCTGACTAGATTGATCAAGTTTGATCGATTATCTCGATCCTAGACTCTATGCAGCGGAAATATACTTGTAATTAGAGTTTAATACTTCTATGAAACTGGATGTTGTACAAGTTAACCTTATATTTAATGTTTTAACGTGATATTAACAAGATCAAGTAAAAACCTAGATATCAATAAAAAGTAAGAACAAAATGCACAAAGTGAAGACACAAGATTTTTATCATGTGGTTCGGTTCCCACAAAGGCAACCCACATCCACGTTGAGGAGCCCACGAAAGGACCGGGTCTTCACTGACCCTAACCTTGTCGAATCGCCACGAAGGCCTATTCTCTTTCACTATCACAAGGATAAATCACCAAGTTCATGAGGCCTTCTCTCATGTTGAGGGCTCCCCAAGATTACAAATCAAACACCACCAACAACACACTCTTAAGATCAATAATGAAACAATAGGATTGTGTTAGAGATCAAACCCAAGAGCTCAAACGTGTGAATCATGTCTATCCTTTGTTTCAAGATGAATCCTCAAGGATTTGATCTTTCTTGCACTGGATTGCATGGAGAGATGTGTTTTCTAAGCTCTTGGAGGTTGTGACAGCGCAGGGAGTCGAGAGAGTTGAAAGTAGGGCCATGCACATCTATTTATATGGTGTTTCCAAAAGTTATCGTTAGGGTTTCGATGGTCCGGACTAGTCCGTGGTGCAGTCCGGACTAGTCCGGCGTGCGGCGTGCAGGAAACCCTAAGTTCTCAGGAAGATCGGACTTGTCCGACTTAAGGCGGACTTGTCCGATTTAGGCCCTGGAAAAGTTCGGACTAGTCCGGTTATTTTCGGACAAGTCCGACTATGGTGAACTCCTTAGTAAATTGGGGACAAGTCCGCATTTGGACGACTTGTCCGGTTTTAGTCATAGAGGTCATCGGACTAGTGCGGATATTATCGGACTTGTCCGATGTTTGTGGAAAGTTGTGAAGTGTTGAGGACTAGTCCGCACTGGGGAGGACTAGTCCAATTTTAGTCAGAAAGATATCGGACTAGTCCGTGGTGATATGGGACTAGTCCGGTCTATGTAGACTTGGACTGTGCAGACAAGTCCGCACTGGGAGGACTTGTCTTTTTTTGAACAGAAGGATTATAGGACTAGTCCGGATATTATCGGACTAGTCCAAACCTGTATAAATTAGTGCAGTGAGTGAGTTTTCTTGTGATTGAGCTCTTGGGGTGTGTTTCTCCAACACACTCCATACACAATTATCTAATCTATTCAGCTCTTGAGCTCTTTTCCATATAGATCCTCAATCTCCTTTCTTTTT
This sequence comes from Tuctoria greenei, assembly GCA_036927565.1. Classification (NCBI taxonomy): domain Eukaryota; kingdom Viridiplantae; phylum Streptophyta; class Magnoliopsida; order Poales; family Poaceae; genus Tuctoria; species Tuctoria greenei. Next base: position 96,042,936 of record JAYESD010000010.1, read on the forward strand.
GCTCTTTCTTCATAATTTCTTTTTAAGACCTGCGCTCATCTCAACAATTTGGTTAGGATCTCATTTGTTCATCATAAATCAACCAAAACCCACAAGGTATACCTAGATGCACTTTCATGTTGTGCAAATTCCCGATCGTTTTCATATCTGATTGTGAGTTCTGTTCTCAAATCAAGTTGGAATCAACATCCAAAAACTGAAACTTAGGCAGCCTACCTTAAAACGGCCATAACTTTCGCATACGAACTTGAAATCGGGCGATTTTTTTTTTTCAAATTGATCAACGCTAAATTTCGCATCTGATTTTCCTACGCGTAGCCGCGTTCGGAAAAATTAGATTGCCCAAATTCGCCTCAGAAAATAGGCTATTCAACCACTGAAGTTTCAACACGAATTTTAAAGATTCTTCTTGGTTTTCTATAGGCTGCATATTACATCCAATTGAGCTGCAAATTTGTGTGATTCTTATTCTTGTGCTCCTGAGTGAATAAAAAATATCAAAAAAATATTAAAAAAATAAAAAATAGTGAAGGGCACGCATATTAAAGCCATTGGCCCATACCACTTGGTGCTGTTTTGTTGGTTATATCATTATGTCTTTCTTTTGCCTTGCTACATTGTTGTGTTGTGCTAGGACCTAGAGCACTTGGTTGACCAACAACAGTTTTCTACTTTGAATACTTATTCAACTTTGTTTACCTGTTAACGATTTTCTGCTTATTAGCCACCATATTGTGCCATCCAAGCTCAACCTTTCTCTTGAGCATATCTGGTACCTTTGCAATCACCTCATGCTTCATTGGTTCATCTCACCGTCCACACCACCTGCTGTGTCAGTAAGGACACTTGTAAGAGCGTTGTAAGATGCTTGAGCGAGAGAGATTGTTTTCCTCCACCTTTCACATTGTCATTGTAGTTGATAGGGATAAAAATTTTTTGTTGTCTTTTGTTTCCTACTAACAGTGGCAGGAGAAAACAATGATGATGAATGTGTTCACCATGCTGAGTTACGTGATATGATGAAGGCGAAGACAGATATGTTCGCCGAATACAACGCATCATCGGAGGAGTCGTTAGAGAACTTGACTCACCAACTTCATGACCTTACTCTTTGGTTGAATACTCTTGAGGCTTGGTTGCCTCTCGCTGAAAGACATGAAGACAATGCTTTTGATGATATGGAAGATCACAACAATCAGCCAAGACTGTCACTTTATTGACAAGGTACAAGAGGTAATAGTCATCATAACAATTATAATCATCCTCTTGATGATCCTTTTGCTAAAGTGAAATTTACTTTACCCTCTTTTTTTGGTGCTTATGATGTTGAAGCTTATCTTGATTGGGAGATGACAGTAGAGCAAAAATTTAATGCCCATCTTGTTCCTGAACAACATAGAGTTCGTCAAGCCACTAGTGAGTTTAAGGACTTTGCTATCATATGGTGGAATGAACTTGTTAAAACTAGAACTGATCCTCTAACATGGGATAGATTAAAAGAAGCTATGCGTGTTCGATTTGTTCCTCCTTCTTTTTAGCAGGACCATCACAAAAATTGCAGCGCTTAGACAAAGGTAACATGTCTGTAGAGGAGTATTATCAAGAGTTACAAAGGGTATGTTGCGTTGTGGGGTAGTAGAGGACATGGATGATAAAGTAGCTCGTTTTTATGGGGGGTTGAGGCGTGAAAGTCAGGACATTGTTGATCACAAGGAATATGGTATTGTTAATAGATTGTTTCAGCTTGCTATGTTGGCGGAAAAAGAATTGCAGGGCCGACAACAACAGCAACAACGCACGAGGAGAAACTTCACGCCGCGTTTGGCGTCTACACCATCCAAAACAGCACCATCATCGACCTTCTGTGCAGCGACTACACCATCCAATGGCGGCCAACGAACTACACCTGCTGCTTCACCTTCTCGCGTGTTGGAGGGCAGCAAGACGATATCATTCAAGCCTTCATTGTCCACTCCTTCTATGAGTCATACTTCTGACATTAAGTGGCATTGCTGCCAGGGACTTGGTCACATGATGAGAGATTTCCTGAGCAAACAAGCATACATAACACGCGATGATGGCGGGTATGATAGTACTTCAGATGTTGAAGATGAATATTCTCTTGTTACTAACATTGAAGATCCAAATGATGAAAAAACCGATGAAGAGGCACTTGGTACAGCAGCGACGGAGAACTATAGGAGCATCATTGTGCAGCGTGCCTTGAGCTCCAAAGTGGAGGCCGACGACAAGCTACAACGACACAACCACTTCCACATGTTTCTCGTCGTCAGGGACAGCCGTGCACACACTGTAATTGATGGAGGTAGCTGCAATAACTTGGTGAACACGGACGTTGTCAAGAAACTTGGTTTGACAACAAGAGCACACCCTCATCCATACCACCTTCAATTGTTTTACAACAGCGGTAAGGTTTGGGTAAGACAAACAGCGAGAATACATTTTTCAATTTGTTATAACCATTATTTTGCTGATTTGATGTTGTGCTTATGGATGCTTGTTCTCTTTTATTGGGTCATCCTTGGGAATTTGATAAAGATGCTATTCATCATGGTAGAACTAATAAATATACTCACATGCATAAAGGAAATAAAATCACTTTGCTTCCCATGACTCCTGCAGAAATTGTGCATTTTGAGAAGAGTAAAAGTTGTGATGGCAAAGCAAAAAAACTAGAATCTGAAAAACAGGAAGTCACTAAGTTAAAATCACCATCGTTGCTCACAACTAAATCTGACCTTGTTGATTTATTCGATGCTAAAGGGATGTACTATGCTTTAGTGTGCAAATAAGCCATGTTTTCACTTCATGAATTGTCTATTTCGTTGCCCCCTGCTGTTGCTAACCTTTTGCAGGAGTATGAGGACGTGTTTCCATCCAAGATACCCCCTAGTTTACCACCCATAAGAGGCATTAAACACAAGAACGATTTGATTCCAGGAGCAAGTTTGCCAAATCGTGCAGCATACAGGGCGGATCCAGAGGAAACTAAGGAAATTCAGTGACAAGTCTAAGATCTTTTGGACCGCGGGTACATTCGTGTAAGCCTTAGCCTATGTTCCGTTCCTGTTCTTTTGGTTCCTAGGAAAGATGGTAGTTGGCGCAAGTGTGTTAATTGTCGAGCGATTAATAACATCACCATTCGATATCGTTATCCTATTCCTCGCTTGGATGACATGCTTGATGAATTGGGTGGTCCTATCATCTTCACAAAAATTGACTTGCGTAGTGGTTACCACCAAATTAGAATATTGGCACTAGGAGATGAATGGAAAATTGTATTTAAAACCAAGTTTGGACTTTATGAGTGGTTAGTCATGCATTTTGGTTTAACTAATGCACCCAGCACCTTTATGTGATTAATGCACGAGGTTTTGCATGCTTTCATTGGACAATTTGTGGTGGTTTACTTCAGTAATATCCTCATTTACAGCAAGTCATATGATGAACATCTTGATCATTTACGTGCTGTTTTTATTGTTTTGAGAGATGCACGCTTGTTTGGTAACCTCGAAAAGTCTGACTTTTACACCAATCAAGTCTCGTTTATTAGCTATGTCGTTTCCTCGCAGGGAATTGAGATGGATGAGGCAAAAATTGAAGTGATCACTAGCTAGCCAGCCCCAACAACCGTCACGCAGGTTCGTAGTTTTCTTAGTCTTGCATGTTTTTATTGCCGTTTTGTGCGAGATTTTAGTACCATTGCAGCACCTCTACATGAGCTAACAAAGTAGGGAGTGCCGTTTCGATGGGGCCAACAGCAGGAACAAGCTTTTGATGCTCTCAAATACAACATACACAAGCACCATTGCTACAACTTCCTGAATTTGACAAGACGTTTGAGCTAGAATGCAATGCAAGTGGCATTAGTATTAGAGGCATTCACATACATAGAGGTAAACCCATTGCTTTCTTTAGTGAAAAACTTCATGGCCCTTCTCTGAATTATTCTACTTATGATAAGGAATTGTATGCCTTAGTGGGAGTATTACAAACTTGGCAACATTATATTTGGTCTAAGGAGTTTGTCATACATTCCGATCATAAATCATCGAAGTATCTTAAGTGTCAAACCAATCTGAATAAATGACATGCTAAATGGATGCATTCATAGAGTCACTTCCATACATCATTAAGCATAAGAAAGGGAAGGAAAATGTCATTGACGATGCATTATCTTGACGTTATAGCATGCTGTCCCAACTTGATTATAAAATCTTTGGTTTGGAAACAATAAAAGCATTATATCCTACTGATTTGGACTTCAAATATGTTTTTGAAAATTGTATAGAAGGAAGAACTTGGAATAAATATGTGCAGCGAGAGGTTCTCCTCTATCGTGCTAACAAGCTATGCATTCCAGCGAGCTTTGTTCGTCTACTACTTTTGCAGGAAGCAAATGGAGGAGGTTTGATGGGACATTTTGGAGTGAAGAAAACTGAGGATGTGCTGTCCACACACTTCTTTTGGCCAAAGTTGAGGCATGATGTCGAGCGTTACGTGTCACGATGCACTACTTGTAATAAAGCTAAGTCTCGCCTTAACCCACATTGTCTTTATATGCCTCTTCCTGTACCCAGTGTACCTTGGGAGGATATTTCTATATACTTTGTTTTGTGATTGCCTAGGACTAAGAGGGGGAAGATAGTATTTTTGTAGTTGTTGATCGTTTCTCCAAAATGGCACACTTTATACCTTGTCATAAGAATGATAATGCCACACACATTGCTGATTTGTTTGTGACGGAAATTGTTTGTTTACATGGTGTGCCAAATACCATTGTTTTTGATCGTGATGCAAAACTTTTAAGTCATGTTTGGAGAACTTTGTGGTATAACTTGGGAATTAAGTTGCTGTTTTCAACTACATGTCACCCACAAATGGACGGACAAACCTAGGTAGTTAATCATACTTTATCCACTATGTTGTGGGCTGTCATGAAAACAAATTTAAAGTGGTGGTAGGAGTGTTTACCACATATAAAATTTTCTTACAACAGATCCGTTCACTCCACGATGAAGGTAAGTACATTTCAGGTAGTGTATGGTTTCAATCCCCGTGCTCCTATTGATTTACTACCTTTTCCTTCATCTGAAACTATTAATTCGGATGCTACACAACGATCTGAATTCATTCTTAAGATGCATGAAACTACAAAGAAAAATATTGAAAAGATGAATGAGAAGTATAGGATTGCAGGTAGTAAAGGTAGAAAAGAAGTAAAACTTGAACCGGGTGATTTGGTGTGGTTACATTTGATAAAAGAGCAATTCCCTGACTTGAGAAATCCTAAACTAATGCCACGAGCTGCTGGTCATTTTAAGATTGTTGAAGAGATTAATGATAATGCATATAAGCTTGAGTTTCCTCCCGATTTTGTGGTTAGTCCCACATTTAACATTTCAGATTTGCGACCATACTTGGGAGAAGAAGATTGACTTGAGTCGAAGACGACTCCAATTCAAGAGGAGGAGGATGATGAGGACTTCACAACAGCAGAGACGTACATTGAACTGCAATGACCAATCACAAGAGCACGAGCACGGTTAATAAATTAGCAGGTGAACTCGCTCCTAACTTCCTTTGCCTGTGAGTTTGAGAATACATTGCTATGTGATGATTTAATTGTTACTAGGAACAATGGAGAAGATCAACAAGTGAAGGGAAGAGGCCTTGGGAACGTGGAGAACTAGCAGGGACGTCCACAAGTTGATGGAATCAGTTTACAACTCGGACTCGAGTTCAACTCGAAGTCTAGGAGCAGTCCACTTTAAAACGGACGTCCAGGATGCATACATACTCTGTTTTTGACGTTCTACATATGCACGGAAAGAGGAGAAGATAAAATTTCCAATGGCTCTGGTCTCACCAAAAAATACATCCGGAGTCATCTGGAATAATAAAAACAATTCGAGTCCAGATTTCTGCCCGATGCTGCGCCACCGAATCGGGCCTTTGGGCCTTGTATCCCGTATGAGTCCATTAGGGACGCGTCTAAGAGTGTTTTGGCTGAACTCTAGACTTTAAATACCGCAGCCACCGGTCATATTCAGTGGGTTTTACTTAGATCAATAATATCGCCGTTCTACGGTTTGTGAGACCCCAACTTCGCAATTTCAGATTGTGTCTTCGACATTCTTGTTTGTGTTCTTGGTTGCACTTGCAGGGGTTAGCCTTCTTGGCGAGGTCAAGTGTGTGCAGCACGTATGATAACCAACGGAGAAGTGGTGTAGTGATTGCAGGGGTATTCGAACTGCTCGAGTGCCGTGGATCATCAATGTCGAGTTCTCCACACCAATCGACTAACCTTTCAGAAGATCGGGCCTAAACTACTCATCACCCTGGCACTGCCTCAGCTAGTGTCTCCGTCGTCGGAAGAATTACTCCTGACCCAGGGCCTACCGCTGGCATCAGGACCGGAGTAGACTTGCCGAACCTAGTGCCCTCCTTGGACCTGCATTCGAAGATGATTTAGCTATTGGAGTAGGAGCTGCCAATTCTCAGGGCACTACCAGTACTAACTTGAGGGTTGGGCGAGACACCGACACCGCTTTTGTCGAACCTCATCTGACAAAACTATCATCAGACTACGTTAGCTTCCTCTTCCAGCTATAGGATTTAAAAGGTTCCTTGCCTTTACCCCGACTCGAGTCAGGTTTTTTCTGGCTTGAAGCTGCAGGAGGCTTGACCTCCGAAGCTCCGGGGATTGAAATCCCTATTGGCGCAGTGCTCCTCTGACGCACCGCAAGACCTGTGTCGTCATGCAGCAAAATCTTATTCTGCAGCTCTCTCCTAACCATTGGTACTATGTTCAGATGCAGGAACTCGGCCGGAGGCCCGAGGTCATCCCTCAGAAAGGCCTCATTGTTCATCTTCTGCATATGGAGCTTCAAAGCGCGATTGTCAAGATTGGTACCTAGGCTGACTTCAATTCGAAGGAAATCCATTTCTCTAGAGAAAGACCAAGCTGTGAACTCTCACTCCTTGAGAGGTGCCCAATGGTTGGTCAAGAAGTTGTCGAGGACCATCAAAGATGTTAGTCCTCCATCCACCAATTCCTGGATCCTTGTCAGCACGAGCTCGTACATCTCATACAGCTTCAGGAGCTCCACCCAGGAGTCGGAATCCGTCATCGGAAGTCCTTCTTGCATCTCTGATCGGTCATGGGGGTCCACTCGGATCACCACCCAATCGGTCTTACATGTCTCCCAATTCCTGAAAGGAAAGGTCTTCATGGACTTGAATGGGGGCATTTCTACACTTTACAAAGTAGTAAAACCCCGACAAGAAGTTACCTTTGCCGGTCGTTTGGGGAAAGAAGAAGGTCCGGAAGAGACGGATGCAGGGCGGCACACCCGCCCACATCATGCAGAAGTGGATGAAGATCGCCATCAACAAGATGGGGTGGGGTCCAAGGTGGTACAATTGGAGTCCGTATGACCCCAGCATCATCAACAGGAAGTTGATTCTGGCGGAACCAGCTCGACCATGGCGTACACCAAAAAGTAAACAATGTCGCCGGTGGACACCGTCTTGAATGGGAGCTTGCCGTAGCGAATGTCTGGCATTGTTGAAGGAGTCGCTTTGACAGGCCATCAGCTTCTGGACTCTGGTGAGATCTTCATCTCTCAAGATCTTGGTAGGGGGAAGTCCGAGTTCCATCATTGCAAAGTGGAGCAAAAGTGGGAGCACGGCATAAGGGTTCAAGCGAAGAACTCTGTGGCAAGAATAGATCAGTGCATAAGAGTTCACTCTCCTTGGAGCGCCTCTCTCTTTATTAAGCCTCCGCAACGCTTGGATTGCAACTGCATCTGTACTGTAGTCACACTCTACGAAGTTACCTCATCAATGACAAGGGGGCCCGATCCACTTTTTTAAAAGTCGCACCAGGCAAACCGTTGTCATGATGGGAAGTTGGAAGCCTGAGGATGGCGGCCTGACGGGGCTACAAAGATTACGTTGGGAACCGATATGAAAATCGTATTTGAAACCAGCGACCTTCAACTTTTTGAGATCAGCACGTCATGCGTCTCACCTACCAGATCATGAAAGGTCGCGTGTCCCATGTGGAAACTTGAAGCAGCAATGTGGGAGAGATAATGGTCCCACCTTCGGCATCAAAACCTCATAATCTCACTAGAGGTAGGCCTGGGGGCCACTGTCGATACCATGCATACAAGGTATCCCTTTGTACTGGAAGAAGATGCCGTAATCTATCATGGACTTCTGTAGGCAACACATGTTCCGCAGTGCCGTACCTGCCTCCCACCTTAGGGTGGCTCCAGTGTTGCCATGTGTCCTACAGTGCCGGACCTGCCTCCCTCCTTAGGGTGGCCCTGGAGCTGTCACGTGTCCTATAGTATCGGACCTACCTTCCCTCATAGGGTGGCTCTGCTGCCATGTGTCCTGGGGTGCCGGATCTGCCTCCTCGACGTGGGAAGCTCTATTGCTGCCATGTGTCTAGTAGCTCTGGACCTGCCTCCCCGCAGAGGGAAGCTCCGGAGCCGCCACGTGTCACACGCTAGACCTAAGTTGGAACGAGAAGACAATGGGATTTCCAACAGCACAAACATTCAAGGGCTGTTAGTTGGCCATTACAAGACCTGGTTAATGCGTCATTAATGCTATATTAATGATGCCCGATCAGAGGACTATCAAGACCGATAATGATGTTGTTAAGGCAAGTTATCATGCTATTAACCACCCTTAATGCCATAGATCATGTAAAGGGTGGTTTATTACAGCCAGGGCCACATGTCGGGCCACGGCGCACACTGTAACAGCCAGTCCTTGGCCTATAAAATGGCTGCACTGCACGGTAGAAGGGAGGCTCAATCTAAGCTAAGCTAAGCATAGACAACGAATCCCAAGAAATCAGCACACACCCCATGGAGTAGGGTATTACGCTCAGCGGTCCGAACAAGGTAAAATCCTCTGTGTTCAGCCTTGTTCTTGATCTTGATTAGTGCCCCATCTGAATGCGAACCTCTGCAGACTACTTCTTAGTGGTACCGGGAGAAGTGTCCTAGTCTACACTTCGGCAGTACCCATATTTTCAACTTACCCCTGTCTTGATAATTGATTAGTATCCCATATCTTGATCATAAGAGTAGTGTCTACATTACTCCATTGCCTTCCTTTGAGACAAATACGATACCCTTGGGAATACTTATGGGTGAAATGCTACACGAAAGTTTTCGTGCGCTTGCGGATTTTTATCTGCGACATAGAAACATCAACAACCATTTCTGGCACCATTGTCGGAGAAGTCAAAGGAAGTAAAGGATAGCTATGAATTGTGATTAAACTATAGGTACTAATAGTTTTTAGGCAGGATTACCCTTGTTTGTTTTCTCATTTTATGTGAAAGCAGGGTAGTGTTGGCTAACCCATTTCATGGGATAGCCGACGAGGACGCAAGAGCTCGTCTGCAAGATGATTCATGGCATACCTCGACAAATGTCCGCTAGGAAACACCATTGCCTTTTGCGAAATAATTTGAGCTTCTAGTAGGAGCCAAATTCATCCATCCACAAGCTTGGGGGAGGCTCCAAGAGTTCTTCTTGGTTTGCCTCCATCATGAAGTGGATAGTTGTCTCTTAATCCACCACTCATGTCATGGGTTGGCACCACCAATCCATGATCACACTCTTGATGGAACTGAAAGAGTCCTATTATCATTCATCATGGATGAGAATATGGTCTCCACTCAAGGGGTGGATTGAAGAATGCTCTAGTTCCTTTAGCTTGGCATGCAACAACTTACAAGTTGGACATGTAGTTATGGAAACCAAGAAGATCAAATTGAAGTAACATGAAGATCAAGCCAATGGAGATGTGTTTGGATGATCCAAGCCATGGATATTCACATGATTTGTGAAAACCCATGTCAACATGGGCCACTAAAGAAGGACAAGCCTCAACATGCTTATGAGAGAATATCTTCAAGAGGAGAAGCCGTCACTACATCAACAAGTCTTCATCAGGATGACAGAAAGGTTAGGTCCATCATGTGGTCCACATGTCCAACTAACATGGCAAAAGGAGATTTGGCACGTCAATCAAGAGAATTTGTCCACATCTTCAACTCTGGGATTGAACAATAAATCATCGCACTAAATAGGACGGAGGTAAGTACCACTCATCGGACTTCAAAAATTCGATGAGTCCTTGCCAATAGGTAAATTGGTAGTTATCTCATATGTTTTCCCAAATTGAATATTTAAATTTCTCATTTGCATTTAGCATGTTTGAATTTTTCACAGTTGCTTGTTGGAAAGTAAAATTTCCAACCATCATAAAACTAAAAATTTGAATTAGGAAATAACTTTATTTGGATATGAACCTGCTTGGGCGTAACCACTTGAATTCATCTTCCTAATTCAAGCTAGAAATATTTCCCTTAATATTCACTGCATTTGCAAGTTGTTTCAAGTTGGGCAAAACAATTTGATAAAGGGTACAACATTTTTTTTAGCTAACGTAACCCGTTTTCGAGTTGTTTTGTTTGTTCTTGAATGTAGTGCAGCCAGGACAAAATTTGTAAACAGGTTGGAAGGCCTCATCAGGCACATAACCCCCCATCAATCTCATTTTGAGTTCATGGTGGAGGAATGCTCAAGATGGTGGCCCAAGGGAGGAAAAGATGAAGCTCATTCAAATCCAACGTCAACTGGGCAGGAGACATTGAACATGAAGGCTACACCAAAATCCATGGTCATGAGATTCTCACACAACGACCTTTGACCCGAACAACTCTTCAATTAAGGTACAAGTTCAAAATTTTCCGTCCTTTGAACTGCATTAGGTTTGAATGATTTTTGCTTGTGAGGAAGGTTTAAACCTTCTAATCATTCAATTCATATGCATCCACGCGAGAGTATGTGTTGGCATTGCTCTTTTTGATTCTTCAAAAAGGAATGTCACCTTACTTGGAATAAATTTAAACAAGTACCTAGAATTTCATAAGCATTGCTAAAATTGACTTAGACATTTTCTACCTAGGTAATGCTTATGGAATTACTTAATGGTTGAATTGGTATGTAGCAACCTAGGAATACTAATGTCCTTAATTTTGATTTGAATATCATTAATGCATGGATCACTAAATTTCAAATTCGTAGGCAAGAAATTAAAAATGTTCAGGAGGATAAAATTTAAATTCTTATTTGCCATGATCCAAATGATAAATATTTTCTCTTGTAAAAAGCTACAATGGTTAGAAATTTTACAAGATGAAGGGATCCATTTAGTGTATTTATATCACTTGCATTGCTATGAGTAGGAGCTTTAGAAAATGTGCAAAATGATTTATCCATAAAGCCCCACGCTTATCAATGAGTCATACATTGTTCATGGATACACTTGAAATTGGACCCAATGCATCTTTGATTTTGTTCTTCCCTGTGCGTTCAAATGAAGATTCGATTATCTAACCAGAAATTTCATTTGTACAAGTATCGTGAGCTAACCATCCCTTTCTATCATAGAGGGAAAGTTTGCAGGAGCAATATCACTATGTAGGCTTTCAAAGATCTGATTGTTGGAAACCCTAAGAGGATTCCATTTCAACATCTCTTGGCCAAGGAATAAATTAGGATGGTTGCTACCTATCGGAAACTAAGACCGAAGGTTAACCATAACTATACGAGGATAGGGATTTAACATGGAAACCCTCCATGAGCAACCAATGGGCAGCTACGAATATGTGAGAGCATTATGCTCTCAACTATTCTAAGCACTCATTCGAGCTAAAGGGAATTGCTACCATCATTGTGTGTAAGTTATACCTTTGTGGCTAAAAGGTATGATGTACCTTAACCAAGGAATGACGAGATCACATCCAATGTATATTGGGTGCAAGTTGTTCCTATATGGCTAGAAGGTATTTTATACCTTAGTCAAGGAACAACGGATCACACTTAACCTATGATGAGTGCACGTCATCACTTTGTGGTTATAGGTATGTTGTACCTTAGCCAAGGAACAACAGATCGTACCCAACACATGTTGGGTACAAGTCACTCCTTTGTGGCTAAAAGTTATCATTACCTTAGCCAAGGAATGACGGATCACACCAAATTCATGAGAGGTACAAGTTATTCCTTCATGGCAAGAAGGTATGATACACCTTAGCCATAGAATGATGGAACACATTCAACCACGTTGAGTGCACATCATTCCTTTGTAGCTAAATGTAATCTTTACCTTAGCCAAGGAATAACAAGGTACATCCAACCTATGGAAACCTTGAGGCGTGGATTAGCGACACCGACAAAACTTTCCTCGACCACACGTATGGAACCCATGGAAGGCAACCCAACATCGACATCAACCCTCCAATGTCAAAGCCACGCTGCAACAAGGATAGGCCAACCTCAGAGCCTACATCCGTCGTTAGGGTTTCAGCCCCTATCGCGGACCTTGAACAAGAACAAGCTTGGGGGAGGACCTCCACTTGAGGTAACTTGTATCACATCCCAGTTGTATTTATTTATTTATTTATTTATTTATTTATTTATTTATTTATTTATTTCCACCACATTTGCATTTAAAAAAGTAAAATAAAAAATAATAATAATGTAATTTAGGTTAAGATTAATAAAATAAAGGATGTGTGGTAAGAATATTTTTACTTTGCATATGTTGAAATGATGAATAGTTGCTCTGTTTTATTTTCTCTGGTCCCTTTCATAGAACTAAGTATTCTCCAAGTATTGGGTTTATTGGCATAGAATATTCTTGCCTAAAACATGGAAATTGTGGGTAGCAAAAGCTAAGTCCAATTCTAGGTTGTTGTGGGATATGATATAGTGATAAGAGCTGCTAATATCCTAGTTGAAAGTGAAACTTGATTTCACGTAGAAAATATAAAATGGGAGTTCCTCATTTGATAGAAATTCCTACAAAAGACATATGATGATTTGAATTAGATAAACCTTAGGCATATGATATTTTCCTTCACATTGAGCTTGGTCAAACTAGTATAGACCTATGTGAGAATCTTTTCATTCTTTTAAGATCAAGATTACACGAGCACATGCTAAAATTTTACACTAGAAGTTAGCAAAATTATATCATACCATTCCACCACCAAAAAGATACCCCATGACTTTCATGCATAATATTCTCTCAAAATTATTTGAAAAGAGGAGTAGAGGACATGGCTACGAGAAAAAGAAAATGCATACTCATGTACAAGAGCGTGAGAAAAAAAAAAGAAAAAAAAGAGAGGATAAGTAGCCATGTTTCATCCTCACAAAAATTGAGTGCATACAAAGGAGTCATCTTTATATTTCCACTCTACTAATATTCCATCACACTTGCACAAATTTTGATCAAAATTATGATTTGTTTTCTCCTAAGGCTTACTCTTTTAACTTAGCAATATATGTGTTGCAAATATGGCTACTCTTGATCCCTACCAAGCTCCACATACAAGCCTTATTTAGATGTAGGACAAGAAAGGCATTGCCATGGTGAGTATACAAGTACCACTTCCCACATAGGAGTGATTTAGTGCATCATTTGAGGAACTGAAATCCAAACACCATTTGAAATTCTCCGGAAATTTTAGTGGAACTAATACATTAGGTGATGCATGCTCATTTTGCTGTTCGTTCCTTCAACCACCCAAGAAAAGGACGAGGCATAAGCCCCATAAAGACTAAGAAAAAGGGTGAGGTGCCATAGACAATTTATTCAATGCAAGGTAGAATATTTTGTTGTGCACTTGGTACTTTTGCAAAATAGAGCATTGTAGCAACTCCTGATCAACAACCTAAGTTTTATCATTGCTTCGGGACGATCAAAGGCTAATCTTGGGGGATTTTGTCGACCGTCGTTATATACCAATTTCAACCATCATATAACACAATTATGTGAAGGAATGAATATTTCTTACACACATTATAGTTAGAAATGACCTAGTTCCTATTGTACTTGTAGAAACTGGTGCATGCAGGTATTTTATACAGAATTGAAGTGAAACAAGGGGATGGATCCTATAAAATATCATCCCAACCAATCAAGCATCGACATGTGGCATCCAACGGTGTATCACCTAATGGCCCACAAATAGAAGTATCTGAGGCCATCTAATGGTGTATCACCTATATCAGTAAGGGGCACCCACTTGTTAGGTACCTGGAGAAAACACAGCTCCAATGGAGCCCTGACTAGGTCGGCCGACACCCTAGTTAGGCGACTTGGTCCTAGCGCCGAACTCAGTCAATCGACACGTGTTGGCTCCTCCCATCTTCTGGAAGATGATTATGACTGATTCTCGCGCATTTGGTGGTGGGAACCAACCCTTCTCCACCTATAAATAGGACACCCTACCCTCACTTCACACACACACCACTTGAGCATCATTCAATTGTATACACTAGTTCTCCTAGTTCCTTAGTGGAGGTTAGACTGTAGAGAGGAGCATCTAGTCCCAAGTCCAAATTGGGAAAGGTTTGGCTCATGTATCTTTTCTTTTATTTGTCCCTTTATTCATAATAATGATATTATCTTTAGTATTCTCTTATTCATATACTTGGATGCTTGTTTGATTGTTGATTCCATGTATGTGGTTGGTATAGTCATTATGATCATGCCCTAATGGCATTATACTATCATCATAAACACTATAAACCCCCACTATAGTCCAATTAGCTATGATATGATCATGTTAATATGAGTGACTTATGCTATTTGTCAACATTGGTTCGACTATGTTTAGGTTAGTCATTGCCTTAGGATGGCTTGTGCTGCAGCTCGTAAGGTATTTACTTAATATGATAGCATAGTGCTAGGATAGTTAAGTAGCGTTGGATGTCTCGTAGACCCACAAATTAAAGAGGTAGGCAGTAAGCGATGACAGCCCTATCTGTTCTTTGTAATCCTCCATGTTCGGCTATGCCACAGGCTCTTGGCGGGAGTCGCCCTAGTATTGCTAGGGGTAAGCCTGTGCCCATTATGTTGAACAAATTAGCAAAAGGATTCACCATTGACATGCTCATTAGTATCTAACTTAGGCTATGTATATGTAAACTAGAAGCATTGTAGAAGCAACTACCCAAGTCTTAGTCTAATCTCCATTAGGACCCATTTACCCTTTAGAATAGATTGTTTAGGTGTGTGTCAGACTAACCATATTATCAATTTACCACTGCCTTGATAATTGATTAGTATTTTGCGATAAATACGATACCCTTGGGAATACTCTTGGGTGAAATGCTACACAACAACTTTTGTGCACTTGCGGATTTTTATCTGTGACGTAAGAAACTTCAACACTTGTCCTACATCTAAATAAGGCTTGTATGTAGAGCTTGGTATGGATCAAGAGTAAGCATGTTTTCAACATATATATTGCTAAGTTAAAAGAGTAAGCCTTATAAAAAAACAAATCATAATTTTTATCATGATTTCTGCAAGTGTGATGGAATATTTGTGGAGTGAAGATATAAATATGACTCCTTTGTATGCACTCTTTTTTTGTGAGGATGAAACATGGCTACTTATACCTCTTCTCTTTTTTTTTTCTCATGCTCTTGTACGTGAGCATGCATTTTTTTTCTTTTTTTTTCTTGTAGCCATGTCTTCTACTCTTGTTTTCTTTTCAAATATTTTGAAGAGAGTATTATGCAAGGGAACATGGAGTTTCATTTTTATGGTGGAATGGTATGATGGAATTTTTCTAAATTCTAGTCTTACAAGTTTAGCGTGTGCCTGGGCAATCTTGATCTTAAAAGCATGAAAAGATTCTCACATAGGACTATACTAGTTTGACTAAGCTCAATGTGAAAGAAAATAGCATATGCATAAGGTTTATCAAATTCAAATCGTCATATGGCTTTGGTAGGAATTTTTATCAAATGAGGAACTCCCATTTTAAATTTTCTCCGAGAAATTAAATTTCACTTTTAACTAGGATATAGAAGTTTTTATCACCATATCATACCCCACGACAACCTAGAATTGGACTTAGCCTTTGCTACCCACAATTTGCAAGATTAGGGCAAGGATATTCTAAGCCAATTAGCACAATACTTGGAGAATACTAAGTTGTATGCAAGGGACTAGATAAATAAAACATAGCAACTATTCATCATTTCAACTTGTGCAAAGTAAAATATTCTTACCGTACATCTTTTATTTTATTAACTGAACCTATACTGCTATATTTTTTTAGATGTAAAGGTTGTTGGAAGAATGAAATTAAATTAAGAAATGCAAATAGGGTGTGATACAAGTTACCTCAAGTGGGGGTCCTCCCCCAAACTTGTTCTTGGTCAAGGTCCGCGATAGGGGTTGAATCCCAAATGGCAGTGGTAGGCCATGAGGTTTTCCTAACCTTGTTGCAGCATGGCTTTGGCATTGGAGGGTTGAGTGTCGATGTTGTGTTACCTCCCATGGGTTCCATGAGTGTGGTCAAGGAGAGTGTTGTCGATGCTATTCATCCACACCTCACGGTATCCCATACTTTGGTGTCATCCTTTATTCCTTGGCTAAAGTAAAAATAACCTCTAGCCACAATGGAATAATGTGTACCATTATGTGTTGGGTGTGATCCGTCACGCTTTGGCTATGGTCAAAATAACCTTGAGCCACACAGGAACAGCATGCATCCTACATGCGTTGAGAGTGATCTATCGATACTTGGCTAATGTTAATCGATACTTGGCTAATGTTAAAATAACCTTTAGCAATGGTGGAAAAATGTGCACCCAACGATGGTGGAAACTCCCATGAACTCGAATGGGTGCTTAGAATAGTTGGAGCATAGAGATCACACTTATTCATGGCTGCCCATTGGATGCTAATGGAAGGATTCCATGTCAAACCTCTGGCCCCGTAAAGCTATGATTCGCCCTCAAGATTAAATCTTGATGGGTTTCAACAATGCTTGGTTACTCATTGGCCAAGTGATGTTGAAATGGTAGCTCCAAATTGACCTATGCCTACATAGAAATACTACTCTTGTAATCTTACCCTCTTGATAGAGAGGTATGGTTAGATCTCGGCACTTGTACAACTGAAACTTTGAGTCAAATGACCGAACTTCATCTGTACATACAGGGAAGAAAAACAACAAAGATATATGGGTTCAAATTCGAGTGCATCCATAAACATTGTGTTTTTCATGCATTGATATAGGAGTGGAGATTTATAAATTAATAATTTTGCACATTTTCTAAAGCTCCTATTCATAGCAATGCAAGTGATACATGTACTCTTTATTGATTCCTTGAGCTTTTAAATTTTCTAACCATCTTTACTTTTTACAAGAGCAAATATTTATCATGTGGATTATGTCAAACAAGATTTTCAATTTTTATCCTCCTGAACATTTTCATTTCTTACCTAGGATTTTGAAATTGAGTGAGCCATGTGTGAATGAATTCAAATCTAAATTTTGGACATCACTATTCCTAGGTTGTTACATACCAATTCAACCATTGAGTCATTTTGTAAGTATTATTTATTAAACCTAGGCAGAGAATGTCTAAGTCAGTTGAAACAATGCTATTACAGTTCAAACGATGGAAAATTTTAAACTCGCCTGTCAACTGAAGAGCAGTTCGGGTTAAAGGTCATTGTGTGAGAAACTCACAACCATGGATTTTGGTGTAGCCTTCATGTTCGATGCCTTTTGTCAAGTTGAGGTTGGAGTTGAATGAGCTTCATATTGGTCCTCCATCAGTCCATCATCTTGAGCATTCCTCCACCATGAACACAAAATGAGATTGGTGGAGGAATATGCGCTTGAATTCTAATGATAGTGCATTTGGCTTGATGAGGCCTTCCAACCTCTTTACAAATTTTGTCCTGGCCACACTAAAATCAAGAACAAACAAAACAAATCAAAAATAGGTAACGCTAGCCAAAATCAACTTGAACCCTTTGTCAAATTGTCTTGTCCAACTTGAAACAAATTTCAAATGCAATGAGGAACAAGGGAAATCTTTTTGTTTTGAATTAGGAAGATGAATTCAAGTGGTTATGCCCAATGTTCATATCCAAACAAATTTATTTCCTAATTCAAAACTTTAATTTTATTTTGTTTGGAGATTTTACTTTCCAAAATGCAAGTGAAAATTCAAACATGTACCAATTAAAGTAAGGGTTGATGATGAGTTTAAATATGCAATTGAAAAATCAAATATGAGATAACTACCAATTAACCTATTGGCAAGGACTAACCAAAATTTTGAAGTCCGATGAGCATGACTTACCTTCCTCCTATTTTGCTTGATGATGTGTCATCCATACCCAGAGATGAAGGAGTGGATGACTTCTCTTGTTGACAAGCCAATACTTATTTGGCTGCCATATGGACAAGTGGGGCACGTGGTGGCCCTGGCCTCATCTTCGCCTTGACGGAGGCTTGTTGATGTTGTGATGACATTTCCTTCAAGATATCCTTTCATGAACCTGGTGAGGCTTGTCCTTCTTCTGCCATTCCTTTGTTGGCAGCTTAGTTGACTTGGGCCATTTGAATGGCCATGGATTCTCCATCTTCTTAGAATGACATTGTGCATGTCATGACGGAGTCTCCTCATTCCTCATAGAGGCAAATGAGGATGTCTACTTGTGGGGATTTCGTTTCAACCTTTAAGATATTCTTTTTATTCAACCCATTCTTGATCTAGGATCAAGAGGCATCCTTGTGCATAATGACATGTGGACTCCATAATCAAACAATAAATGCTTCATCCATAGTGTCGTTTGCCCAAAGTTGCACGGTTTTAGTTGAAGTGTAGGGTTCAACAAGTGATTGTGGAACCCTTGGATCTTGAATGCTTTTCAATGTGATTTGTCCTTGACCAAGTGCTTCATGAGCGTGTCATTGATTTCTACTTGGCCATGGACAAGATACATCAAGGTAGGCAAGTTGAAGTTGAATTCGTTGGAATTAAAATTCACAAAGCTTCCTTTATTGTATTGATTCCACTTTTGACCTCCTTGTTGGTGGTGGCCTTTGGAGTGTTTTGAAAATGAAATATCCTCATGGGTCTTAGGGAAATAAATCCCCAAGGGTCCCATGTTGACACAGATATTCACAAAACATGTGAATATCCATGACTTGGATCATTCAAACACTTTTCCATTGGCTTGACCTTCTTGATCTTTCAATAGGAGGTCCAGTTTGATGGCTAGCATGTCGATCTTGTCAGTGGTGTGCATGCCGTGCCAACAGAACTAAAGCATTCATGGAACCACCCCTTTGAATGTTGACCATCTTCTCAGTCAAACCTTCTCATGACGAATGATAAGAGGTCTCTTCCACCTTCAGCATGAATTTGATCAGGGGTCCACAATGTCAACCTGTTGTAGGAGTGTTGGACGATAAACCAAATATCCACCCCCATGGTTAAAGCAATCCAAGATATAATCCTGGAGCCCCCCCCCCCCCCCCCCCCCCCAAGCTTTGGGGATAGATGCCTTTGGCTCCTACTGAAAGCTGGAGAATCCTCCCGTAGTGGGCAATGATGTTGCTCGACGAGAAGAATTTGTTGAGTAATGCATTGAAGTACTAATAGAGTTAAGCTCTTGCATCCTCTTTTGACTTTCCCAAAGAATGGGCTAGCCAAACACTACCCCGTTTTCACACAACGGAGAAAACAAGCAAGGGTAATCCTGTCTACTAACTACTAGTACTTATATCATAATCATACGTGATAGTTATCCTTCACTTATGTGCCTTCCCTGACAATGGCACCAAAAATGCTTGTTGGTATTTCATAACACCACAAATCATCTCCGATGAGAGATGACATTCGTAAGAACACAGATGATATTATCATAGCATTCCACCCAAGAGTATTCTCAAAGGTATTGTATTTATCCCAAAGGAAGGAGGTGAAGTAAAGGGAACACTATTCTCATGATCAAGGTACAGGGTACTAAGTATTTATTAGAAAATGGGTAAGATGATAATAGGGGTAGTGTGACACACACGTTAGCAATCTACTCTAAGGGTTAGGTTGTCCTAGTGACGGTTAAGCTAAGAGAAGGGGCTCCTCCTACTGGGCTCTAATTACTCATATACATAGCCTATTAGTGTACACATGAGTATGCTAACGATGAATACTAGGGCTTAGTGGTACAACAAATCGGACATGGGTTTACCTCTGACAACATGAAGGCGATTTTCGCGACGAGCCTGTGGCGCAGCCGAACGAGCCTTAAGAGTTGCAACATAATATTCATCCTAAGGCAATGATTAACCTAAACATCTTTGAAACCAATGTTGGGAACAAGCACTAAATTATTCATATTAACATAATCATATTAATACCTAATTAGACTATAGTGGTGGTGTATGATGTTTATGATAACATGATATGAGCATTGAGACTAGATCATAATAGCTTCTACACCTAGCACATGCATGGACTCTAAAACCAAACAAGGAACACTTTGCCCAAGTATATGAATAAGTAAAGACTAATATAGCATTATCAAAATGCATAAAGTCACTAATAAAGGAAAAGATACATGAGCCATACCTTTCCCAATTTGGACTTGGGACTAGAGGCACCTCTCTACAGCCTAACCTCCACTAAGGAACTAGGAGAACTAGTGTATACAAGAGAGAATGCTTGAGTGGTTTGTGTGTGAAATGAGGCCTCTCACCCCTATTCATACACGAAGTAGAGGCGATTCCCGCCACCAAAAGCGCGCAAATCAGTCTTCATCGCTATCAGCTCACCGTAGGGAGTCGACACTTGGAAGTTGACGGCGTTTGGCGACCGGAAGGGGTCGGCTGACCTGGTACTGACACCAATCATGGTGTGCTTCCTCCAGGTGGCTCACAGTGGTTTCTCTGACCATTTTAGGGTGCTACGCCATTGGATGCCCTTAGATACTCTAGTAGATGGGTCTGATACATGTGTTGCAACATGTCGGTGTCTGAATTGTTGGAAAGGTATTCTTTAGGATTCCTCCGTTGAATTCGCTTCTATTCTATATAAAAAATCCTACATGCACCATTTTCTCCAAGTACAAGTGGAACTAGGTTATTTCTAACTATGATGTGTGTATGAAATATTTATTCCCTCACATAATTGAGTTATATTGACTGTTCAAAATGGTATATAACGATCGTGAACAGGCTATCAGGGCTTGAGGGTAAACACCAGTGGGCCCCCTGGGGGCATTGGATCTTGAGGGTAGGCGCCAACGGGCCCCCCAGGGGGTCACCGAACTTGAGAGATGATGTTAGCGGGCCCCATGAGGTGCCAGACCCTATCTCATGGACAAGGTATGTCCTTCACCGATGCAAAAGCATCGATGGTGGGCCCCCTGAGAGTCGCTGGAGCTGAAGGTCTGGCAGCACCGACCATGAGTGCGTAGAACATCGTCAGCGGGCTATTGATGTTTCTTATGTCACAGATAATCTCTCAAAAGAGATGAGGTCCGCAAGCGTACAAAAACTATGGTGTAGCATTTCACCAAAGAGTATTCCCAAGGCTATTGTATTTATCCCAAAGGAAGGCAATAGAGTAAAGTAAACACTACTCTTATGATCAAGCTATGGGATACCAATCAATTATCAAGACAGGGGTAAGTTGATAACAGGGGTAGTGTGACACACACCCAAGCAATCTAATCTAAGGGTAAGGTTTTCCAACCGAAAGTTAGACTAAGAGACGGAGCTACTCCTACTATGCTCTAATTACTCATATACATAGCCTAATAAAGTACACATGACATTGCTAATGGTGAATACTAGGATTTAGTGGTCCAACCTACCGGGCACGGGTTTAATCCTAGCAATACTAGGCGACTCCCGCCAAGAGCCTGTGGCATAGGCGGACGTGGAGGATTACAAAGGACAAATAGGGTTGTCACCACCTACTGCCTACCTCTGCGACCGTGGGTCTATGAGACATCCAACGTTACTCACTATCCTAGCACCATGCTAGCATACTAAGTAAATACCTTAAGAATCATGACATCCTAAGGCAATGACTAACCTAAACATCGTTGAACCAATGTTGGATCCAAGCACTAACATATTCATACTAACATAATCATATTATTACCTAATTAGATTATAGTGGTGGTGTATGATGTTTATGACAACATGATAATGGCATTATGTCTAGATCATAACAACATCTACACCTAGAACATACATGGACTCCACAATCAAACAAGAGACGCGTTGCCCAAGTACATGAATAAAGAGAGACTAATAATATTGTTATCATAAAGCACAATGTCACAAATACAGGAGACGATACATGAGTCATACCTTTCCCTATTTGGACTTGGGACTAGAGGCTCCTCTCTACAACCTAACCTCCACTAATGACTTGGAGGACTAATGTATACAAGAGAGTGAATGCTTAAGTGGTGTGTGTTGAAGTGAGGGGTGAGGGTCCTATTTATAACTTGGAGAAGGGCCGGTTCCTGCCACTAAAAGCACACGAATCAGTCACCACTGACTTCTTCAAGCCAGGAGGAGCCAACACATAGAAGTTGACCGAGATTGGAGGAAAGACCAGGTGGGCCGACTAGGGGGGTCGGTCGACCTAAAAAGTCCTCCAAATGGTATGTGATTTCTCTGGGTGACTTCCAAGTGGGTCCCATCCCTTGATATGGGTGCTACACCGTTGGATGGCCTCGGATACTTCTTGTTTCACTTCAATTATGCATAAAATATCTGCATGCACTAATTTCTCAAAGGACAACTGGAAATATGTTAAATAGAAAGGTGATATGTGCAAGAAATGATATTTCCTTCACAGAATTGGGTTATATTGATGGATGAAATTTGTATATAATAGCCTTCAACAAAATCCCCAAGCTCATCCATTGCTCGTCCCGAGCAAAGTCAATACTTTAGGTTGATTATCAGGAGTTTCTACAATGTTCGATTTTTCACAAGTACCATGTGCACAACAAAATACACTACCTAGTATTGCGAAAATTGGCACGATACTTCACCCATCTTAAGTCATTATGGGGCATATGCCATCTCCTATTCATGGGTGGTCGAAAGATAGAATAGCAAATGGAGCACACGTGCCCTAGAAATCAAGTTCCACTCAAATTCCGGAGAGTCCAATTTAGATTTTAAGTACCTCAATTTGATTCTCTCAAGTCTCTCCTTTATGTATTGTGGAAATATTTCCTCACCAAGGCATTTTGCCTAAATTCATACTACCACTAAATAAGGCTTGTATGTGGAGCTTGGTAGGGAATAGAGTAGGCATATTTGCAACACATAATATTGCTAAGTCAAAAGAGCAAGCCTTAGGAGAAATCAATTCAAAACTATTTGATTCAAGACATCTGCATGTGTGATGGAATGGAGGTGGATGTGGATATTTGAGATGACTCCTATGTATGTAGACTCTCTTATTTTGCAGGAATGAAACATGGCTATTTTTTTCTTTTTTTTTCTCATGCTTATGATGTAAGCGTGCTTTTTTTTTCTTTTTTTTTGTAACCATGTCTTCTACTCCCTTTTATGCAATAAATTTTGGAGAGAGTACTAAGCATGAATAATAGGGAGTTTCTCTTTTTGTTGTGGAATGGTGGTATGGTGGAAATTTGCTTACTTCTAGTTTTGAAGTATAGCATGTGCAAGTGAAGTATTGAATTCAGAAAGTAATGAATGAAATATAACATAGGTCTATACTAGCTTGACAAAGATTAACGTGAAGACAAATAGCATATGCATAAGGTCTATCAATGTAATGTATCATATGGCTTTGGTAGGTATTTCCAATCAAATGCAGTAACTTAAATCTTTTTAGAATTTCTCCGGAAATCTAAGTTTCACTATCAAACTAGGAATAGCAGCCCTATCACAATATAATATCACACAACAACTTAGAATGGATTAAGCTTTTGCTACCAACAATTTCTAAACCAAGACAAAAGTAATTCTAGCCAATGAAAGCAATATTTTGGAGAGTAGTAAGTTGTAAACTAGGGACTTAATTAGGAAAACTAAAACAAAGCAACTATTTATCATTTCATCTATGTGAATTTCGAATCATTCTTACCGCACATCTTTTTTTATTTTATTTTGAAAGCAAATCTACTCTACTTATTTTTTATGTTTTTTATATGCAAGGTGGATGATGGAGAATAAATATGAAAGGGGTGTGATACAAGTTACCTCAAGTGGGGGTCCTCCCCCAAGCTTGTTCTTGGTTAAGGTCCATGATAGGGGTTGAAACCCTATCGACGGATGTAGGCCGTGAGGTTGGCCTAACCTTGTTGCAGCATGACTTTTCTATTGGAGGGGTTCAGTGTCGATGTTGGGTTGCCTTCCATGGGTTCATGAGTGTGGTTTAGGAGAGTGTTGTCGATGTCGCCCATCCACACTTCAAGGGCTCCATAGGGTGGATGTACCTTGTTATTCCTTGGCTAAGGTAGTGATAACCCTTAGCAAAAAGGCATGACGTGCACTCAACATGCGTTGAGTGTGTTCCAACATTCTTTGGCTAAGGTGTATCATAACTTCTTGCCATAAAAAAATAACTTGTGTGGGCACCGGAATTCGGACATCCAAGGATCTCATTGGGTGGTGTCGTGCGATGCGACACCCAACAGTATACAAGAAAAGAACGAGAATAAAATACAGTACCAAGTCTTTATTTATAAACACAGCGGAATTTTTACAATACTAAGCAAAAAGGTAATAGAACTATACATCATAGCTATGCTCTGGACACTAGCTATGCAAAAGCAAAGTCATCCATGTCCTGGATGCTTCACACTAGCAACACCCAACATATGGTGGCGTGCAGGGTTCCCACTCAGCTGTAAACCCTGGAGGGGGTGCAGACTCGTCATAGAACCCGTCATCAGTCGTATAATATTTAAAAACTTATTAACTGCAAACGTGATCTTAAGGCTCAGCAAGACTAACCCGTCTCACTAGACATATGCAGGGGTGAATACTAAGCATAGGTAAGGAATAGCATAAATGACTCACCTACAAGTGGAGCCTTATAGTCATGTTTTAAGTAGCACATGACATTCTTCACGTATGGCACATCATAGACTCCACAATCAAACAAGAAACGCTTCGCTGAAGATATGACATGCCCAAAGCACATAATGCTATTACAAGTAAAGTATGGGGAAACTGTAAACTTTAAATTGTGCTATCTCTAAGCCATACAAGGTTGCAAAATTATAATTTAATACATCATATTCTTCTGGCTTCTCAAGTATTTACTACGTCACAACACCGTGAACATGTGGTACTCTATTACCGTGATGGACGATGATTGTAATCAGGATACACCCGGACAACACGACACATACGCACTTTTGGAAGTGCCAGCGAGTACATACAGTAGTACCTACATAACACTTCAGTACTATTCGTATATGGCCACCTTTCACCCAACACTCGAATGTCAAACCGGTCGATCCGTCACGAGCAGGAGGTCACTGAGTGGGGCGTACTCTGACGTGCCCACCAGCTGATTTACAACATGCTGCCCTCAACCCACGCCTATAAAACGGAACGGAATGCCTCAACAAACCAGTATCAAGCTACGTCAGTTTACTGGAGCCCATTTCTCCAGTATGTGACCAGTACAATTCAAGCGTGTCCAGCAGGGCCGCACATGGCACGGGCCTTAATTGACATGGTCAGAGCTATGCGACCAAGATCACCTCTTGTCGCTTCCTACTCATCTCTAACCGGCCTCAATTTAATATTTATAAATCATCTCTTTCTCCAATTCATCTCGTGTGATAAAATCCCATCTCGCGAGTAGATTCTAACTACTCGACTTCTACCAGATCCCTATGAATATAAGCATGGCAGTTACTACACGAGTGTGAGAACTATTCTAACCACTCGCTGGGTTATTTGGTCATGGAAGTGGATGTCAAACACCTTAAACGTAATGCACAAACATCTGAAGACGTAAGGTGAATGAAAACTGCAAAGACACTGTAAGGAACTTAAATGCAAATCGAGGCTTGCCTGAATGCGTGTCCGAGTCTATGTTAGTCTCAGGCAGCTGGACTTCCAAATCTTCCGGCTACTCCTCGACTTCAGTTACTACACGTTATGCATATACTATATATGAATGAATTTGAAAATAAATAATAAGTTTAAGGTCCCAAGCTAATATCTTGTGAATCAAATAAGATTATGATCTTAAATGGCTTTGGAACTTTTATGGTAGATACTAGGGACTATAATGGAGACTCTTGCAAAGAACAAGAGATGATCAAGGAAGTTTGTTGTCCCTAAAATTCCTACAAGTATAAACCTTCTCTGAATTTTGGTTGTAATTCTGGAGGTCTATCATGGCTAGCAGTGGTTGTACCATACAGAGGGGGGTCTAACTGGTTCTAGGAAAATTTGTTTCACAACTTTCTAAGCTTTCTGAAGGGAGAAATTGATTTTACAGGTTTGGTAGAATTTCTGAAATGTTTTCTGCATTTTTCTCAATTTTTCAATTACATAGAGATTTGCAACACTGATCAACCCAGTAAATTAAGTCCAATGAACTTGCAATTTTTACTGGAGATCACGTGTATTATTAAGAGTGTTCTGACCAAAATTGGAAATTTTCCAATTAACAAAACAGTAGTAATTAATTTCCCAAGCATTTAGCTCAATGGAATTAATTATAAAAATCCTAGGAGTTTCATGGGAATTTATGTGGAAATCTTTGAGCAATTCTACTAGGAGTAATGATTTTTAGAAGTTTGGTTGAATCCTGGAATTATTTTCCAATGGAAAATATTTTAATAAAGCAGCTGGGCCCACTGGTTTAAAATCAACCAATTGCAGCTGGGCCACACCGAGGGCCATGCGGTTAAACCGCGCAGCCGCAACGGAACTAGAGCCGCAGCCGATCCCGCGCGAGAAGAAGAGTCGCTGACAGCCGGACCTGCCGGGTCATCGTCTACCTCGCGATGCGGCGGCGTTCCTCGCCGGAACCGCAGCGGCGCTTCGCCGGACTTGGTTGCGTCGACCTCCATTCGGCTCGGTTGTGGCCACCTAGTCCTAAAATCGACCACGCAACACGATGGTAGGGTCCAATCGTGGCGGCAACGGCCAGAGGTGGCGGCGCGATGGCGGCGGCGGAGCTAGGGTTTCGGTTAGGGTCTGAATCGCACGGAAATGGTGCAAGAGGCTTGGTAAGAGGCTAGAAACATTCCTGGAAGCACGAGGATGATGATTGGGAGGTTGGAAAGGGGTGACATTGCCGGCAAGGATGATTTCGACGGTGAATCGCGGCTTTTTCATCGGCGGCAACCAAAACTCGTCTATCTCAGTCAATACTCGATGGTTTTCAAATCTTTTTGATCTAGAGTGTTCACAGGGAGATAGGTAAACTATCCCTTAACTATTGCCAAGAATTATTAGATGTAGAAAATGAATTAAATCCCTAACCTAGAGACATAGATATGAACTAACATTGGGAAAAATGGAAATAAGAACACTACAAGGCATGGCATGGTTATAAACTTGGTGAGCATGCGTAAGGCGCGATAACACACCTTTTTATTATAGAAGTCAGGGCCTGTAGAGGCCTCCTCCGGCTTGTCGACGGTGGAGCAGGAGCGGTTCTTGGCGGCTTCTCCCGCGGTCGTTAGAAAATTGTGGAATACCGCGCAACCGGGTGAGGAAACGTCGAACCAATAGATGGAGAAGGTGCACAAGCAAGTTGTGAACAAGTTTGCTAAAGAACTCACAATCAATCCTTGGCTAGATGGCAAGTTATCGTCGGAGTCTCGAGGGAAGGTCGGCAGCGTGCGAGCGGGGCAGAACAGCGCCGTAGGAAGGCTATACCGAACGGGATCTCGACGCCGGTGACCAGGGGGGGGGGGGCATGACGCAAGCAAGTATGCAGGTCGGTAGCTTGCATGCCGTGCGGTGTCGCGACAGTGAGAACAGAGGAACCGCTCGCGAATGGGTCGCTGGACAGTTTGTCCCACTTTCCTCCCCAAGTCTATCTTCTCTGGAACTTTAATTCCCTCACCAATCTTGATCCAAAAATCCTAGATCTTTGTGGAGAAGCCAAATCAAATCTGTAGATTCAGATTCTGAAATTAGATTTCAAATTTGGACAAGTTTCAACAAATTCAATTTTGAATTTGAATGAAATTCAATGGAGTCACTGAATTAAATAGCAAATGAGCTTCAAAAATTATGAAAATTTGCAGGGGTGCCAGGGAAAAATCTATAGCCTCTGATTTGAATGTTTTGACAGGGCCAAAATTTACAGTAGCTATATTCATGTTTTGAAATAATTTGAATATATTTAGTACTGCATATGGTTTTTGCCCCGGCAATTCTCATTCAAATAAATTCCAAAATTTGTACAAAGGTCACTTGAATTATTCTAGGTCATTGGTGAAGTACAATCCCTAGGTTAATAAAATTTAAGTATGTGTAAAAGAAATATTTTTGATGAGATCAAGTTCATGTGTACAACCATAATTGAGCTCCAATATGGTTGATAACCAACTGGTAGTTGAACTTTATATTAAGGAAAAACTGGGATTTTACATTCCTCCCTCCTTAAAAGAATCTCGTCCCGAGATTACAATAGGAAGGATAAAAGAGAAAGATCTAATAAACATATGCCGCTAACAAGTCCGGATAGTTTGTTCTAAGATATTCCTCGCTTTCCCACGTTGCTTCTTCAGTGGTGTGGTTGCCCCACAAGACCTTGTAGAAGTGAAAGGTGCGGCTTCTTGTGGTGCGAGTCTTCTCGTTGATTATTAGGGTTGGATGCTCAGAGTAAGTAAGATCTGGTTGGAGAGTTCCCAAATCCTCTATACAGACGTTAGCTGGGGTCTTGAGATATTTCCGCAACTGTGAAATGTGAAACACATTGTGGACCTCTGAAAGCGACGCTGGTAGCTCTAGTCGATAGGCCACAGGTCCGCATTGTTTAATTATTGTGAACGGCCCAATGAAGCGTGGAGCTAGCTTCCCTTTTACTCCGAAGCGATGAATCCCTTTCATTGGGGATACACAAAGATAAACATGATCCCCGACATCGAAGTAAAGAGGTCGACATCGTTTGTTCGGATAGCTTTTCTGAAGAGATCGAGCAGCCTCGAGGATGGCTTGAATAACTCGTACTCGTTCTTCGGCTTCATTTACCAAGTCGATACCATATATCACTCGTTCATCGGATTCACATCAGTTCAAAGGTGTGCGACACTTCCGGCCATAAAGAGCTTCATATGGTGCCATCTAGATGGTAGCCTGATAACCATTGTTGTATGAAATCTCTACCAATGGTAGATGATCATCCCAATTCTTACCATGGTGGATGGAATAGGCGTGGAGCATATCTTCTAGCACTTGGTATACTCGCTCCGTTTGCCCATCAGTCTGTGGATGGTAAGCTCAGCTTCGAATCAACTTGTTACCCAGAGATGCGTGGAGCTGCTCCCAAAACCGAGCAACAAATAAGGTTCCACGATCTGATATGATATTGCGGGGTACTCCGTGTAGGCACAGGATCCTGGCAATATACAATTCTGCATATTGCTGTGCCACATATTTGACATTGACTGGAATAATGTGAGCCGACTTTGTGAGTCGGTCGACTATCACCCAAAAAAAAGTCATGCTTGTGAAAGGTGAGAGGTAATCCAACAATGATATCCATGTTGATGTCCTCCCATTTCCGGACCTGTATGCTCAAAGGTTGAAGCTGACCGGCTGTCTTCAAATGGTCGGCTTTCACCCGCCAACACGTATCACATTCGGATACGTACCTTGCTAACTCCCTCTTCATTCGATTCCACCAAAATTTCTTCTATAAGTCTTGGTACATTTTGTTACTTCCCGGATGAATAGAATACTTGGAGAAATGAGATTCATCCAATATTTTCTTCCGGAGTTCCACATTGCGGGGCACCACGATGCGGCCTTTGAACCAGATGGTACCGTCATCATCACATCGGAAACACTTTATCTCCCCCTTCTCCATTCTTTGGCGAATGTGCGACATGCCCTTGCCTTTCCTCTGAGGCTCAACAATATCTTCCCTTATGGTAGGAATGAGAGCTAGATTGTAGATCACCCCATATGGAACCAAGTAAAGACTTGGCTCTTCTTCTTCCATCGAGGTGATGGAAAGATTATTGACATGGGACTTGCGACTCAGCGCATCTGCAACTACATTTGCTTTTCCAAGATGGTAGTGGATCTCAATCTCATAGTCTTTGATCAATTCCAACCATCTTCGCTGATGCATATTCAAGTCCTTCTTGGTGAAGATGTACTTCAAACTTTTGTGATCGGTGTAGAGATGCACTAGGTTGCCTAATAGATAGTGTCTCCACATCTTCAATGCAAGTACCACGGCAGCGAGCTCAAGATCATGAGTCGGATGATGCTGCTCATGGTTCTGAAGCTGCCGTGATCCTTAAGCGATCACCCTTCTGTCTTGCATCAATACACAACCCAAACCAATCCCAGATGCATCACTATAAACATCAAATGACTTGGTTCTGTCTGGTTGGGCTAACACTGGTGCTGTGTGAGGTGTATCACTAATGCTTGAAAACCTTACTCACATTCCTTCGTCCATGCATACTTTTTCCTTTTCTTTAGAAGTTGTGTCATTGGTTTAGCTATCTTGGAGAAACCTAGAATGAACCTCTGATAATATCCTGCTAAGCCCAGGAAGCTTCAAACTTCATGTACAGACTTTAGAGACTCCCACTTGAGTACTTGCTTAATCTTGCTTGGATCAACTGCAATCCTCTCGGCAGAGATGATGTGCCCCAGAAATGGCACTTGGCTGATCCAAAACTCATATTTGCTGGACTTGGCATATAGCTTGTGGTCTCACAATCATTGAAGCGTGATGCGCAAGTGTTGAGCATGTTCCTCTTTGGATTTCGAATACACAAGGATGTCATCAATGAAGACCATGACAAACTTGTCCAATTCCGGCATGAGTACCGAATTCATGAGATACATGAAATGAGCCGGTGCATTGGTCAATCCAAAGGACGTGACAAGGTACTCATACAATCCATACCTCGTCGGGAATGCCGTCTTAGGTATATCCTCTGGTCGAATCCTGATCTCATGATATACAGAACAAAGATCCATCTTCGAGAATACCTTAGCACCCACCAATTGATCAAATAGAATATTGATGCATGGTAGTGGATACTTATTCTTGATCATGACAACATTGAGTGGATGATAGTCCACACATAGTCTCAATGTCTTATCCTTCTTCTCCACGGCAATGCAGAAAAGTCCCAACGTGATGAACTTGGACGAATGAAACCCTTGTACATAAGTTCCTTCAGCTGCTTCTTTAGTTCTCCAAGTTCCTTAGGTGCCATCTTATATGGCTTCCTCGAGATCGGCACTGTTCCTGGTGCAAGTTCAATCATGAACTCGACATCTCTTTTTGGTGGTATACTGGGAAGATCTTCGGGAAATACGTCCGGATACTCACGTACCACCGGAATGTACTCAAGTTTAATGGCCTCGATGTTGTAAATAGTTGGAGTCACTCGTATAATATTCTCGAGAATGATAGCATGGGGAGGGTGGAGTGGAGAATCCAAATATATCCTCCGAGGAACGATGTCAAGAATAGCATGGTTGTATTGCAACCATGAAATCCCTAAGATGACATCTAACTCCGGATGCTCTAGTATAATGAGAGATAGGGTATATGTTCCCACCCAGATTAAGAGGTACCCTATGGACCATGTCATCTGCTACTACTTTCCCACCCCGAGAACAAATCATATATGGGGTTTTTGTGGGAACGATAGGCAACTGATATTGAATGACATAAGACTTTCTAATAATGTTGTGGGAAGCACCGGAGTCAAAGAGGATGACTACAGGATGACCAAGGAGAGAGAATGTACCCGTGAGTACGGGTGCGCCTTCCGGAATGTCCTCGATGGCGAGGTGGTGGACGTTGCTGGTTCTAGTGACTGGCTTCATGGGCTGGTTGCGGGGCTGGTTTGCCCCCATTGTACGATGAATGTCCTCTGCTCCGCGTGCAGTCCTTGGTGAAGTGCCCAATACGACCACACGTGAAACACGTGTACGGGGTCTGACCGGTACGAAAGGGAGGACCGAATCCTGGTGCACGTGATGGATGTGGAAGTGCATGCGGAATCATCCCCTTCTGATGTTGCTACAGATGGATGTCAGCGTTGTTGAACTGGCGACCACGAAACATCGGTGGTCGCGATGGCGGCTACCACCTCTGACCGGATGGTGATCGATACACCATTCGGTACTTCAGAGGAGCACCACCACCACTGCTCTGCGGAGCACTCCTTTTCTTCTTGTTAGAGTACAGCTCCCTAGTAGCATCCTCCTGTACGATCGCGGTGTTGACAATGTTGTTGAAGCTGCCGCTGTTGAACAAGGCAACCTTGTCCTTCATCTTGGGGTTCAAACCCTGGTAGAAGCATTCATGATTCCTATCTTCTGTACTCACTTGGTCCTGAGCATACTGGGCCAAGTGATTGAATACCTTGGAGTACTCATAAGCTCTACTTCCTCCTTGCTTCAGCTCCAAGAACTGTTGAAGCTTCCTCCTCATGATCCCAGGAGGTATATGATAGGCGCGGAACACCTCCCGGAATTCTTCCCAGCTTACGACATAGTCTTCCAGTCGTGCGGCGAGGTAATTCGCCCACCACGCTCCAGCATATCCATGCAACTGTTGTGCCGCGAACAGGGTCTTCTACTGTTGGGTCATTCGCAGCAACCCGAACTTTCCTTTGATGGAGCGAAGCCAATTGTCCACCTCCAACGGTTCATCGGCCTCCATGAAGACCGGCAGGTGCATTGACATGAAGTCCGAGTATGAACTCGGAGAGGGTTGTCGTGTACCCGCATCTGGTCACCCCCCTTGACAGGACGAATGTTGAACCAAGGTTCGCAGCAACTCGGTTTGCTCGTCGCGCGAGCCGAGCACTGCAGTGAGAACCTCTACGAGACTCCTCGGAAGTTTAGGAGGTGGTGGTGGTGGAACTTGTTGCCGCGGTGTTGCAGCTTGCTTCTGGGTCGGAGATTCGTCCTCACGACCACAAGTGAACCTCCCATTTCAGGCGTCGAACGCGTACGCACCATTCTGCATCCATATGATTTAAAATCAGCACATGTTTGCATTTTCTTCATCCATTTCATATTACAGTAGTGCGAATATTGATATGGGAGTAAGTGCATAACATTCATATATATTGATAAAGTACAAACTTTATACAAGATATATTATTTCATGTCCAAGTTTACAGTAGTGAACTCCGAAATGGTGGACTCCCACTACGGAAGTGCATCTCTACCATACTTTGTCCCCATGAGACGTCATACACACCTTGTCATCTTATACATACACACTACTTTTTATAATATGATACAAACATGGCCAAAAAATAAACACGAGCAACTACTAAACTATACGTTGCCCCGTTATGGCAGGAGTGCTGCCCCGTCCTACTCCGATATGTCCTATTCGACGTACTCACGTATCTCACGATCTTCTTCGTCCTCGTCCTCAGAAATTGGTGCCCAGGTGTAGGTGCTGGAGCAGGAGTTGCTGCCTTACCCGCCACCGATGATGTTGCGGCAACTAATGATTGCACATCAGCCTAAAGAAGAAACATCTTATATTCTTACAGTTCCTTTCGTGCATGGTCGCAACTGGCTTTCCAATCCTGAGTCTCCTCCCTGGATTGATCTGGTTCTTGAGCCACCGTACCCAACTGATCATCCAGCAGCTGTACCTCCAGTTGACTCGCCTCCAATGCACTTTATGCGCACTACGCTTCCTGGCGAGCTTCCGATAGGTCTTTAACAGATCGGTGCCACTGATTCTCCCTAACGTGTAAATGTCGATTGAGAGGAGCAATCATGGCTCTAAGTATGTCATTGGCCCACTCAAAATGATCTCCTCGAATAAAAGCTTGTTTCATATCACCCAGCAATCCTTCAATGCTCAGATGTTGTGTAACGCTCACTTGACACAATGATGCTGCATATAATGCCAAGATTATCATGGCTACCTCTCCGTGAAGGCCATAATCTGTACTCATTCGACTCGTCCACTCCGCACTAGCTCTACCATCAACTGGAAAGAGCGTGAATGGGGTGCCCACTGAATGATGAAAATGAAGCTTGCAAAACCTTGCAATAGCAACACTCGCGGCAAAACACCATGTGTCTTCCAACTGAGCCCCTTTCACCTGGATGGAGAAAGGAGCCCATCCAATATATGACGGACCAGCGGGAACAATGACATAGACGGTGCATCTTGTCACACCTCCGTCATCGAATTCCCTGCCCCAGTAGCTCGGTATGTCGCGATACCCGAACCGTTGAAGCAGCGCTATCAACAACTCCGGGAAACCCATTCGATAAGCACACGTCGTGTACACCCATCCGTTTGATAAGTGTACCATCAAGTCCACCATCTGTGGAAAAGATACTTGAACAATGAAAAGGTTTCCAACTTTTAATAGTTCAAGAAAATTCAAAACTGGACTAGTAATCACAGTCTGTTCCAGCTGACCTTCCTGTATAAATTTAAATTTTTTATACAGGAAACGTCCGAACCAGAAGTTCGGTTGAAAACAAAAGTTGTATTACACTTTACAAACTTCCCATATTGTACTCATACAGCTCTAGGTGAGCTAGGAAGTAAAATCTATACAGGTTTAAAGTTGACCTAAATTTTCTGGAAATTTTGACAGGACCTCTCCTGTATATGTGTTTATTTCCACAATTTGTACAGGTATATCAAAAAAAAATATATTGAGGTAAATGACAAAATAAAAATTTTATAACATCAAGTTAACAATCCAGAAGTAAAATATTTCAGCAATGAAACATTTGTTATACAGGTATAACGCGCAAATTCGAATCTACGTGCAAACTGTTTCAAGTTCTGGTCTGCCAGAACCAAGTTTGCGACAATCGGAACTAAACACCGTTACACCAAGATTCAGGTCATAAGTACAAAATAAAGTTGATAGAGGACTTCCTAAGATTTCCAGAAATGTATAAATGTGACCATGCCACTATTCTGGACTGAGAGATATTACTATCAAAACTTAACAGATGAACTGACTGGTTTTCACCAGCAGTCCTGCAGTTCACTGTTTTGAACTAAAAAATTTATTTGACTCAAATTTGAATCAGGAAAAACTTTGAATAGCAAAACTGTATGTTTCACCATAGGGCAGAAGATTTTTCTATAGGGAGTTATGGCAAAAATACAGAGACTGGTACAATAGTATGGTCATCTGGAGCAGTTTAAGCATACTTCAAATTTCAACAGATTATCAAACTTTTCTGCCTTAATAGTCAACAGAAAAGTTATAGATGTCTTCACGAGCTTTCCATCCATATAGCATACCCCTATGTTATTTTTTTCAACTAACCATGATTACAACCTGGCAAAGTTGAGCAAACTTCTGCCAGAAATCAAGAATCTTGGTTCTAACCCTTTGTTGAGTGGACACCCATTTTGCGGAGTCAAAACTTACCAGCATCAGATAGTTGGACTTTCCAAAATGTAATGCAACCTTTCTGTCATTGGGGATGGTCAAGTATCAAAGTTGATACTGACGGTACTACATGCCTCACCAAAGAAAATTCTAACCGATATGTCCGGATACGTTTATATGTGGCCCTAGTATCGTTCACTCGCAAACGTTTTCTACATGGGTCGCTACCGTAGCTAGTGCTGCAGAGGACAAACAATCCACTGTCACACCTACACACCACAGGGGCGGTTCGGGGAAACACGACAGGCAGTCACAATACACAGACATATATTTGAAAGTAAATGCATACGACTCTGGTGTGAGTCGCCATCGAGCGAGGTCATGTCTCGAGGTATATGGCTGTACTACGTCTGTACAGCAAAGACTCCCGCACGAACCGACTTATACACGCTCGGGCATACGTGTTTTGCATGCTCCCATAGAACATGAATAGTTCTAGAGACGCATACTATCGGGTTATTCACCACCTGACAGGGGCTCCCACTAACTTTGAAGCACGCTGGGGTACCGCGTGTCATAGGTTCTCAGAAACATGGAAAGTTTCAGAGACTCCTATTAACATTTATGTGTCATGCCACGAAAATAATCACATGCTACCTCTCGCATGGTGAGCCTTCCTCAATTGATTCGCTTGCGGTGGCGTACCTTACCTCTTACCTGACGTCGGAGCATCGTTATAGAATATAATAACACATAAGTTAGTTACCACCTTTATCTCTTATACTAATAATGCTCCTTATATGGGCATATAGCTAATTCCTCACTCAATAATCCTAAGTTTTAAAGATATGCTCTTTTCAAGCACACTGTTCCCAATGATGCTCTGATACCATACTGTGGGGACTGGAGTCCCGACATCCAAGGATGTTATTGGGTGGTGTCGTGCGATGTGACACCCAATAGTATACAAGAAAAGAACAAGAATAAAATACAATACTAAGTCTTTATTTATAAACACAACGGAAGTTTTACAATACTAAGCGAAAATGAAAGAGAACTATACATCATAGCTACACTCTTGGCGCTATCTATGCAAAAGCAAAGTCATCCATGTCCTAGATGCTTCGCACTAGCAACACCCAACTTATGGCGGCGTGCAGGGTTCCCATTGAACTGTAAACCCTGGAGGGGGTGCAGCCCTGTCATCGAACCCGTCATCATTCGTATAATATGCAAAAACTTGTTAACTGCAAACATGAGCTTAAGGCTCAACAAGACTAACTCGTCTCACTAAACATATGCAAGGGTGAGTACTAAGCATAGGTAAGGAATAGCATAAAGGACTCGCCTACAAGTGGAGCCTTATAGTCATGTTTTAAGTAGCACATGACATTCTTCAGGCACGACACATCATAGACTCCACAAACAAACAAGAAACGCTTTGCCGATGATATGACATGCCCAAAGCACATAATGCTATTACAGGTAAAGTATGGGGAAACTGTAAAGTTTTAATTGTGCTATCTCTAAGCTATACAAGGTTGCAAAACAATTATAATTCAATACATCATATTCTTTTGGCTTCTCAAGTATTTATTACGTCCCAGCGCCGTGAACAAGTGGTATTCTATTACTGCGAGGGATGGTGATTGCAATCAGGACACCCCGGACAACACGACACATACGCACTTTCGAAAGTGCCAGCGAGTACATACAGCAGTACCTACATAACACTTTAGTACTAGTCGTACATGGCCACCTTTCACCCAACACACGAATGCTGGACCGGTCGATCCGTCTCGAGCAGGAGGTCACTGCGTGGGGCATACTCTGATGTGCCCACCAGCTGATTTACACCTTGCTGCCCCTGAGCCCAAGCCTATAAAATGGAACGGAATGCCTCGACAAACCAGTATCAAGCTACGTCAGTTTACTGGAGCCCATTTCTCCAGTATGTCACCGGTACAATTCAAGCTTGTCCAGTCAGGCCGTACATGACACGGGCCTTAATCGACACGGTCAGAGATATGCGACCAGGACCACCTCTTGTCGCTTCCTACTCATCTCTGACCCATCTCAATTTTATATTTATAAATCATCTCTTACTCCAATTCATCCCGTGTGATAAAACCCTATCTCGCAAGTAGATTCCAACTACTGGACTTCTACCGGATTCCTATGAATATAAGCATTGCAGTTACTAGACGAGTGTGAGAACTATTCTAACCACTCCTTGGGTTATTTGGTCATGCAAGTGGGTGTCAAACACCTTATACGTAATGCACAAACATCTGAAGACGTAAGGTGAATGAAAACTGCAAAGACACTGTAAGGAACTTAAATACAAACCGAGGCTTGCCTAAATGCGAGTCTGAGTCTATGTTAGTCTCTGGCAGCTGGATTCCAAAGCTTCCAGCTGCTCCTCGACTTCAGTTACTACACGTTATGCATATACTATATATGAATGACTTTGAAAATAAATAACAAGTTTAAGGTCACAAGCTAATATCTTGTGAATCAAATAAGATTATGATCTTAAATGACTTTTGAACTTTTATGGTAGATACTAGGGACTATAACGGAGACTCTTGCAAAGAATAGGATATGATCAAGGAAGTTTGTTGTCCCTAAAAATCCTGCAAGTATAAACCTTATCTGAATTTTGGTTATAATTTTGAAGGTCTATCATGGCTACCAGTGGTTGTAACATATAGAGGGGGTCCCACTGGTTCTAGTAAAATTTGTTTCTTCTAAGCTTCCTGCAGTGAGAAATTGATTTCACAAGTTTGGGAGAATTACTGAAATGTTTTCTGTATTTTTCTCAATTTTTCAATTACATATATATTTGAAACACTGATCAACCCAGTAAATTAAGTCCAATGAACTTGATATTTATACCGGATCTCAAGTGTATAATTAAGAGTATTCTAACCAAAATTGAGAATTTTCCAATTAAGAGAACAGTAGTAATTAATTTCCCAAGTAGTTAGCTCAAAAGAATTAATTATAAAAATGCAGGGAGTTTCATGCCCAACACATTGCACCGCTGCAAAGTAGAGATTAATATGAGTCTGCCAGAATTTATTTGGAAATTGTTGAGCAATTCTACTAGGAGTAATGATTTTTAGAAGTTTGGTTGAATCCTAAAATTATTTTCCAATAGAAAACATATGAATAAGCAGCCGGGCCCCGCTGGTTTAAAATCAACCAATCGCAGCTGGGCCACACCAAGGGCCACGGGGTTAACTCGTGCAGCCGCACTGGATCTAGAGCCACAGCCGAACCCGCGCGAGAAGAAGAGTCGCTGACAGGCGGGACTCGTCGGGTTGTCGTCTACCTCGCGACGCGGCGGCGTTCCTCGCCAGAACCGCGGTGGCGCTTCGCCAGACTTGGTTGTGTCGACCTCCATTCGGCTCAGCTGTGGCCGCCTAGTCCTAAAATCAACCGTGCAACACGATGGTAGGGTCCAATTGTGGCGGCGACAACCGGAGGTGGCGGCGCGACGGCGGCGGCGGAGCTAGGGTTCCGGTTATCATCAGAATCACACGGAAATGGCGCAAGAGGATTGGGAAGAGGCTAGAAACATTCTAGGAAGCACGAGGATGGTGATTGGGAGGTTGGAAAGGGGTGACATCGCTGGCAAGGATGAGTTCGACGGTGAACCGCGACTTTTTCATCGGCGGCGACCAAAACTCGTCTATCTCGGTCAACACTCGGTGGTGTTCAAATCTTTTTGATCCAGAGTGTTTGGAGATAGGTAAACTATTACTTTGTAGGATCGAAGAGCACGTGAAAAGCTACCAGAGGGGGTGTGAATGGTAGATTTAAAAATCTTACACAGCGGAAACAATTAAACCCCAAACCCTTTTGGCAGAAAAATGATCTGTTAAAGAAATCGTGTGTGAGACTAATATAAACATGTTTCACCGTGACAAAAGTGATATATATCAGAGATAATCAAGTATCGAAGACAACACAAAAAGAATCACTCAAATCCGACGAGAAAAACTCAAGTTATGATCGAAAGATCAAACAATGGTCAATCTGTCCTACCCGAGAAAAAACAGTTCTGGAATGCTGCAAAAAAACTCGTGTAGATCATAGACCATAAATCCAATGACCGTGAAATTTTAACATATGATAGATAATCAAGTTGTGAAGACAACCCAAAAAGAATCACATCATTTGGATCTGTAAAACTCGAGTTATGATAAAACCACCTACGAAAGGTAGTGCTGTCCAGAAACTCGACGAGTAAAACTTGTCTGGAACAAGTCGGACGAACAAGGCACAAAAGTTCCTTAAAACTACGAATTTTATTCAATAGAACACAAGAGGAACAGCCCCAAAGTCGTGCA
This sequence comes from Tuctoria greenei, assembly GCA_036927565.1. NCBI lineage: Eukaryota > Viridiplantae > Streptophyta > Magnoliopsida > Poales > Poaceae > Tuctoria > Tuctoria greenei. The sequence continues at coordinate 96,082,775 of JAYESD010000010.1, forward strand.
CCATGATCTCTAGGCTCCCTTGCTTATATAACCAGCCCTTAGGCCAACCCAATATCAACTAGGACTCCAATCCTACTCAGATGACGAATCGTAACATTCCATAACTGCTCACGATTCTTCTATACGCAGATAAAATCAATCTTAAGACTTCCAAACACCTTAGGAACGTATCCCGCATTCCTAAACAACTCAAATTCGTGACCCACACGAAATCCTATCATAACCAACTCAAATCTTTCCATATTTGAGTCAAACCCGACTCAGCCGCAGCCTGAGTCCATAACCTAGTCGGTTGGACCTTTCCGACCAATTCTTTATGTCCACATCTCTTCATCACGTCTCGGAACCATGTAGCCACGTCCATGCACTCCTTGCACACATGCAAACATCTTCCAATGACGTCCACGATACCTTCATATGTACCGCCCTTGATTCAATCATCATGCGCGACCTCCTGATCAACTCAACCACAGTTCCTTCCGAACTTGGTTGTTGGAACCTCATCTCCTCCCAGAGACCAGTCCAATGGATCCCGTCACCAGCCATGACTTGAACTCAAGCAACACCTGCACATGAATAAACAACCAATCCATACAAGCCCAAGTCCTCGACTTGACTCAAGTTAGTTCCGAAGACAACACCTTACGTGAGCACCTCACATAAACATGTTGCAAAGAATATCAAAACGAAATCATCCATATCAACCAAAACACACCAAAAACTTAGCAAATGAATACTAAGCAATCTTTCCAAGAATATAAATCAAGTTTAAAACTTTGCAAATGAAAAGCAGAAGTATTGCGGTCAAGTTCCGAACCATCCCACAGCAAGCCGGAGCTTGACATCCGGCTTACCAAAACTAGTACAATGAAGCACCTGCCGGAGCTTACCAAAACTAGTAGATCCTAGCACCGGAGCTTACAAAAAACTAGTCAAAACTAGTCAACCCAAAACCGGAGCTAGACAAAGTACGTCGGAGCTTAACAAAAGCATGCTGGAGCTATCAAGTATATGCCAGAGCTATCAAAGACATGCCGGAGCTAAAGATAAAGCTCACTGGAGCTAACCAAAACTAGTCGGACCTTACCAAGAAGTTGGACCTAGCATCTAACGTATCCGGAGCTACCCAAAACAAGTCGGACCTATGGTCGGACCTTGCTATAGCTCGGAGCTAGAGTCGGACCTTGATAAAAAGGTGTTTTGGTGATATTAAAAACTTTTATCATCAAAGCCAAGTGTATTCACTACAAGCCAATGTATTCAACACACATAGGTCTCACAATCTCCCCCTTGATGAATGCATTGGCAACACCACTTAATATCTGAACATTGGCTTATTCTCAATAAAAGTTTTGAAAACAATTTCTCCCCTTTTGTAAATCAGAAATAAAATGAGAAGAAAAGCGAAAATAAAATTCACATATCTCTCCCCCTTTAACATCTCTCCCCTTTTGAAGAATTGAAACACAATGTGTGATTAATCTGTCCCCCTTTGACAATGTATTCAGCAAGGTAAAAGAGAAATTTTAATTGTTATGAGCATATTATAACATATACATATAAAACAAAGCTCATCCAAGTCATACTATCAAGTAACTTACACTATCACATCAATGAGATACATAAAGTAGTGTAAGCCATGCTAGAGATCAAATGTAATTTTCAATTTAAGCAAGTCATGATCTCACAAACTTAACTATTTCAAACTTGAAAGCATGACACTATTTGCTGCATTTTATTATTTTTCAAAGCACAGGTCTAGATCATATGATATTTGCAAGAGATTATATGCGCATCTGCCTTATTCTAATCAACCAAGCCAAGCCTATGTCATTTGACAATCAGAAGCTTAAGGACATGGTTTTAGTCATACACAACTTCTTCCAAGTTCATATCTAAGTGCAATGGCAAGCCATCTCAAAAGAAGAAGTGTGATGCATGCATATTCTCTTGATCTTTTCTCAATTTATATTTGTTCATAAAAACTCAACATGTGAGTTGATTACTTGATTAATTCTTTATGATTAAAAACTCTTGTGAACATGTAACAAGTTCAAAACAGCAAGAAAGTTCGACCATGACCAGTTTTAGTGTAAGTAATTATTCCAATTACTAGACATGGCAAAAACTACAAAATGTATAACACGAGTAATGTAGTAAGAACTTTCAGCATGTAAAAGGAATCACAGAGTCATATAGGTATGAAATACTATGCTCATATTATTTTAATTTCAGATTCACACATAGACTTCCCAAGTTTCAAAACTCCACCTCAATTTAAGCCATGAGGATGCATAACCCCTATTTCACTACGAATGTAACAAAAACGAGTGAAATCCAAAGGTTTTGTAAAAATGTCAGCCAATTGTTGTCCGGTATCTACATGGTGAAGCACAATGTTTCCTTTTTCAACGTTATCTCGAAGAAAGTGATACCTAATGTCAATGTGCTTAGTTCTAGAATGTTGCACGGGGTTTTTGGCAATGCAAATAGCACTAGTGTTATCACAAAACAGTGGAACACTATCTAGATCAATCCCATAGTCCTTAAGTGTTTGAACAATCCAAAGAGTTTGTGAGCAAGCACTAGCAGCAGCTACATATTCAGAATCGGCTGTGGATTGTGCAACTGAATTTTGTTTTCTAGAGGACCAAGCAACAAGAGAATTACCAAGAAAATGACAAGCACCGGAAGTACTTTTCCTATCAATCCTACAACCCCCAAAATCAGCACCGGAAAAAGCTTTCAAAGTAACGGTTGAGGAAGAAGGAAGAAAAATGCCAAATTCTTGAGTTCCATGTAAGTACCTGAGAATCCTTTTGACGGCTTGACGATGTGAAGCACGTGGGGAAGCTTGAAACCGTGCACAAAGACATACGCTGAATTGTATGTCCGGTCTTGATACCGTGAGGTACAAAAGTGATCCGATCATGCTTCTATATTCTTTTTGATCCACGGGTTCACCATCTTCATCAAGTTCAAGTGTTGTTGCTGTTCCCATTGGTGTCCGAAGAGGCTTTCTTTTGTCCATGTTGAAGCGCCTTAGGAGGTCTTTGGTATACTTCGTTTGATGCACAAAGGTACCCTCCTTGGTTTGCTTGATTTGCAGCCCCAAAAATTAAGTGAGTTCACCCATCATACTCATTTAAAATTCGGAACTCATCATTGCTGAAAACTTGGACACAAGATCATGAGAAGCACAACCAAAGATAATATCATCCACATACACTTGAACGAATAATGAGTCATTGCCATGCTTAAGCACAAAAAGAGTTTTATCAACCTTGCCCATGGTAAACCCCTTTTCAAGTAAGAATGTTTTTAACCTATCATACCATGCTCTAGGGGCTTGTTTGAGACCGTATAAGGCTTTGGACAGTTTGTAAACACGATTAGGAAAATCTGGATTTCCAAAACCCGGTGGTTGTTTGAAATAAACCTCCTCATCTATGTAGCCATTAAGAAAAGCACTTTTAACATCCATTTGAAACAGTTTAAAACCTTTAGATGCAGCAAAGGCTAACAAAATTCTTATGGCTTCTAATCTAGCAACGGGAGCAAAAGTTTCATCAAAATCTAGACCTTCAACTTGAGTGAAACCTTGAGCAACCAACCTAGCCTTATTCCTAACCACAACCCCATCCTCACTTTGTTTATTTTTATATACCCATTTAGGTCCAATTAAAGTGTGACCTTGAGGTGGAGGTACAAGTTTCCAAACATTATTTCTTTCAAAATTTTCTAACTCTTCTTGCATGGCAATAATCCAAGATTCATTAGTGAGTGCGTGTGATATATCTTTGGGTTCAAAAGAAGCAACAAAAGTAGAATGAGCATGAGAGTTTGGATCGCAAAACCTGGACCGTGTGACTCGTTCGTGCAAGCTTCCAATCATCTGTTGTGAGGGATGATCTTTGTAAAAACGTAGGGGAACAGATGTCTCACAAGCTTCTTCTTCATTAGGTTCATCGTAGATTGATGAGCTTGTGACTTGTGGACGATCAGGACCAGCAGAGGTGATAGCCGGAGCTTGTTCAATGTCCGGAGCTGGACACGTGTCAGCTTCAGAACTACCAGGTAGTATCATCGGCTCTTCTTCATCTTCGAAAATATCCTCCCCCTGAGGATACGAATCTGGTCCTGCAACACCGGAGCTAGTACCTGGGCTAGTTTCATCAAAAGACACTTCACAAGTCTCCACAATTTTGTTAGTGTCAAATAAAAGCACACGGTAGCCTCTAGTATGAGATGGATAACCAAGAAACATGCCTTCAATGGATCTAGGTTCAAATTTATCAAGGTTACCATGTTTCTTAACGAAGCATTTGCAACCAAAGACCCGAAAGTGTGTAACACTAGGCCTATGTCCAAACCGGAGCTCATATGGTGTTTTACCTAGCTTAGCACGCAAGAAAACACGATTTGAGATATAACAAGCGGTTGATAATGCATCAGCCCAAAATTTCCTAGGAGTTTGATATTCATCAAGCATAGTCCTAGCCATCTCAACTAAGGTTCTGTTCTTTCTTTCTACAACACCGTTTTGTTGAGGTACATATGGTGAAGAGAATTAATGATCTATTCTATTTTCAGCACAAAAGTGATCAAAAGATTGATTTTTAAATTCAGTTCCATTATCACTTCTAATTGCTTTTAATGATCCTGGGTGATCTATTGATAATCTAAGAAATAAAGTTCTAAAGTGACTAAAAACTTCATTCTTAGACGCCATAAAGTAAACCCAAGAGTATCTAGAATAATCATCAATGATAACAAGAACATACCATTTACCTTCGAAGGATTGAACACGTGAAGGTCCTACAGTGTCAAGATGCAAAAGTTGACATGGTTCAGTTGTCATGATCATTGTGAGAGGGGTATGTTAACCTGCAACCATCTTAGCATGTATACAAGAAGAGCACACAATTTCTTTGTCCCCTTTAAGCTTAGGCAGCCCACGTATGCGATCAAGAGCACTAACACGCGTTAGGTGATCAAAGCCTACGTGACCAAGTCTACGATGCCAAAAATATAAGTCCTTTGAATCATTAGCAACTAGACACCTATGCTTAGAGGAAGACATATCAAAATTAGCTTTAAAAACTCTTCCAAACCGAGACATGTTAAAAATAAGCTCACTATTTGAACTTACAACTTTGCAGCAGTTTTTATTGAAAATAATTTCCAGATTTTTATCTAGCAATTGTGAAACAGAAAGCAAGTTGTATTTCAAATTTTTGACAAGTGCCACATCCTTCAAAGTTTAGTGATCATTTACCCTAACCGAACCCTTAGCAATTATAGGAGTTGAAATATTATCGGCAAAAGTAACATTCTCTACACGTGACACAAAACAGAGGGAGGAGAACCAATCTTTGTTACCGGTCATGTGGCGTGAGCAACCTGAATCCACAATCCAAATGTTCTCCTTCCTCAAACGTGTAACTTAAATAGAAGCACAATACGTCAATGACTCAATACTAGGGTTAGTCAAAAGGCATTTAGGAATCCAGTACTGAGTCACGCGACGTGCAGCAGGAAAAACACGCGAAAGCTGAGACAAAGCAGCAGGTTTATGAGTCAAAGTTTGAGATTTTTTATTCTTGACTACTGACCTATAAGGTGTTACTTGTGTAGCACAAAAATCAGTAGCTCCAGAGGCAAAAATAGAAGGTCCAGAGGTAAACTTTGTATGTTTTCGACTCAAAACAGCAGGTTGTACATTCGGTTCAATGTGTGCAGCAAATTTTGCATGAAAGTTATGAGATCTAGCAACCATTCTTTCCCTTTTCTGTAGTTTAGATAGTCTATAACAAAAATCTATGACATGACCATCTCTACCACAGTAGGTACAATGAAATTTAACTTCGTATTCATGTCTAGATGAGCAAACAACATTTTTATTTGAAACCGAATGAGACAATACCTTCTCCCATATTGCAAAGCCTTGTGCCTGGATGAAAGCCTCCATGCGTTCCTTCCAAACCTGGAAATCAATACCAACAAACACACAAGGTTTTGCGGAGTACTTCTCCATGATGATTAGTCAAAAACACGTGCAAACCTCAAAGATTAGAGCACCGTGGCTCTGATACCAATTTTAGGATCGAAGAGCATGTGAAAAGCTACCAGAGGGGGGTGAATGGTAGATTTAAAAATCTTACGCAGCGGAAACAATTAAACCCCAAACCCTTTTGGCAGAAAAACGATCTGTTAAAGAAATCGTGTGTGAGACTAATATAAACATGTTTCACCGTGACAAAAGTGATAGATATCAGAGATAATCAAGTCACGAAGACAACACAAAAAAATCACTCAAATCCGACGAGAAAAACTCAAGTTATGATTGAAAGATCAAACAATGGTCAATCTGTCCTACCCGAGAAAAAACAGTTCTGGAATGCTGCAAAGAAACTCGTGTAGATCGTAGACCATAAATCCATAGACCGTGAAATTTTAACATATGATAGATAATCAAGTTGTGAAGACAACCCAAAAAGAATCACATCAATTGGATCTGTAAAACTCGAGTTATGATAAAACCACCGACGAAAGGTAGTGCTGTCCAGAAACTCGACGAGTAAAACTTGTCTGGAACAAGTCGGACGAACAAGGCACAAAAGTTCCTTCAAACTACGAATTTTATTCAATAGAACACAAGAGGAACAGCCCCAAAGTCGTGCACCACGATCTCTAGGCTCCCTTGCTTATATAACCAGCCCTTAGGCCAACCCAATATCAACTAGGACTCCAATCCTACTCAGATCACGAATCGTAAGTTTCCATAGCTGCTCAAGATTCTTCTATATGCAGATAGAAGCAATCTTAAGACTTCCAAACACCTTAGGAACGTATCCCACATTCCTAAACAACTCAAATTCGTGACCCACACGAAATCCTATCGTAACCAACTCAAATCTTTCCATATTTGAGTCAAACCCGACTCAGCCGCAGCCTGAGTCCATAACCTAGTCGGTTGGACCTTTCCGACCAATTCTTTACGTCCACATCTCTTCATCACGTCTCGGAACCATGTAGCCACGTCCATGCACTCCTTGCACACGTGCAAACATATTCCAATGACATCCACGATACCTTCATATGCACCACCCTTGATTCAATCATCCTGCGCGACCTCCTGATCAGCTCAACCACAGTTCCTTCCGAACATGGTTGTTGGAACCTCATCTCCTCCCTGAGACTAGTCCAATGGATCCCGTCACCAGCCATTACTTGAACTCAAGCAACACCTGCACATGAATAAACAACCAATCCATACGAGCCCAAGTCCTCGACTTGACTCAAGTTAGTTCCAAACACAACACCTTACGTGAGCACCTCACATAAACATGTTGCAAAGAATATCAAAACGAAATCATCCATATCAACCAAAACACACCAAAACTTAGAAAATGAATACTAAGCAATCTTTCTAAGAATATAAAGCAAGTTTAAAACTTTGCAAATGAAAAGCAGAAGAATTGCGGTCAAGTTCCGGACCATCCCACAGCAAGCCGGAGCTTGACCCGGAGCTTACCAAAACTAGTACAATGAAGCACCTGCCGGAACTTACCAAAACTAGTAGATCCTAGCACCGGAGCTTACCAAAAACTAGTCAACCCAAAACCGGAGCTAGACAAAGTACGTCGGAGCTTAACAAAAGCATGCCGGAGCTATCAAGTATATGCCAGAGCTATCAAAGACATGCCGGAGCTAAAGATAAAGCTCACCGAAGCTAACCAAAACTAGTCGGACCTTACCAAGAAGTCGGACCTAGCATCTAACATAGCCGGAGCTACCCAAAACAAGTCGGACCTATGGTCGGACCTTGCTATAGCTCGGAGCTAGAGTCGGACCTTGATAAAAAGGTGTTTTGGTGATATTAAAAACTTTTATCATCAATGCCAAGTGTATTCACTACAAGCCAATGTATTCAACACACATAGGTCTCACATACTTAACTATTGCCAAGAATTATTAGATGTAGAAAACAAATTAAATCCCTAACCTAGAGACATAGGTATGAACTAACATGGTAAAAAATGGAAATTAGAATGCTACAAGGCATGGCATGGGTTGAAACTTGGTGAGCATGTGTAAGGCGCGATAACATACCTTTTTCTTATAGAAGTCGGGGCCTGTAGAGGCCTCCTCCGGCTTGTCGACGGTGGAGCAGGGGTGGTTCTTGGCGGCTTCACCCGCCGTCGTCGATAAACTGTGGAATACCGTGCAACCGGGTGAGGAAACGCTGAACCAAAAGATGGAGAAGGTGCGCAAGCAAGCTGTGAACAAGTTTGCTAAAGAACTCACGATCGATCCTTGGCTAGTTGGCAAGTTATCATCGGAGTTCCGAGGGAAAGTTGGCGGCGCGCGAGCCGGGCAAAACTGCGGCGTAGGAAGGCAAAACCGAACGGGATCTCGACACCGGTGACCGGGGAGGGGGGTTTAAATAGGCAGAGGGGGACGAGGAGGGGTGGCCACGACGCAAGCAAGCAGACAGCTTGGTGGCTTGCATGCCGTGCGGTGTCACGATGGTGAGAACAGAGGAACCGCTCGGGAATGGGTCACTGGATAGTGGGTCCCACATCCCTCCCCAAGTCTATCCTCTCTGGAAATTTAATTCCCTCACCAAACTTGATCCAAAATCCTAGATCTTTGTGGAGAAGCCAAATCAAATGTGTAGATTCATATTCTGAAATTAGATTTCAAATTTGGACAAGTTTCAATTAGAATTCAAATTCAAATTTGAATTTGAATGAAATTCAATGGAGTCACTGAATTAAATAGCAAATGAGCTTCAAAAATTATGAAAATTTGCAGGGGTGCTATTTGGAATATTATGTGGCCAAGGAAATATCTATAGCCTTTGATTTGAATGTTTTGACAGGGCACAAATTTACAGTAGCTATATTCAAGTTTTGAAATAATTTGAATATATTTAGTACTGCATATGGTTTTTGCCCTAGCAATTCTCATTCAAATAAATTCCAAAATTTTTAGAAAGGTCACTTGAATTATTCTAGGTCATTGGTTAAGTCCAATCCCTAGGTTAATAAAATTTAAGTATGTGTAAAAGAAATATTTTTGATGAGATCAAGTTAATGTGTACAACCATAATTGAGCTCCACTATGGTTGATAACCAACTGGTAGTTGAACTTTATATTAAGTAAAAACAGGGATTTTACAACTTGTACCTCTCATGCATTGGGTAAGAGCCGTCACTCCTTGGCTTAAGTTAATGATAACCTTTAGCCACAAAGGGGTGACATGTAGCCAACATGTGTTGAGTACGATCTTATTATTCCTTGGCTAAGGTACAACATACCTATAACCACAAAGGGATGACGTGCACTCAACATGAGTTGAGTGTGATCCATTGTTCCTTGGCTAAGGTATAAAATACCTTCTAGCCACAAAGGAACAACTTGCACCCAATATACATTGGATGTGATCTTGTCATTCTTTGGTTAAGGTGCATTATACCTTTTAGCCACAAAGGAATAACTTACACCCAATGATGGTGGCAATTCCCTTGAGCTTGAATGAGTGCTTAGAATAGTTGAGAGCATCATGCTCGCACGTATTCGTTGCAGCCCATTGGTTGCTCACAGAGGGTTTCCATGTCACATATCTGGCCTCGTATAGTTATGATTGACCTTCGGGCTTAATTTACGATAGGTCGCAACCATCCTAATTTACTCCTCGGCCAAGAGATATTTAAATGGAATCCTCTTAGGGTTTCCAACAATCGAATCTTTGAATGCCTACATAGTTACTTTATTCCCGCAAACTTCCTCTCTATGATAGAGAGGGATGGTTAGCTCCCGATATTTGTACAAATGAATTTTTGGGTTAGGTAACCGAGTCTTCATTTGTACGCACGGGGAAGAACAAGACCAAAGATGCATTGGGTCCAATTTCCAGTGTATTCATGAACAATGTATGAATCATTGCTAGGAGTAAGGCTTTATGGATAAATCAAGTTGAACATTTTCTAAAGCTCCTACCATAGCAATGCAAGAGATATAAATACACTATATGGATCCCTTCATCTTGTAAAAGTCCTAACCATCATAGTTTTTTACAAGAGCAAATATCATGCAGTTCATGGCAAGCAAGATTCTCAATTTTATCCTCCTGAACATTTTTTATTCCTTGCCTAGGAATTTGAAATTTAGTGATCCATGCATCAATGAGTTTTAAATCAAAATTATGGACATCACTGTTCCTAGGTTTCTACATACCAATTCAACCATTAAGTCACTCCATAGGCATTACCTAGGTAGAAAATTTCTAAGTCAATTTTAGCAATGCTTATGAAATCTAGGTACTTGTTTAAATTTATTCCCAAGTATAGTGACATTCCTTTTTCAAGAATCAAAAAGAGTAATGCCAGCACTTAATCTCGTGAGGATGCATAAGGGTTGAATGATGAGAAGGTGTAAACCTTCCTTACCAATATAAGCAAAAATCATTCAGTCCTAATGCAATTCAAACGACGGAAAATTTTAAACATGTATCTCAATTTGAAGAGCAGTCTTGGTTGAAGGTTGTTGTGTTAGAAATTCACGACCATGGATTTTGGTGTAGCCTTCATGTTCAATGTCTCCTTCCATGTTGAGGTTGGAGTTCAATGAGCGTCATCTAGGTCCTCCATTGGACCACCATCTTGAGCATTCCTCCATTATGAACTCAAAATGAGATCAACAGAGGGATATGCACTTGATGGGGCCTTCCAACCTCTTTCCAAGTTTTGTCCTAGGTGCACTAAAATCAAGAACAAACAAAACAACTCGAAAAAGGGTCACATTACCTAAAAAGCATGTTGTACTTTTTGCCAAATTGTTTTGCCCAACTTGAAACAACTTGCAAATGCAATGAATATTTAAGGGAAATATTTTTTTGGTTTGAATTAGGAAGATGAATTCAAGATGTTATGACCAAGGTTCATATCCAAATAAATTTATTTCCTAATCCAAAATTTTAGGATTATGAAGTTTGGAAATTTTACTTTCCAACATGCAATTGTGGAAATTTGAACATGGTAAATGCAAATGCAAAGATTGATGGGAAATTCAAATATGCAATTGGGGAATTAAATATGAGATAACTTCCAATAAACCTATTGGCAAGGACTCACCTAATTTTTGAAGTTCGATGAGTGGGAATTACATCCGTTTTTGTTCCATGATTTGTTGTCCAATCCCGGAGTTGAAGATGTGGACAACTTCTTTTGATTGACATGCAAAATCTCCTTTAGCATGTTAGTTGGACATGTGGGACACATGGTGGCCCTAGCCTCTCCGTCATCTTGATGAAGACTTGTTGATGTAGTGACGGCTTTTCCCTCTTGAAGATACTCTCTTATGAGCATGGTGATGCTTGTCCTTCTTTACGGGTGTCACTTCAACCTTCTTGATGTTCTTTTGAGTTAACCAATACTTTGATCATGGGTCAAAAGCTTCCTAGGGCATGGTGACATGTGTACTCCACAATCAAACAAGAAACGCTTCATCGACAATGTCACTTGCCCTAGGTTGCATGGGCTTGGTCGAAGTGTAGGAATCCCAACAAGTGATTGTGGGATATCTTGGATCTTGAATTCTCTATATGTTTCTTGTCGTTGGACAAAAATCTTCATGTAAATGTTGTCTTGATTTCTTGTTTGGCCATGGACAAGATACTTCAAGGTAGGCTAATTAAACTTAAATCCCTTGAAATCCCTATAGCTTCCTTGATTACAAGGGTGATGTTGATTCACCCTTGACCTCCTTGTAGGTGGTAGCTATTGGAGATGTGTTTGGAAGGAAGAATCCACATGGGTATTAGGGAAATGATTCCCAAAGTGTCCCATGATGACATGAATTTTCACAAATCATGTGAATATCCATGGCTTGGATCATCCAAACACTCCTCCATTGGCTTGGTCTTCATGATACTTTAGTGAGAGGTGTAGTTCCGTAGCCAGCATGTCCACCTTGCTAAGTGGTGTGCATGCCAAGCTAAGGGAAACTAGAGCATTCTTCAATCCACCCCTTGAGTAGAGACCATATTCTCATCCATGATGAATGAGAATAGGACTCCTTCAGTTCCAGCACAAATGTAGTCATGGATTGGTGGACCAACCCATGACATGAATGCTGGATGAGGAGCCAACCATCCAACCTATGGTGGAACCAAAGCAAGAAGAACTCTTGGATCCTCCCCCAAGCTTGGGAATGGATGTCTTTGTCTCCTACTGGAAGATGAAATTCTTCCGCAAGAGGCAATGGTGTTTCCTAGCGGACATTTGTTGAGGCACGCCACGAATCATCTTACAGTTGAGCAATAGCATCCTCGTTGGCCATCCCATAAAATGGGGTAGCCAACACTACCTCGTTTTCACCACTAAAGGAGAAAACAAACAGGGATAATCTTGTATAATAACTATTAGTACCAATAGCTTAATCACACGAGATAGCTATCCTTCAGTTCCTTTGCCTCCCCCGGCATCGGAGCCAGAAATGCTTGTTAACGTTTCTTATTCCACAGATCATCTCTCAAAAGAGATGAGGTTCGCAAGCACACGAAAACTATCGTGTAGCATTTCACCCAAGAGTATCCCCAAGGGTATCATATTTATCCCAAGGGAAGGCAATGGAGTAAAGTAAACACTACTCTTATGATCAAGCTATGGGATACGAATCAATTATTAAGACAGGTGTAAGTTGATAATAGGGGTAGTGTGACACAGACGTAAGCAATCTACTCTAAGGGTAAGGTTGTCCTAGAGAAAGTTATACTACGAGATGGAGCTAGTCCTACTATGCTCTAATTACTCATATACATAACCTAATAAAGTACACATGACTACGCTAACGGTGAATACTAGGGCTTAGTGGTCCAACATATTGGGCACAGGTTTACCACTAGCAATACTAGGCGACTCCCGCCAAGAGCCTGTGGCATAGCCGAACGTGGAGGATTACAAAGGACAGATAGGGCTGTCACCACCTACTGCCTACCTCGTCAATCCGTGGGTCTCCGAGACATCCAACGTTACTCACTATCCCAGCAGCATGTTAGCATACTAAGTAAATACCTTAAGGATCATGACATCCTACGGAAATGACTAACCTAAACATCATTCAACCAATGTTGGATCCAAGCACTAACATAATCATATTATTACCTAATTATACTATAGTGGTGGTATATGATGTTTATGATAACATGATAATGGCATTATGTCTAGATCATAACAACATCTACACCTAGAACATACATGGACTCCACAATCAAACAAGAAATGCTTTGCCCAAGTATATGAATAAGGAGAGACTAATAATACGATTGTTATAAAGCACAAAGTCACAAATAAAAGAGAAGATACATGAGCCATACCTTCCCCAATTTGGACTTGGGACTAGAGGCTCCTCTCTACTACCTAACCTCCACTAAGGACTTTGAGAACTAATGTATACAAGAGAGTGAATGCTTAAGTGGTGTGTGTTGAAGTGAGGGGTGAGGGTTCCAATTTATTGCTTGGAGAAGGGTTGGTTACCGCCACCAAAAGCGCGTGAATCAGTCACCACTGACTTCTTCAAGCTGGGAGGAGCCAACATGTGGATGCTGACCGAGTTTGGAGGAAAGACCAGGTCGGCCGACTAAGGGGGTCGGCCGACCTGAAAATTCCTCCAAACGATCTGTGCTTTTTCTGGGAGACTTCCATGTGTGTCCCATCCCATGATATGGGTGCTACACCATTGGACGGTGTCGGATACTTCTGTTTGTGGACCATTTGATCCATGTGGTGCCACGTGTCGACGCTTGATTGGCTGGGATGATATTTTATAGGATCCATCCCCTTGTTTCACTTCAATTATGTATAAAATACATGAATGCACTAAATTCTCCAAGGACAAGTGAAAATAGGTTAAATAGAAATGTGATGTGTGCAAGAAATGATATTTCCTTCACATAATTGAGTTATATTGACGGATGAAATTGGTATATAATAGTTGTCAACACTAGCTCATTGTATGACCTGGACACACAATAGACAAAAAGTAACTCTGCTCATCGATCACCGCTTTTGCTATTCTTTAGTATCATTATGGCTTATGGTCCGTAGCGAGGATACAGGTCATGGGCAATTCGGTGCGACAACATCTGGGACATGGTTGCTGCCTTGCTCAGGGCATGAGCCGTGTGGCTACCTGTACTCAGCTGTTAGCACTGGGAGGCAAGGTGTGCAGGTTTAGTGTACAGAACCATGCCAAGCAGGCTGCACACCTTGGACCGCTAGAGGCAAGGTGCGCACGATAAGTGTATGGAACCAGGCTAAGCTGGTTGCACACCCTGGATTTCTGGCTCGGCATTAGCCTTTCAGGGTGAGAACCATTCGGCGCCAAGGACCTCGAGCAAGAAAAAAATCACTGGACCCCAAAAACATTACAGGCACCTCATGCGGGCCCGTCATTAGCAGGATAGCATAACTTAGACTAGGACGAGACAAGGAAAAAGTGACCATGCATATGCCAGGGGATATGTGAAAATGAGGATAATTTCATGAACATAAAATTAATGCGTAATTAAATGAACATGAACGTGCGCATGGTTAGATAGAAATCTTTTCTGATCATGGCATTTCATAGGAGGAGGCAGGCATTACAAGAAGGCAACAACCAATCCGGATGACAAGGGAGGCAGAGTGTACATGCTTAGGATACGGGACCAGGCTAAGTAGGATGTACGTTCTGTACCGGTCCACCTGGTGCTTGTTGCTTCGAGCACTGCTCCTAGATGCTATGGCACCGGTTAAAGAGAAAATAAATACTATCCTACTACTGCGCTAAGGGTAAAACTTACAGAGGTCCTCTATCTTCCAAGGATTGGAGAGCGGGTCCACGTCCTCTGTAGCTAGGCGGATGCACCCGGGCGGCATATCTCTGTCACTCAGAAGGGGGCCCTACCTGCTAAGGGAGAGCTTGTTTGCCCCTTCACGTGGAAGTATGCGCTGCAGAACCAGGTCGCCCAACTGCAGCTCTTTGCTCTGCATGAATTATTCCTGGTAGTGCTGAAGCATCTATGTGTACCGTTCATTCGGACAGTTGCATGCCAGCTTCCCTCATCGACGATGTCGATATCTTCGCACTAGAGCTGGTCCTGCGTGGATTTGTCATATGCTCAGACACGGGGAGAGCCAACGGAGATCTCTGGGGGAGGACGGCCTCAACCCTGTACACCAAGAAAAAGGGTGTTTCCCCCGTGGCACGACTGGTGATGTCTGGCTAGCCCACAGTGTGCATGGAAGCTCGTCAACCCACTTGGCACCTTGCTTCTTTAATCTTGCATAAGTGAATGTGGCCCAGAGGGGGTGAATAAGCCTTTGAAATTTTTCCCGAAAAACTTACCAAAACTATTAAAAACCAAGAAGGTCGGACTAGTCCTATGTGAGTGAGGACTAGTTTGGTGTTAGTCGGCACAGTGATCAAATTCAGACCTTTTTTATATTTTCTTTGAATCTCTTGCAGCAGAATGTAGTAAACTATCCTAACACCTTTAGCAAGTGTTTATGATTAGTAATTTGCATGTGGAATACATGATTAACACAAGTTGCGCATAAATCAAATCTATGCCCCAGATAGTGATGATAATGAAAAGTATGAATCAAGAACACACGAGACAAGCGATTTTTACAGAGGTTCCCACACAAGGGATCTACGTCCTCGTTGAGGAGCTCACACAAAGCAGGGTCTTCACCAACCCTTCCCTCACCAAGTCACCACGAAGGCCAACTTGGTTCTCACTATCACAAAGGGTAATCTCTCTCACAGGTTGAGGGCTTCCACAAAATTAAAAACAAAAAGAGAGATCAGCACACTCGAATAACTACACAATAATCAACAGTAGTGTGTTAGAAATCAAACCCAAGAGGTCAATATCAATGAGATCCTCAATCTCCTTTTCCCAATTGCCAACTCCCAAAGATTTGACTCTTAGGGCCTTAGAATGTTTGGGGAGGAGTGCTTTTTGTGCTCTTGGATGCAGTGACGGCACTAGGGTTCTTGGTTCATTGTTATGGGGTGTGGATCACATATTTATAGCCATTTCAAAAAAGTTACCATTAGGGATCCCGACATCCATACTAGTCCGCTCATGAAACTGGATGTTGATATTTTTTACGCACTACTAACAATTCATTCCTAGCAGTGGTGCTTGAAAGTGCATCTAGACATCCCTTGTGGGTTTTGGTTGATTTATGACCAACACATGAGATCCTAACCACATTATTGAATGAGTGCAGGTTTTAATGAAAGAATGAAGAAAGTGCCAAAAAGAAAGGAGAATGAGGATACATTCGGAAAAGAGCTCAAGAACTAAATACAGTACATCATTGTGTAGGGAGTGTGTTGGTGTAACACATCTCAAGAGCTCGGGCACCAAAGGAATCCTCACACACTTCACATTTCACGGGAAACACAGACTAGTCCGATATACATCGGACTAGTCCGATATCCTCTCTGTATAGGTTTGGACATGTCCAACCAGTGCGTACTTGTCCGCACCGGACTAGTCCGATAATGTCCAGACTAGTCCGATAATGCCTCTGACTAAAAATGGACAAGTTCTATCTCTTCACGGACTAGTCCGAAAAACCCTCTGACTAAAATCGGACAAGTCCTCCAAGTGGGGACTTGTCCTCTATTCACTAAGGGTATCACCTTACCGGACTAGTCCGATATCATCACGGACAAGTCCGAAAACCTTTCTGACTAAAATTGGACAAGTCCGCTCCTAGCCGGGCAAGTCTGATATTCCTAGACACTTAGGGTTTCCTACAAGCCGCACACCAGACTAGTCCGTACTCCACCACAGACTAGTCCGGACCCTCGAAACCCTAACGGTAACTTTTCAAAACCCTAATATAAAGAGATGTGCACGGCCCAACTATAAACTCTCTCGACCCCCTGTGCCGTCACACCCTCCAAAAGCCTAGAAAACACATCTCTCCATGCAATCCAGCACAAGAAAGATCAATCCCTTGAGGATTCACTTTGGATCAAAGGAGAGACACGATTCCACACGTTTGAGCTCTTGGGTTTGATCTCTAACACACTCCTGTTGTTTCATTGTTGATCTTAAGAGTGTGTTCTTGGTGTTGTTTTCTTTGTAATCTTGGGGAGCCCATAACTTGTGAGAAGGCCCCTTAAACTTGGTGATTTGCCCCTTTGTGATAGTGAAAGAAGAATTGGCCTTCATGGTGATTCGACAAGGTTAGGGTCAATGAAGACCCGATCCTTTCGTGGGCTCCTAAACGTGGACGTAGGTTGCCTCTGTGGGAACCAAACCACGTGATAAAAATCACATGTCAGACTTGTTCTTATGTTTCTCATATCATGTTCTAGGGTTTGATTGATCTTGTCCATCTTACATTAAAACATTCAAAACAAAGTTGATTTGTACTACACTTAATTTCATTGACTCAATACCTTCAATTTACATACTATATTCCGCTTCATATTGTGCTTGTATTGAAATCATTGATTGAACTTCATAAATTTAGTCTGCACGCACCGGACTAGTCTGCACTCTATCAGACTAGTCCGATATCGCGGGATTTGATCAGTTTTTCAAGTGTTGCAGGTTCTGACTAAAATTAAAAAAGGCCTATTCACCCCCCCTCTAGGCCGCATTCAATTGGTATCAGAGCCGGACTCTTCGAAGAGACTAATCGCTCGAAGAGAACATGTCGGACACAAAGGATGTACACAAGAGTCTCAACGAAGAGAAGGTTGAAGACGAAAAAGCTCAAAAATTGGAGAAGCACATCGACGCCATCCAGGACTTCGAGGATGATTATGAGGAGATGCTTGAACTCAAGGCGCTCCTAAGGAAGAAAGAGTCCTCTCGAAAGGGAAAGTGAAGGTCGAGGACGAGAAAGAGAAGAAGGGGAGTAGTCACAACGACTACTCCCGATATCCTTTTAACTACGATCGTCTTAATTCTAACAATAACCATTACTTATCTATTCCTCTAGGAAAAGCCCCACACTTTGACGGCAATGACTACTAAATGTGGAGGAAAAACATGAAAATGCACATAATCTAACTCAATCCCAGTTTATGGCACATTGTGTGCACAGGAATAGATATCCTAGATGACGACGAAGAGCTTACCCCAAGCCAGGAGCCAGCAATTCATCAGAATGCTCAAGCTGCAGCAGTCATAACATCCTCTCTAAGTCGGGACGAGTTCACCAAAGTAGATGGGCTCGAGATTGCGAATGAAATCTGGGATACATTGCAAATTGCACATGAAGGCAATCGTCATGTGCAAGAAGCGAAGATCGAAATGATCGAAGGAAAATTGGGAAGATTCACCATAGAAGAAAATGAGTTGCCACAAGACATGTACAACCGGTTAAAGAAGCTCATCAACAAAGTTCGAGCATACGAAAGCAAGAAGTGGAACGATAATGAGGTAGTGAAGCTCATCCTTAGAGCTTTCATGCCTCGCAACGTCACCTTGTGCTCAATGATTAGTGAAAGCTCCAAGTACAAGAAAATGACCCCGGATGAGCTGCTTGGGAAAACCATCAATTTCGAGATGATGGAAAAGCAAGCAAAGCATGTCAAGGAGATTGCCGACCTCACCTCGGCAAAGAAGAAAGGGGTCACTTTGAAGTCCACTTGCAAACCCTTGTCAAAAGAAGCTTGAGAAGCTCAACAAGAAGAGGACAGCGTTGACGAGAGTAGCAACATTGACGAAGAGGACATGATCCTCTTTATGAAGAGATTCAAGAAAATGATGAAGAAAATACAAGGGGAAAATCAAGTGAAGGAAAATACAAAGAGAAGTCAAGACCAAAGTTGAGGCGGGCATTCTATAACTGTGGTGAATATGACCACTTTATAGTAGATTGCCCGTATGGAGAAAACAAGAAGAAAACCAAGGAAACTAAGCCTCAACCCAATAAATTCTTCAAGAAGAAGAAGCAAGATGGACAAGCACACCTAGGAAAGGAGTGGGACTCAAATGATGGGTCCTCATCCGAAGAAGAAGAGGAGATGGCTAGCATAGCCATCGAGAAGTCAACTAAGAAGTCAACCCTCTTCCCAAATCTCAGCGCATGGAAAGGCAATGACACTTGCCTCATGGAAAAGGAAGGTAAACGAAAGGTAACAACCAAATCCTCTTCCTTGCATTCCTATTCTAGTGATAGTGAAGTCGCTAGCGATAATGAAGACATGCTCGTTGGCTTAGATAAGAAAACAGCTGCGAAAATGAAATTTCTACTCGATCAGCTTGTTGAGAAGGAGAAGTTGATCAACCGTCAAGAAGATATGATTATCTCCAAAAAGGAGAAATATCTCGAACTTGACAAGCTTCTTAAACTTGAAAAGGAGCGAGGCAAGTCACTGGAACTTGAGTTAGCCTAAAGCAAGGAAGCTTGCTTGAAGTTAAGCAACTCAAATACTACCATCAAGGATGAACTTGCTAACCTATCAAAGGTTAAAAAGATCCTTGAGGTACAAGTCGAGTCACTCAAACAAAGTGACCCCTCATCCTCGTCAAGCTCACCTTCTCAACCCCTTAAAACTAAAGCCACTATTATTTGTTCATGTGCTAAAATTGGCACTATCTTGAAGGACAAGTCAACCTCTACCAAGGACAAGCATCCTTCCCAAAGTGTCATATTTGACAAGGAGAAGATCAAATATGCACTTAGTGCATACTTGGCCACAAGACCTCCTCATGTCAAATATGGCATTGGTTATTCTTATGGTGAAAAGGAATGTGCTAGAAGCCATAAAAATAACTAGGAGAGCATTGCCTTTGTGAGGGGAAACTCCTCTCAAGCTAGAAAGACTGATAATGCTAATAAGTCCAAGATAGTCAACACATACAATAACCGGACTAGTCCGGTCCTTACTCGGACAAGTCTGGTCCTCCGGACAAGTCCGGTTTCCCAGACTAGTTCTGTTCATAAACAACAACAACTATTATCCAGGACTTTCGATGCATCCTATGTTCTAATGAGAAGTAATTTTGGTAAAATTTATGCTCATTATGTTGGGCCACGCCATGAGAACACCAAGTCTCATGTGTGGGTGCCCAAATCTCTTGTAACTAACCTCAAAGGACCCAAGCAAGCTTGGGTACCTAAAACCAAGGCATGATTTGTTTTGTAGGCCTAGTCCTCCGGCGAATCGAAATGGGTGTTAGACAGTAGTTGCAACAACCATGTGACCAGAGAAAGAAGGATGTTCGTTGAGTATGAAGAAAATGAGGATCCAAGCGAGGGCATCTATTTTGGAGACAACAGTCAAGGAAAGGTTCTCGGTACCGGTAAAATTGCTATATCGTCTCAACATACTATTTCTCATGTGTTACATGTCGATTCCTTAGATTATAACCTGCTGTCCATATCTCAGTTATGTGACAAAGGTTATAATTGCTTGTTCACTAATGAGGGTGTGACCACCTCTAGAAGGGGTGATGGTTCCATTGCATTCAAGGGTGTGTTAAAGGGAAAACATTACCTTGTTGACTTCAACAAAGATAAAGCCGAACTTGACACATGCTTGATTGTAAGGAGCAACATGGGTTGGCTGTGGCATAGACGGCTAGTGCATGTTGGTATGAGGAATCTTCAAAAACTCCTCAAGGGCGATCACATCTGAGGTTTGAAGGATGTTGTTTTTGAAAAAGACAGGCCTTGTAGCGCATGCCAAGCCGAGAAGCAAGTAGGAGCACCTCATCCCGCGAAGAACGTCATGACTACAACAAGATTGCTCGAGCTACTTCACATGGACCTTTTCAGTCCAATTGCTCACATAAGCATCGGCGATAACAAATATGGCTTAGTAATTGTTGATGATTTTTCGCGCTTCACTTGGGTTTTCTTTTTGCATGATAAGACAGAGACTCAAGGAACCCTGAAGAAGTTTTTCATGCATGCTCAAAATGAGTTTTCATTGACAATCAAGAACATTCAAAGCGACAACAGCACGAAGTTCAAGACACTCAAGTTGAGGAGTACCTAGACGAAGAAGGGATAAAGCATGATTTTTCAGCACCTTATTCCCCTCAACAAAATGGAATTGCCAAAAGAAGAACCGAACCCTCATAGAGATGGCGAGAACAATGCTCGATGAATACAAGACCTCAGATCGGTTTTGGGCGGAAGCGGTTAACACCGCTCCCCATGCTATAAACCGACTCTGCCTTCATTGACTACTCAAGAAGACATCATATGAGCTACTCATAGGTAACAAGCCAAATATTTCTTAGTTTCGAGTCTTTGGTTCTAAATGATATATTTTGAACAAGAAGCCGAGGACTTCAAATTTTGCTTCGAAGTCTGATGAAGGTTTCTTGCTTGGCTATGATCTGAACTCTTACACCTATCGTGTCTTCAACAAGACCTCCAGACATGTTGAAGTAGCACGTGACGTAGTGTTCGATGAAACTAACGGCTGTCAATAAGAGCAAGTTGATCCATGTGTGCTAGATAGAGAAGAAGCTCCCTGTCAAGCATTGAGAAGAATGGCGTTGGGCGATGTTCGACCACAAGAGCCACCTCTACATGTGCATGAGGAAGATGAACCACAAGTGGAGGCCAATGATCAAGGGGGAGCTTCCATACAAGATCAACCACAAGAAGACGAAGATGATCAACAATTCAATGAGGGCAACCATCTTGGGGGAAAAGAAGAAGATCATGAAGATACAAGACTGCAAGTGCCACACCCGAGAGTACACCAATGCGTCCAAAGAGATCACCCAATCGACAACATCATCAGTGACATCCAAAAGGGAGTAACAACTAGATCCCGCATAGCTAACTTTTGTGAGCATTACTCTTTTGTGTCATTTTTGTAACCACAAAGGATTGAGGATGCATTGAAAGATCCAGACTGGGTGGTGGCGAAGCAAGAAGAACTGAACAACTTCAAACGGAACGAGGTGTGGGAACTCGTCGAAAGACTTAACACGAATGTCGTCGGCACCAAACGGGTCTTCCGCAACAAAGAAGATGAACACGGGGTGGTGACAAGGAACAAGGCACGACTTGTGGCCAAAGGGTATTCACAAGTCGAAGGTTTGGATTTCAATGAAACCTTTGCTCTAGTAGCTAGACTTGAATCAATTAGAATATTGCTTGCATATGCTACTCTCCATGATTTCAAGCTCTACCAAATGGATGTTAAAAGCACCTTCCTCAACGGTCCAATCAAGGAGGAGGTGTACGTGGAGCAACCTCCCGGATTTGAAGACAAAGAGTTCCTCGACCACGTCTTTAACTTGCGTAAGGCTCTCTGCGGCCTCAAACAAGCTCCTAGAGATTGGTATGAGTGTCTTAGAGATTTCTTAATTGAAAATGGTTTCAAGATTGGAAAAGCAGATTATACATTGTTTACGAAACACTTCAATAGTGATTTTTTTATCTGTCAAATCTATGCTGATGAAATTATCTTTGGTTCAACTAACATATCCTTTTGTGAAGAATTTAGTAAGATTATGACAGATGCGTTTGAGACGTCTATGATGGGAGAGCTGAAGTACTTCTTGGGATTCCAAGTGAGACAAAAAAAAGGAAGGGACATTCATAAGCCAAACCAAGTACACTCAAGACATACTCAAGAAGTTTAGGATGGACAAGGCGAAGCCTACCAAGACCCCCGTGGCAACTAATGGACACTTGTATCTCAATGAAGATTGACCAAGCGTGGATCAAAAGGTATATCGCTCCATGATTGGATCCTTACTTTACCTATGTAGGCCTGATATTATGTTGAGTGTATGTCTGTGTGCGAGATTACAAGGCAGTCCTAAGGAGTGTCACTTTACAGCCGTTAAAAGGATCTTGAGATATTTGGTTCATACACCCAACCTAGGCCTTTGGTACGCCAAAGTTTCCAAGATCAATCTCATTGGATACTCTTCTGCAGATTATGTCGGATGCAAAGTAGATTAAAGAAGTACCTCCTGCACCTACCAATTCCAAGGTAGATCCCTAGTTTCTTGGTCCTCCAAGAAACAAAATTTCATTGACTTATCCACGACCGAAGCGGAGTATGTTGCAGCCGGGAGTTGTTGTGCACAACTCCTTTGGATGTGACAAACTCTAAGGGATTACGGTTACAATATGAGCCATATTCCACTCCTTTGTGATAATGAGAGTGCCATCAAAATTGCTCATAATACAGTTGAACACTCTAGAACCAAACACATAGACATCCGTCATCACTTTTTGAGAGACCACTCAATGAAAGGAGCCATAGCTATTTCCCATGTCAACACCGAAAAACAACTAGCCGATATATTTACCAAGCCACTTGATGAAAAACGTTTTTGCGATCTCCGAAATGAACAAAATATCCTTGATGCTCGGAATGTGGCTTGAAAACTTGCATACCTGTATGGACTCTTCAAAATATATTGTTTGAGTTGCGAAAATCACCATTCTCAATTTTCTCCAAAAACTATTTCAACTACTTGATCTTGATGAATTGTGGTCATTGCTTGATTGTTGTATGCTTACTGATCATATTCATCAAGATTATTTGATTTGCGTTGTCCCGCTATTTTCTTAATAAGTACCTTCGAATATACACGAATGGTCTAAGCTTTTCTGTTTTGGTGACCATGGACTAGTCTGTGGTTACCCGGACTAGTCCGCCCCTGCAGACTAGTACGCGGAGTGTCCGGTAGTCTGGACTAGTCCGGCAGACCACAAACTAGTCCGATTTAGGCTCCGGAAGAGTTTGGACTAGTCCAATTATTTTTGGACAAGTCCAATTTTTCAACTCCATAACCCTAGCCGCCACCAAGACCTAATCTTCTTCATCCTCACCACTTGCCTCATTCTCTCTCTCCTCACTCGAGCTCCCCACAGTGATTTGGCGATTCCTCCATCAAAACTCTCCAAGTTTGGGTGGAAAACGACCTCCATTGCATAGGGATTGAAGACCACGGACTTGTCCACTCCTTCAACCCCTTCATCTCCAAGAATCAAGGAATTTTGGTAAAATTTCCTCCGAAACCCTAGAAATCTTAATTTCCTTCGTTGTTGATCAAATAGCTTAGTTCCTTTCACCTAATACATCCTTCCTTGATGTATTACATTGATGTTGAGCCATTATTGCATTGAGCAACACCATTGGCCGTATAGTTAAGGTTTGAGGTGATGAACACCGGACTAGTCCGGTCCATGTACGGACAAGTCCTGTCACCCGGACTAGTCTTTACCTGTACACCGGACAAGTCCGATTTTTCTTGAACTCAACCCAAATTACTCATTCCTCAATGCACTGACTTGTCATCAATTCTTATTCAAACATTGTGCAATGCTCTCTCTGGACAATGTCGAACGAGAACATCTTCGACTTTGAAGATGAAATGGAACAAGACCTTTTGCCCCGAGCTTCGGAGTCTCGCGCTCAGAAGAGGCAAGAGTGCCCCTCCGAGCCTGCACCTTCCCCACCCACCTCAGGTGCGGCGAAAGGTGCTTGCTAAAAAGCGTGTGTGCAGGGCCAAGGACGCAGCCGACTCTAGCTCGGCAGCTCTTCGCCAAGTGAAGGGCAAAGGGAAAGGAATTGCATCGGGCCCAGTCGGCCCTCTCAAGATGCATGCTCCGAGGCAGGGAAACAGATATCCCACCGAGGAGAAGTCCAATGGCAAAGGAAGCAATGGTGCTTCCAGACTCAGATTCATGGACCACTACAGCCGACCCAAGAAGGCTGCTGATGCAAGGTTTTGGAGTAATTTTAATGCAGACTTTTACAGCTCAGTGTATCTTAGTGTGAAGATTCCGGTGGTCCGCAGCCAGTGGATCGACTGGAATCACTTTGAGAGGAAGAGTTGTCCAGCATTTGATGAGGTTATAAGTGCAGTGGCCAGACATGGGATGAAGGACCTGTTTGCCTTCAGATATCACTGGAATGATGAGATCATTGCCCAATTTTATGCTACTTGTTTCTTTGTGAGTGATGAGGAGGAAAGGGTGACTTTAATGACTCATGGATCCAAGTACACTATCACTTATGATGAGTTTGCAAGACTCCTTCATCTAGAAGACAACGACAACAATGAGTTGACTATCCACAACATCGACGTCTTAAGAAAAGACAAGATGGACTTCCTCTATGACACAAGCCTGAAGTTCAATTTCCCATCAACCAAGAACATAATGCCTTTCTTCATGGTGCTCAACAGGGTGCTGAGAAAGACAATAGCACCAAAGGATGGGGATGCGGGAAGTGTCCAAGGTTACTTGAGAACCTTGATGAAAGTAATAAGCAAGAACAGGAAGTTTGACATCTTTGATATATCTGGAACGATATGGTCAACATCTCCTGCACGCCGAATAGATCCTGTTGCTATGTCCCCTACTTGATGTTCTTGATTGAAAAGGTCACAGGGATCGAGTTCGTAAAGGACGTGGAGAACACCCCTCTGAGGCCCCAAAAGCCTCCTTAAGCCACAATTCAAGCTACTCCTTCTCCAGTGTCTAGTGAAGAGGCACTAAGGAGAGGTCGTGAGATGAGAGGACTGCTCCCACCACTATGGCCCCTCCACAAAAGGGTCCCCTAGTGGAATCTTGAAGTACTTGGCAGCAATTTTTGCCTCTTGCAAGAAGGCCGAAGTGAACACTCACAAGCTGAACAAGGCGAGGAAGGCTGATATGCGATATGTCAAAGAAAATGCCAAACACATTTGCCAGAAGCTGGAGATCGAGCCCATTGGATCTCCAGTCATTTCTGAAGATTCAGCATCGGATTTCATCGAGCTCGGGCCTTTGACTCCCCCCCGAGCTTGCTTACTTTGGCATTGGAGGTTCGAGTGGATCCGCTCCTCCTCCCCCTCCTCAGCCCTAGAATGAAGATGAAGATTATGAGAGGACCGACAGCGAGGACTGAAGATTTTGGATCCCTCCTCTCCTTCTTTTTGTTGTCTTGATGCCAAAGTGGGAGAGATTGAGGGGGAGTTACTAGGTCTTAGCTATAGGTTGAAAGATGAGAGCTTCATTTATGCATCTTTTGTCTCTTTTGGGTCGTAAGACTTCATATTATGCTCTTGTGATAATTTTGGTCTTGTGATGCAATGCTATGAACTATTTATTCTCATATTTTTTAAATATGTGATTTTGCTCTGAAATTGACATATATGCTTGTTGTTGATATATTGATGTCAATTATTTCACTGTCATCATGATTACTATTCACACTCACTTAGTTTTGCATCCCACCATAGAGAATGCACATATGACCCATGTTTTCATTGCTTAACTTGTACCCAACTCATATGTGCACACTTTATGAAAATTTTGTATTTTTATCATATTTTTTGAAATCTCAATCGGTTGTCATCAATCACCAAAAAGGGGGAGATTGTAAGTGCATCTAGGCATCCCTTGTGGGTTTTGGTTGATTTATGACAAACAAATGAGATCCTAACCACATTATTGAGATGAGCGCAGGTTTTAATGGAAGAATGAAGAAAGCGCCAAAAAGAAAGGAGAATGAGGATACATTCGGAAAAGAGCTCAAGAACTAAATAGAATACATCATTGTGTAGGGAGTGTGTTGGTGTAACACATCCCCAGAGCTCAGGCACAAAAGAAATCCTCACAAACTTCACATTTCACAGACAAAGCAGACTAGTCTGATATACACCGGACTAGTCCGATATCCTCTCTGTATAGGTTCGGATAAGTCCAGCCAGTGCGGACTTGTCTGCACCGGACCAGTCCAATAATGTCCGGACTAGTCCGATAATGCCTCTAACAAAAAACGATCAAGTCCTATCTCTTCACGGACTAGTCCGAAAAACCCTCTGACTAAAATCGGACAAGTCCTCCAAGTGCGGACTTGTCCTCTATTCACTAAGGGTATCACCTCACTGGACTAGTTCGATATCATCACGGACAAGTCCGAAAACCTTTATGACTAAAATCGGACAAGTCTGCTCCTAGCCGGACAAGTCCGATATTCCTGGACACTAGGGTTTCCTACACGCCGCACACCGGACTGGTCTGGACTCCACCACGGACTAGTCTGGACCCTCGAAACCCTAGCGGTAACTTTTGAAAACTCTAATATAAATAGATGTGCACGACCCAAATATCAACTCTCTCGACCCCCTGCGCCGTCACGCCCTCCAAGAGCCTAAAAAACACATCTCTCCACGCAACC
This sequence comes from Tuctoria greenei, assembly GCA_036927565.1. Lineage (NCBI taxonomy): Eukaryota > Viridiplantae > Streptophyta > Magnoliopsida > Poales > Poaceae > Tuctoria > Tuctoria greenei. The sequence goes on from JAYESD010000010.1 coordinate 96,109,961, forward strand.
CAACGCAAGAAAGATCAATCCCTTGAGGATTCTCTTTGGATCAACGGAGAGACACGATTCCATATGTTTGAGCTCTTGGGTTTGATCTCTAACACACTCCTGTTGTTTCATTGTTGATCTTAAGAGTGTGTTCTTGGTGGTGTTTGCTTTGTAATCATGGGGAGCCCTCAATGTCTGAGAAGGCCCCTTGAACTTGGTGATTTGCCACTTTGTGATAGTGGAAGAAGAATTGGCCTTCGTGACGATTCGGCGAGGTTAGGTCAGTGAAGACCCGATCCTTTTGTGGGCTCCTCAACATGGACGTAAGTTGCCTTTGTGGGAACCAAAGCACGAGATAAAAATCGTGTGTCAAACTTGTTCTTAAGTTTCTCATATTATATTCTAGTGTTTGATTGATCTTGTCCATCTTACGTTAAAACATTCAAATCAAAGTTAATTTGTACTACACTTAATTTCATTGACTCAATACCTTCAATTTACATACTATATTCCGCTGCCTACTGTGCTTGTATTGAAATCATTGATCGAACATGATCAATTTAGTCCGCACGCACTGGACTAGTCCGCACTCTACCGGACTAGTCCGATATCTCAGGATTTGATCAGTTTGTTAAGTGTTGCAGGTTTCAACTAAAATTCAAAAAAGGCCTATTCACCCCCCTCTAGGCCACATTCAGTGCCAAAAATGCTTGTTGGTAGGTTTTAATTCCCAAGTGAATGTGCGCAAGTGCACGGAAACTGTCGATGTAGCATTTCCCTGTTAAAGAGTATTCCCAAAGGGTGTCATTTATATTTTCCCGAAGGTAGGATAGATGGAAGTAAAAAAATCAACAAGTGGAAAGGCTTAGGTTGGTCTAGGTAGGGTTCTAGCAAGGATGGGTTAAAGGATAATTGAGGTAGTGTGACACACACAAGAGCATTCTATCCTAAGGGGATAAATGGGGTAACAGAGGAACTAGGCTAAGAGTTAGGTAGAGACTCCTCCTATGCTTCTAATGTACATATGCATAGCCTAAGTTAGTTACTACTGATCATGTTAATTATGAATTCTCATGCTAAAAGGATTAACACATCGGGCACATGTTTACCCCTAGCAACACTAGGCGACTCCCGCCAAGAGTCTACGAGACATTTAACACTACTCTCTATCCTAGCACCATGCTAGCATATTAAGTAATTACCTTAAGAGCCTAGGCACAAGCCATCCTAAGGCAATGAACTAAATCATCGTTGAACCAATGTAAATTTATTGCATAAGTGATTCAAGTTAACATAATTGTATCATATCTAACTTTACTATAGTGGAGGTTTATAGTGTTTATGATAATCTAATGAGCATGGTATAACACAATCATAAATACTATTCCCACCACATACATGGAATCCACGATCAAACAAGAAATGCTTCATCCAAGTATATGAACAAATGAAGACTAAAGATATCATCTTTATTGTGAATAATGTCACAAATACAAATAAGAATACGGGAGACATACCTTTCCCGATTGGGAAGAGACTCCTTCTACTCCTCTCCTACTTGGACTATGGACTAGAGACTCTTCTCTCTAGAGCCTATACTCCTCTAAACCTATGGAGAGTAGCGGACACAATGGATGAATACTCAAGTGGTGTGTGTTGAAGTGAGAGGTGAGGTGTCCTATTTATATCTTGGAGAAGGGTCGGTTCCCACCACCAAAAGCGCGTGAATCAGTCACCCATGACTACTTCAGCCGAGAGAAGCCAACACGTGCAGTTCGACCGAGAAAAGCGCCAGGAACTAGTCGGCTGACTAGGGGGGTCGACTGACCTGGTCCATGACCCTTTTGCAGTGTGCTTTATCCAGGTGACTGACCGGTCGGTCCCATTGACCGATATTGGTGCTACACCGTTGGATGGCCTCAGATTCGTCTGTTTTGTGGGCCATTTGATCCATGTGGTGCCACATGTCGTCACTTGATTGGCTGGAATGATATTATGTAGGATCTATCCCCTTGTTTCACTTCATTTCTTCATAGAATCCCTGCATGCACTACTTTCTCCAAGGACAAGTGAAAATAGGTTAAATAGAAAGGTGATGTGTGCATGAAATGACAATTGCTTCACATAATTGAGTTATACTGACGGGTGAAATTGGTGTATAACAGCTGCCAACAAAATCCCCCAAGCCTATCCTTTGCTCGTCCCGAGCAAAGTCAAGACTTTAGGTTGATGGTCAGGAGTCGCTACTATGTTCTATTTTTCAAAAGTACCATGTGCACAACAAAATAGTCTACCTAGTATTGCAAAAATTGGCATGGTACTTCACCCATCTTAGGTTATTACCGGGCTTATGTCGTCTCCTGTTCATGGGTGGTTGAAAGATAGAACAGCAAATTGAGCACACATACCCTAGAAATCAAGTTCCACTCAAATTCCGGAGAGTTCCATTTAGATTTTAAGTATCTCAATTTGGTTCTCTCAAGTCTCTACTTTGTGTGTAGTAGAAATATATCCTCACCAAGGCATTGTGCCTAAATTCATCCTACCTCTACATAAGGCTTATATGTGGAACTTGGTAGAGAATATGGCAGGCATATTTGCAACATATAATATTGCTAAGTCATAAGAGAAAGCCTTAGGAGAAATCAATTCAAAACAATCTGATTCAAGACTTGTGCATGTGTGATGGAATGGAGTGGATGTGGATATTTTGAGATGACTCCTTTTTGAGTGGACTCTCTTATTTTGCAGGCATGAAACATGGCTACATTTTTGTCATGTTTGTGATGTAAGCATGCATTTTTTTCTCTTTTTTCTTGTAGCCATGTCTTCTACTCCCTTTTTATGCAATGAGTTTTGGAGAGAGTACTAAGCATGAATGATATGGACTTTCTATTTTTATTCTCAAATGGTGGTATAATGGAAATTTGCTTACTTCTAGTGTAGAAGTATAGCATGTGCAAGTGAAGTCTTGAACTCAAAAAGTAATGAAAGAAATTTCACATATGTCTATACTAGTTTTACAAAGCTCAATGTGAAGACAAATAGCATATGCATAAGGTCTATCAATATAATGTATCATATGGCTTTGGTGGGTATTTCCAATCAAATGAGGATAACTTAAATCTTTTTATAAATTCTCCAGAAATCTAAGTTTCACTATTAAAATATTAATAGCAGCCCTATCACTATGTCATATCTCACAACAACTTAGAATTGATTAAGCTTTCTACCCACAATTTCCAAATCAAGGCAAAAACAATTCTAGCCAATGAGGGCAATATGTTGGAGAGTAGTAAGTTGTAAACTAGGGACTTAGAAAAATTAAAACAGAGCAACTATTCATCATTTCATCTATGTGAATTCCAAGTCATTCTTACCGCACGTCTTTTATTTTATTTGAAAATAAAACCCATCATATATATATATATATATATATATATATATATATAATATATATATATGCAAGATGGATGATGGGTAAGTGGAAAATAAATATGCATAGGGGTTGATACAATTTATCTCAAGTGGGGGTCCTCCCCCAAGCTTGTTCTTCACTCACCTCCGCGTCGAGGGTTGAACCATTGATGATGGAAGTATGCCGCGAGATTGGCTTGTTGTTGTTATAGCGTGGAGTTGAGGTTGATGAATTCAGTGTCCATGTGTTGTTGCCAATCTTGGGTACCTTGGACATGCCCTTAGAGAGTGTTGTACCTGTCACCCGTCTTTACTTCAAGCTCCTCCATACGTCTAGAGAGGTCCGTCATTCCTTGGCTATAGTCATGATGACTTCTATCCAAAGTGGAATGACATCTTCTCATAGATGTTGGAGGCAAGCTGCTATAGCTTGAAGTGGATAGGGGTGTTTCTCATGTAGCACCTGGCCACCCATGCCAAGACGGACCTTCGGTCTCATACGATGGAGGTTGAGTCCATCCGAGTGCATCACCCGTTGGGTTCTCTTCCTCTTCGTACTCATGGACCATGGAGGTTGTTGGGGGCATGCCCGCTCTCCTTGTACGGCTTCTAGTTACCCTGCCAGAGACATTAATTCTTCCGAATTCCTTGATGGGAAGTAGGTCAATGGTTAGGTAACCGAAAGTCATTGACAAAGCCGGGATAATAAAAAATCAAAGAGCCATCTTGATCATGCTTAAGGTTATGTCCTTGCACTAAATATACTTCATCAATTAATTCTCTTTCATTTTCAATGTATTCAAATGAAGAATATTCAAGTGCTCATACACTAGTAGCAATACGGGTAATCAATGAAGTGCATTCAATTGGCCCTGCCCTTGGAATGCAGCCTAACCATTGTGTCATCATGGCAATAACTGGAGCAACTTTTATCTTTTTAATCATGGCAAATAAAACTTTTAGCTCATCATCACGCACTAGCCTTACATCACCTCTAGGGAACATAGTCATAGCCACCCATATATGCATGAAGCATAATGTGGGGTTGTGCAAGTGGCTATTCCTAGGTGCACTACATATGACCTCACTAGTTAAATCTTTCCAAAAACTTTGTTTGTTAAACATAGGCAAAGTGTCTAGATCTAGCAAACAACGTTTATGGAAGCCTAGGGTTTCACATAATTCTTTCTATAGGATGTTTTATTCTTTTTGAAATAATCTAAAAGTAATACCATCAAATCCTATCTTGAGTGTGCAGAGGAATTGTATGGAGAGAAGGTGTGAACATTTCTCCTCTATGTGAGCAAAGTTTTCCCATCCTAGTGCACGAGAAATGGAAAAGAATTCGGAATCCATACCTATTTTGGAGATCAAATCCGGATCATAAGCTTTCGTATGAGAAAACTCACGTTCTTGGAGGAGCTTGCGTGCTTGATCTTCATCTTCATTTTGGATCTGGAGGTCGTTGTCAGGAAAAATTGGTGAGGGTTGCTCCTCTCACACATGGGAGTGTCCTCTCCTACACTCCTCCGTGAACTTGGTGTAGCAACAGAAAAGGGGCGTGCACTTGAGTCTCCGCCATGGCTTTAGCTTGCAGCCTCCTTCCTCTTTCCAAACAAACTTTTCATTCCTTTTATGGCCACAACAAACAAGAACAAAATAAGGCAAAAACTCGAAAAAGGTGATGTTAGTGAAAACAAAACCCGGCGAATTTTTCCTTGAAGAACTCGAGAGAAAAATGCAGATGCAATCAAAAGTGAATCTTTTTGAGTTGGATTTTGAGCAAGAGTGCTTCAATGAAGAGGAAGAAAAACAATTTCAGCAAGAGTGACTTTGGGGATGTAAGAAATGAGGTGAAGCGTGAACAGAAGTGCTCCTCACGGTAACCATTTATAGTGTGCATCCCCCAACGATCACAAGAAAATCAAATGTAGCCGTTGCAGGAGAGAGAGCCAAATTGGCTCTTCCCCCTAGTCAGCCTAGCAGGGGGGTCGGCCGACCTAACAGGTGGGCCCCCCTATCCTCCCTTTTGGCAGGTGGCTCCCCAACGGCTATGGAATCAACACGTTGATGAAATACCACTTTTGCAGCTCAGAAAATTGTTTTCCAAATAAAAATTCCATTTTAAAAACCCAACAATTATTTTTGCAAAAAATAAAGAAATAAAAATGATAGTTGAGTATATAAGATTCTCAACTTGCTAAGAAAATCAAATATGCAGTGGGAGAATCAAACTAGTTGGGGAAATCCAAAAAAAGAGAAAAGAAAAACAAAGAAAAGGATAACTACCAATTTAACCTATTGGCTATGTCTCACAACCGTCCGATGAGATGGAAATTCCTCCTTCTTCATTTCTTGACATACGGGCCCGGAGGGATGGGCTCGGACGGTTTGTCTTGGTTCTTCCGCCATACCTTCTTTGGCAGCTTGGTGGACACGGGCCTTTGGGGAGGCACGACTTCTCCGTATTCTCACTACAAGGATTCCACCCTATTGCAACGATTGTACTGCAACGAATACTAAATCGTTGCAGTAAGCTTGGTCTCTTGCCACGATTCACTAGTTCGTGGCACTAGCATCTATAGCCACAAAACACGATCGTTGCATTAGGATTTGTTGCAATGATTCACTAGTTCCTGTCACTAGGATCTATCGCCACGAATCTGTTGCCACGATTCACTAGTTCGTGGCATTAGCATCTATTGCCACGGAACACGATCGTTGCATTAGGATCTGTTGCAATGATTCACTAGTTCGTGGCATTAGGATCTATCGCCATGAATCTGTTGCCACGATTCACTAGTTCATGGCATTAGCATCTATCGCCACGGAACACGATTGTTGCATTAGGATCTGTTGCCACGATTCACTAGTTCGTGGCATTAGGATCTATCGCCACGAATCTGTTGCCACGATTCACTAGTTCGTGACATTAGCATCTATCGCCATGGAACACGACTGTTGCATTAGGATCTGTTGTCACGATTCACTAGTTCGTGGCATTAGCATCTATCGCCACAAATATGTTGTCACGATTCACTAGTTCGTGGCATTAGCATCTATTGCCACGGAACACGACCGTTGCATTAGGATCTGTTGCCACGATTCACTAGTTCGTGGCATTAGAATCTATCGCCACGAATTGTTGCCATGATTCACTAGTCCGTGGCATTAGCATCTATCGCCACAGAACACGACCGTTGCATTAGGATTTGTTGCCACGATTCACTAGTTCGTGGCATTAGCATCTATCGCCACGAAACACGATCGTTGCATTAGGATATGTTGCCACGATTCACTAGTACGTGGCATTAGGATCTATCGCCACGAATCTGTTGCCACGATTCACTAGTTGTGGCATTAGCATTTATCGCCACGGAACCTGATCATTGCACTAGGATCTGTTGCCATGATTCACTAGTTCGTGGCATTAGGATCTATCGCCATGGAACACGATCGTTGCACTAGGATCTGTTGCCATGATTCACTAGTTCGTGGCCTTAACATCTATCGCCACAAATCTGTTGCCACGATTCACTAGTTCATGGCATTAGGATCTATCGCCACGTTACCCGATCGTTGCACTAGGATCTGTTGTCACGATTCACTAGTTCGTGGCCTTAGGATCTATCACCACGAATATGTTGCCACGATTCACTAGTTCGTGGCATTAGCATCTATCGCCACAGAACCCAATCGTGGAATTAGGATCTGTTGCTACGATTCAATAGTTCGTGGCGTTAGCATCTATCGCCACGGAACCCGATCGTTGCATTAGGATCTGTTGCTACGATTCAATAGTTCGTGGCGTTAGCATCTATCGCCATGGAACTCGATCGTTGCATTAGAATCTGTTGCCACGATTTACTAGTTCGTGGCATTAGCATCTATCTCCATGGAACGCGATCATTGCATTAGGATTTGTTGCCACGATTCAATAGTTCGTGGCGTTAGGATCTATCGCCACGAAACACAAATTTTGCATTAGGAACTTATGCCACGATTCACAAGTTCGTGGCGATAGTATCTATCGCCACGAAACACAATCGTTGTATTAGGATCCGTTGCCATGAAATATCGGTTGGTGGTGTTAAGATCTATCGCCACGGAACACAAACTGCATTACATATAGTGTTCACGTACAGCTAGCTCACACAGTACCTATATGAAAAAATCATCATCTTCGCTGTCCTCCCTCAAGGTACAATACCATCATTGATATATGTATCATCATCGTCATGGTCGTCATCGTCGTCATCTTCATTTGAAAGAGCGGAAGCATCATCGGTTGCTCCGTCAATGTCATTCCTATCCCATGTGGTCATATCCTCATTTATATCAGTAAGTCGTCGATCATCAAATAATGTCTCAGCCTCCAACGCCTCAGTGTCATTATTTTCACTATCTCCAGGGGGCATGGCAAAATGGTTTCTTGGCATTGTTTTAACAACTGTAGCCCATTTAGGTTGCTTCACACTTCTAACGTAAAAGATTTGTTCTGCTTGGGTGGCTAGAATGTAAGGCTCATACTTAAATTGAGAAATAGTAGACTCCACATCTATCATTCCATATCGATCCATTTTGTAGCCTCTACTTTGGCTCTGACCAGAACGAGGCCGATCAAACCATTCACATTCAAATAACATAACCTCTTGATTTTTTTAGAAATCAACAGAAATCATTATCTTGATTACTCCATACCACTCATGATCACCATCCCGAACAACAACACCACTGTTTTGCGTCCGTAAATCTTTTTCCACCTCCACTGTTCGAAAGAAGAAGCCATTTATGAATGATCGACTAAAAAAATGTGCCCGACGATCAGGTCCTCTAGATAATGCATACAAATAATCGGTTACTTTGCCTTCTTTGTGTAATGTCGTAATTTGTACACAGTAATTACTATAACAGGGGTCATCGATAAACCAACTTCAGAACAGATATTTCTTCAATATTTCATCAAAGTAAAAACTTGCATGTACTTACTCGTTCCTGAAACCAATAAACAAACTCATCTCTATGGCGTCTTTCAACATCACGAGAATGAATCTTTTTCAGCTCTTCAAAATGCTCACTGAAAAGGGTACAAAATTAAATTAGCCATCTACAATAAGCATGATCCATTATATAGTATAGAACATCTGAGTGTTATACGTTCTTGATCCATGGAGCGACCTCTTCAACATTAGAAATAATATAATGCCTGATGTTATGTAGTTCCACCATAGTAAGTTCGCCCCATTTAAACCCTTTTTTAGAATTATCAACTTCTGTAAATATATTAGACTCGAGAGAAGGTTCATTCCTAGCTGCAGCTTCATGACGTTCTAGCCTATTAAGCTTGGTGCTCATGTTATCTAAAAGTCGGCTACAAAAAGTCATACACTCTTCCATAATATATCCCTCAGCTATAGAACCCTCCGGGTGAGCTCTGTTACGTACATACCTCTTCAATGTACCAAGGTACCTCTCAATTCTATACATCCATCTGTAAGAAACAGGTCCACCCAAGCGAGCTTCTTCGCCAAGATGGATTAGAAGATGTACCATGATATAAAAGAAAGCGGGAGGAAGCAACATCTCAAGCTTACAAATTGTTTCATGAAATTGTTCAATCATCTTATCGAAATCTGGTTCCGCCAATTCTTTTGAACAAATTCCATAAAAGAATCTGTTAAACTCAATTAAAGGTTCAACAACCTTTTCAGGCAATATGTCGCGTATTGCAATAGGAAGGAACTTCTGAAATATAATATGGCAGTCATGAGTTTTTAGACCTGATACCTTATGTGCTGTTATGTCTACACTTCTCTTGATGTTTGAGGCATAACAATCGGGCATCTTCACATCCGCCAAAAACCTGCACAAGGTGGTCTTCTGATCTTTTTGCAAAGTATATTATGCTGATGGACAATCATACTTCCCTTTCATACCCGTCGGATGTTTCTTTGGCCGTATACCCATTTCCTGCATATCAAAACAAACTTGTAGACTATCTTTTGTTTCACCATCCATATTAAGCAATGTACCCAATATGCTATCACAAATGTTTTTCTCAATGTGTATGACATCCAAGTTATGCCTTATTAGCAATGTCTTCCAATACGGGAGCTGAAAAAATATACTTTTCTTCTTCCAACTATGCTACCTATCTTCCTCAGTGCGCTTTCTCTTATTATTCGTGTTTCCAAAACTCACTTGATCAAAAGTCTCGTATTGTTGGAGTACTTTGTGACCAGAGAGTTATGTTGGAGCCTCTCTATTCTCTATTTTGTTGTTGAAAGAAGCTTTGTCCCGACGACACCGGTGATCTTGAGGTAGGAAACGACAATGACCCATGTCGCAATACTTTCGTCCATGTTTCAACCACAAGGCGTCAGTGTTTACATGGCAATATGGACATGCTAGCCTACCTTTTGTGCTCCATCCACATAGCATTGCATATGCTGGAAAATCATTTATTGTCCACAATATAGAAGCTCACATGAGAAACGTCTCTTTCTTTGAACTGTTGTATGTTTCAACACCATCAGACCATAATTTCAGTAGCTCATCAATCAAAGGCAGCAGATACACATCAATGTTGTTTCCGGGTGACTTTGGCCTAGGAATTATCGTTGACATCAACCAATAAGGCCGCTTCATACACAACCAAGGTGGTAGATTATAAGGGATTAGAATCACGGGCCATGTACTGTAAGAAACATTCATTACTCCAGCCCAAGTCTTATGTTGCGAGGATCAGATGAGAAATTTGGGTGAATGCTATCAAAATGCTTCCATGCTTTCGAATCTGCAGGATGGTGTAATATTCCATCATCAATATGTTCTTCTTTGTGCCAGCGCATGTTTGATGCCATTGATTTTGCCATATAAAACCTTTGAAGACGGGGAATAAGAGGGAAGTATCGTAGAATCTTGCGTGCTACAAGCTTCTTGGCTTTTCCACAAGGTAAAGCCTCTCTTGCATCCCCACCAGTACTATTTTTTCATCTTAATTCATCACATTTTGGGCATTGATCCAGCAGAGAATAGCCCTTCCGGAATAACACACAATCATTGACGCATGCATCGATCTTTTCGTAGCTCAGCCCGAGGTCACGAACAACCTTCTGAACTTTATCAAGTGTATTAGGAATGCAATGGCCCTCTGGAAGCACATATGAGAATAGTTCAAGGATGAACTCACACGCTTTTTTGCTCAAACAAGTTAAACACTTTACCTGGTACAACCTGACAATGAAGGATAATTGGGTCACCTTCTCACAACCTGGATACAACTCCTTTTTGGCATCATTTAATAAGTAATAGAATGCCTTTGCACACCTAGTTGGCTCCTGCTGGTTTATAGCATTTTCTGGATCATCAACACCTACTGAAGTACCACCATGATCACCAGTGCCTCTAAGAAGGTTGGACAACATATTTTCCATAGCAGCATCATCAGAAATTATCTCCTCATTATTTGCTGATTGCTCAGCAATTTTTTTCTCAACTCGTTTTTTTCCATAGTGTACCCAACAAGTATAATGAAATGACATCCTATTACGAAGCAAGTGAAGATGAACTTCCTTGCGTCTCCCGTGGCAAATATTACGACATTCCGTGCAAGGACAAGGCTTAGTTTCTTCTTCACGAGTGCCTTGGAATGCTAAATTTAAAAATGACTTCATTCCATCCTACCACTCCTTCGTACGCCTGTCTTTTCCCATCCATGTCTTATCTTCTGACATCACTTCCTACAATTCAATCGGCGTATCCGTAAGAGGATTGAACTACAATAACATTATGTGAGCAATTGTACCTAGTGCTATTGCTCCTCCACGTGCGGCGGCCGGCGGATGCTCCTCCACACCGGTGGACGGCGGATGCTCTTCCAAGAGCGTGGCGGGCGGCAGATGCTCCTCTAAGAGCTTGGCGGCTAGCGTATGCTCCTCCAAGAGCGTGGCGGCTGGCGGACGCTCCTTCAGGTGTGTTTCGTGCAATCGGGAGAGGGGCTGTTGTGGATTGAAGGGTCCGGCGGGGAGGCAGCCAGGACAAAGGTACGTGAAGCTATTAGTGTAGGCCCAACACTGCGTTGGGCCGCTTGTTATTCGTGGGCTGAAACTGCTCTGAGTCACTTTGTATTCCTGGGCCAAAATTGCGCTGGAACGCTCCGTGTTTGTCCCCATGTACGCGTGAGCCCATGTACCGAAATTTGGCGTCGTTAAAGGAGTTGTTTTTCGATAAAAGGAGAAATTTTTAATGTGACACGCGATGGGCCTGGACACGGCTTGTATACTCCCATTCAGTGCTTCCATGCGTGCTCCTACTTAAGTGTCATGATTTTATTGGCCCTTTCATTTACCTAACATAATGCCTGTTTTAACTTCAACCAATTAGATGATGACACATAAGCGCGGAGTACGCGTGGAAGCACAAACGGGAGCACCGAAGTTGCATCCGAACGGGAGGACATGGCTTGTATACTCCCATTCAGTGCTTCCATGTGTGCTGCTACTTAAGTGTCATGATTTTATTGGCCCTTTCATTTACCTAACATAATGCCTGATTTAACTTCAACCAATTAGATGATGACACATAAGCACAGAGTATGCATGGAAGCACAAACGGGAACACCGAAGTTGCATTCCCAGATGGTTGCCAAGTACGTTCATGCTCCAAATCTTACAGCCAAGGGCGTACTGCACGGTTCCCGCGACTGTACCACCCTGCCCTTATGATTGCCACGTACGCGAGCGCACCAAATCTTGCAGGGCGCACGGGCACACACGAACTCCACGTCCGAACTTTGCTCAGCGATCCGAATAACTTGGTGCTCGACGTGCACGATCCATCATCACGCGCACGAATAATATTATGAAATTATCAACTTTGATGATTCAATAATCCCATCAAGTTTCATCCAACCTACCAACAAAAAATTGGATCGTCCAATCCATCCAACCAAACGTTAATTTGGATGATCCAAGACATAAAGAAATGGATGATCTATCTCCAATCGAACTTTGATGTCAAACCATATGCAATTGATGACTGAGCATTTTGTCACATGTCACTAGAGTGTACGCACAAATGACAAATACACAGCCTCAACAACGGGTTTTGGGTGCATCGTGGACTAACCACATGACCCGACCAAAAATTCACGTAATTACCATACACCTGCAACAGCAACCATCTGGCCGCATCCACCAACACATCCCGACCCTGCGAAAGGATGACGAGCAGCGGCAGGTGAACACGTTGCAGCGGCGGCGCAATGGAAAACGGTGGCAGCAGACGATGATGTACCTGGATGTTGGCGTAGTCGACCTCGCACATCTTCCGTGAATTGTTCACCTTCCGCGGCGAGCTGAACCACACTGGTAGGAACTCCACGATTTCGCAATCGAAGCATGACTTGGAGAAATGGGCCACCAATTTATCCCGACCCTGCGAAAGGATGACGAGCAGCGGCAGGTGAACACCATGCAGCGGCGGCGCAATGGAAAATGGTGTTAGCGGACGGCGATGTACCTGGATCTTGGTGTAGTCGACCTCGCACATCTTCCGCGAGTCGTTCACCTTCCAACAGAAGCCATGCAGGTGCTTCGTCCACAACTAGAACGCCGCATCTGGCGATGTGACATTGACAAAGCAGTAGCCCTTGTTGGCCTCGGACCTTGGCAAATGCAACAAACGAGGTTAAGTATCAATCAGTAAAACACCGGAGCTTGATTAGTTTAATCATATATTTCAAAGCATAGGTGTGGTACTTGAAGTCAAATGGAACGTGAATAAAATTGTAAAACCGACTTGACGCGGCCCACTGCAATTTTCGCGTTCTCCTTGGTGCAGTGCTGATCAATGATGTTCATTACTTTTTGCCTCCCGTGGAAAACGATGTAAAACATCAGGTATTAACGCATCAACAAATATGAGGGGGAGAATACCAACACGTAGATTTAAAAGTATGTTGCGGATCATCAGCATCGTCAGTCCAGAAGCAGGGTCGAAGCGGCGCCATGGCCGCCACGAACTCGAGAACAGATGAGGAGAAGGCTCATCGCCAACGGATCGCTACACGGCCGCTATGGGCGATGAGCATTCCCCTCGACCTGTTCTCGAGTCAGGGGCGGGCCGGCAGTGGGGGCGCAGGGGCGGCGGGCCGGCGGCGGAGCCAGAGGCGCGGCGGCGGGGGCGCAGCAGGCGACGTTGTGCGGCAGGGCCGCAGAAAATTTATTTCCGCCCGCCTAGGCCCAGAGCCAGGCCTTCCTTTAAGACCATCCGCAGTGGTTCACAGTAAAGCGGTGATGGGACGCTGAGCGATTCCAATTGAATTCAAAAGATGTGAATGTGCTGCACGCGTTTAAGGTGCCTCGGTGACTGGCGCGCACGTAAGCTCAGTGTGCCCGGTCGCATCAGCTGCCTGTACAAATGGCTACGGCTTGAACGAAGGACGAAACCTTATGCGGCAAACAGCAACGTATAATACTTCTCCGCCCCAACTCAACTCTATTTCTGTCCTGGTCGAACTAATTACCTTTGACAAATGATTTATATGGAATTTATTAACTTCAATAACATGTAGTACTAGATTGTATATTATGGAAATATTTTCACGGTGAATCTAAAAGTACAATTCTTGTATTGTTAAAACAGATCAAAATTGAATAAATCTCAAAGATAGATTTGACGAAACCTAAGACTTCCCTTTGAATAAGTTTTATACTTTACATTAGTTTTACATATGTAATATGCACATAGGATATATCACTAAATAGTTTTGTAATAAAAAACATGCAGGAGAAATATGTATATCCCATATGCTACTACTACGTAAACTAGGGGTGGGCAAATAAACCGAGACCGAAAAACCAAAACCGATAGAACCTAGACCGGAACTGAAAAGACCGAAATATCGGGTATCTGGTACTTTTCGGGTCGCAAATATAAAAAACTGAAAAATAAATGTCGGGTTCGGATGGATGAAGAAGTTCCACATTTGTGACATGTGTCCACATGAACGGACGGATGAAGCAGTTGCATGACTGTGACATGTGTCCACGTGAACGAACGAGGTCGCATGTTGGCCGGACATGATAGTGATAATGCCAATGAATCATATCCTTCTGAAGCATAATTTTTTCCCGTATACAATGGGCCCTTCGGATGCAACTTTGGTGCTCTCGATTGTGCTTCCATGCGTACTCCGCGCTTATGTGTCATCATCTAATTGGTTGAAGTTAAATCAGGCATTATGTTAGGTAAATGAAAGGGTCAATAAAACCATGACACTTAAGTAGGAGCACGCATGGAAGCACTGAATGGGAGTATACAAGTCGTGTCCCCTCCCGTTTTGTCCTCCCATGCATCATCCCGCTGATGTGTCAAAATGTTATTGGTCCCTTTATTAATGCTTAGTTAACTACCATACCTTCACAACAAATAATGTTGGCGTAGTCGACCTTGCACATCTTTCGCGTGTCGGTCACCTTCCAACGGATGCCATGCAGGTGCTTCCACAGCCGAAACGCCGTTCATCTTCACTGGCACATTATGTACGGTTCGGGTGTGCCAGTGTGTACCTTAACCCCCGTCGTGCGTCCTCGGTGGTTGTTGGAAGACCCCTGTAGGTATGTTATGATTCCTGTCCTCTAACTACATCTAGGTTTCCGACAACGCATGCGGTTCACAACCAGACAAACTAGCAAAGCCTCGGTGATGAGAGCGGCATGCAAATTTCTTGATGACAAACTGGCTGCAAGCCCTGTTCCTCCCGTTCTGTCCTCCAATGCATCATCCCACTGATGTGTCAAAATTTTATTGGTCCCTTTAATAATGCTTAGTTTAACTACCATACCTTCACAACAAATAGTATGATGACACGTCAGCGAGAGTGTCATAAAAAAACTAGAGATGGATCCGTCAGCAGGCCGCAGTCAGTTTTTCATCAAAAAACTAGCATGCCGCTCAACCTTTTTTGGTTTGCTTGGTGGCGAACCGCCTGCGTCATCAGAAACCTAGAGATGGAGTAAGAGGTCTGGAATTAGAGCATACCTGTAAGGCTCTTCCCAACAACCACCAGGGACAGAAGACGTACGGGGGGTTAAGGTACACCGACACACCGGTACCGTACGTGTACCCGACCAACTGTGTAGTTTCCTTCGAACCTCCGGCAGAAGAAAGCGGCATGCAAGTTTCATTCTGTATGGAGAATGTTTGTTGTGTATTCATCAGAAAACACAAATACACTTTATATAGGCTAGCTAGTGTAGTGTGAAACCAAAACAAAACCCTTTCGCACTACACAGATTCAAAATCTAGCGTTAATAACTAAACGTAGGCCTACGCAGTCAAATAATGACGTTAGACCAACGCAGTCAACAATGACTGTTACATGTGTGTGTGTGTGCTTATCCTTTCTACAGTCTGGTGGTGAACCGCCTGCATCATCGGAAGCCTAGATGGAGTTGGAGGACAGGAATCGGAGCATACCTGCCTAGACCAGGATCGCCTGACGTAGCGACATTCTGCTGCATGCGTGCAGTAAAGGCTGCATCCACCGTTTGTTTTGATCTGACGGTTGTACATCCCAGCTATCCAACTAAGGGGTCCATTCAAATCATTTCTTAAACTCTTGTCTGCTTGCTTCAACATGAGAAATAATTTACATGCATATAATGATGCATACTTCAAACATCTAAATAAAACAAACTTCTACAGCTAATTAACAGGATTAAAAACACATTAACTATCGAGGACATTAGGGAGGGTTACGATGCTTTCATTTTGTAAACTTGACAAGAATTCCATTTCATTTAAGTAGGACCACACATGGAAGCACTGAATGGGAGTATACAAGCCGTGTCCTCCCGTTCGGATGCAACTTCGGTGCTCCCGTTTGTGCTTCCATGCGTACTTCGCGCTTATGTGTCATCATCTAATTGGTTGAAGTTAAATCAGGCATTATGTTAGGTAAATGAAAGGGCCAATAAAATCATGACACTTAAGTAGGAGCACGCATGGAAGCACTAAATGGGAGTATACAAGCTGTGTCCCTCCCGTTTTGTCCTGCAATGCGTCATCCCGCTGATGTGTCAAAATGTTATTGGTCCTTTATTAATGCTTAGTTTAACTACCATACCTTCACAAAAAAATAATATGATGACACGTTAGAGAGAGTGTCATCAAAAAACGGTGGATGAAGCCTTTACTGCACGCATGCAGCAAAATGTCGCTACGTCAGGCAATCCTGGTCCAGGCAGGTATGCTTCGATTCCTATCCTCCATTTTAATTGCCTCTTGTTTGCATCAGCATGAAGTACAATATTTTTTCTTTTTTGCCTACAGCATGAAGTGTCGTATAGATCGATCGCAATAATTAATGGGAAAATACCATATTTAAAAAGACTCCTAAAAATAGGATGCAGTAAAATTCACTACGTCAGGCGATCCTGGTCTGCCTGCAATGGTCTTCCCAACAACCACCGGGGACGCACGACGTGGGTTAAGGTGCACCGCAACACCGGCCCGGACTGTACGTGTACCCGGCCAGCTGCGTAGTTTCGTTTTATATTTTATTCCCTAGGCTTAAAAGTTTGCTCTTCCTCTCTGTTTTTTGCTCTGTTTGCTCTTCCTTAGGCTTAAAAGTTTTATATTGTGTGATATTTTTACATATGTAATATGACATATGATATATACCTTGATAGTTTTGCAAAATAATGGAGGGGAAATATGTATATCCCATGCAACTACGTAAATACACCCAAATTTATTAGCTAGTTATTTTTTAAGATGATAAAAAATTATTATCTTATTCTAAGTGAGGTGGCCGGGGTAGATGATGTACATGGCATAATAGCTTATTTGGCATGCCAATGTGGATGTCCAACCCAGACTAAGGATGACAGTGAAACAGTCTTTTGAAGTTGATAGACTAAATAATTGACCCGTTTGTAAGTTCAAGGACCAAACTTAGTTTTGATTGAAAGTTTGAGGATGAAGTTGAATATTGCTAGCTTCATGAGCTCAAGCTCGAAAAGTTCGAGTAAGCTCATTTGTTTTTGTCATCTGTGATATGTACGTATGATTAACTTAACTATGTAATTCTAATAAAAATGTTCTATGGGACGTAATTTTTATATATGATATAAACAAACTCGCTAAAGTTCGACTCGTTGACAACCCTACAAGGAATTAAAGTTTTGGTGCAATTGTGTAATCAAAGATTTTCATCCGTTGGATCTACATCTTATGGTTATTACATCTTTTCATTCAACCCCTTCCACCACCACCACCACCCCTCCACCTGGTGGAGGGGGTTAAATAAAAATATTCAACGACCGTAATGTATATCGATCCAAGGGTTGAAGATGGTTGATTGCACGATCGCAACAAACATTTGATTACATTCTAGTTGAACCCAACTTTAAAACAGGAAATCTTTTGACACAGATTAACTAGTCATGATGTTTTTCTCTTCTTGTTTTTGTGATGTTTTATTTTTTCTTGTTTCATGATGTTGTGTTTCATGTTTTTTACTTCCTCCTTCCCATATTACCTGTCGTTAATAACTAGGACAAGTTATATTCTAGTTCAAATATGAACTAAAAAAACTTGTTCTAACGACAAGTAATATAGGAAGGAAGGAGTAATGTTTTATGATAATGAACTCAATATTTTTCAGCTGTTCCATCTGTTATTTTATTTTCTATCTGCTATTTAGTAAACTATCTATTCTACCTGTATTCTCTACTAATGAATGACTATCCACACCGCCGATGGCCTCTAAAGTGGCATGTACGATACTTTAGCCGCTGGAGGTGTCAGGAGATCGCCCGCAGCGGGGCCTGCAAAGCGGTCTGTAAAGTAGTATACGACACCCTTGGATGTCCATCACACGGCTGAGATTCGCGGTATGCACGCTTGCACAGGAGCCCAGATTGCACAACAGTCGTTGCCTTCATTACAAACTACTGTATGGTATTCATTTCTGGAAGAATCCATTTCTTTAAATTGTCCCTTGAGTTTCCTTTGACGCAAACGGGGCTAAACATAAGATGAGCGCGCATAGGGGAAACACAACAAGTGCAACATTCATTAGAGACTAGCGGGCATAGGGGAAACACATATACTAGTACAAGTCTATTTTATATACTCCCTTTGTTCTCTTTTAATTGGCGTTGGGAGAACTAGCGGTGCATCCAAACTGGAACGGAGAGAATATAATCCATATAGTACAATGCCAGACAGCAGAACAGGTGATGCTCGTGCTTAATCCTACAGTTCTCTGTACAGAAGACTAACCACATCTCCCACGTAGGCCTGCCGCAGTGGGCAGTTCCGTTGTCCCCCCCCCCCATTGAGCATCCCCAAGCGTCATCATCAATGTTGGGCACCGCCACCGGCGGCGCTTCTGGACGAGGCCTGCCCAGGAACCTCCAGGAGACACCATCGATCCTATTCACAGCTTCACGCCGACACCAGCAACACTCCTTGTTGGTCCACTTCATGGCGACAGACCCAACCGCGTTGTAGCCGACGTGGGCCTCACCTTCGACCTGTCGGATATACTCGAAGGCATCGCGGGCCCCGTGGTTAGCATCGTAGCGGAGCATGGCGTGGACGTAAGCCGCCACCATGTGGACGTTCGCGGCCGCCTAGGCAAGGAACTAGGTGCCCGACTGCGCAGACCGTGCAGTAACACGAGGTCGAACCCGGTGATGTAGCACGCATGATGGTTTCTGATAATTGCCAGGCGCTCCACGAGGCGGTCGTAGCTCCGGTTATACTTCCAGATGCTCACCCGCTCCAGCGCCACACGCCTGCCCACGGCGCAATCCCGACACGCCGCGTGTATGGCCTTACAAGAGGCATGCAGACTGGAGAGGTCGTCCGTGGGCTACGGGGAGGTTGCGGCGATCCAACCCGCGATCGAGACCGCAATATTGTGCAGCAAGGGGAACTCCATGGGCTTCGAAGGGAACCGACGAGGACGCGCGCAACGGAGACGAAGAGGAAGAGTACGCGCAGAGAAGAGGATGGCATGTGTGTGTTGCGGAGAAGAGGATGGTGTGTCTTTATTCGTACGCGCGGAGAAGACCATGAGACGCGCGCAGTGATGGTTATGGCTTCTAAAGTGCACCATTTGGAATGCTACTTGCGAAACTGGGGTTACAGCTTCTAAAGTGCAACTGTACGCTACTTTAGCCGCTAGAGTTGTCAGCTGGCAGGAGATCGCCTGCAGCGGGGCCTGCAAAGCGGTTTGTAAAAAGTACTCCTCCCTCTGCCCCAACTAAACTCTATTTTTAGCTTTGGTCAAAACTACCTTTGACCAATGATTTCTTGCCTGGTCCTTATCCTGATCATCAAGGTCTCAGTTTATTTGCCCACCCCTAATTTACGTAGTAGTAGCATATGGGATATACATATTTCTCCTCCATGTTTTTTTTTTGAAAACTATTTAGTGATATATCCTATGTGCATATTACATATGTAAAACTAATGTAAAGTATAAAAAATTTTCAAAGGGAAGTCTTAGGTTTCATCAAATATATCTTTGAGATTTACGCGATTTTGATCTGTTTTAACAATACAAGAATTGTACTTTTAGATTCACCATGAATATATGTCCATAATATACAACCTAGTACTACATGTTATTGAAGTTAATAAATTCCATATAAATCATTTGTCAAAGGTAATTAGTTCTACCAAAACAGAAATAGAGTTGAGTTGGGGCGGAGGAAGTATTATATGTTGCTGTTTGCCGCATAAGGTTTCGTCCTTCGTTCAAGCTGTAGCCATTTGTACAGGTGGCTGATGCGACCGGGAGCACCGAGCTTACGTGCGCGCCAGTCACTGAGGTGCCTTAAACGCGCGTAGCGCATGCGCATCTTTGAATTCAATTGGAACCGCTTCGTGTCCCATCACCACTACTGCGTGTGTCAAGAGACGAACAACCAGGCGGGTTCAAATCCCCTGCAGTACTGCAGGTACAGTAGACATGGCTGACATGAGGGCCCCACATGGTGTGGGACCCACATGTCAGCCACCTCTACTGCACTTGCAGTACTGCAGAGGCCCCACTACTCAGTTACAGTAACCGCAGTGCAGTTACTGCAGGGGATTTTGTCTACGCTATAAGATCACCCAGGCACGCCATCGTCTTCTCCGCACAACCACTCTTCCCCTCTTCCCAAAACCGCGCCAAGAACACCATGGCTGACAGGACAACACCGCGGCCAAGCCCGCCGAAGTACGCCAAGGGGAAGTGTCCCCGACTGGACCCCCCCCCCGGACATGGAGTGGGCTCTCCGGAAGATGGCGCGCGATGTATTTGACAATACATCGCGCTCCATGCAATGTCTTGGGCTTGGTCCCCTTCCAGAGTATGCTGCCATGGGGACCACGAGCCACTACGTCTTCGGCATGACGCACATGGCCGGTCGCATCGACGTAATCTGGGAGACGCTGGCGGACGAGCTTGGAGTCGCCGGTCGTGACAACCTGGTGGTGGCGACGTCCACGAAATTGGGCTTCCTGTCTCCGCCGCGGGAGGCGCCCCTGCCCAGCCAGGAGCCCAAGGAGGAGGAGGAGGAGGAGGAGAAGTAGGTGGAGCGAGGTGGAGAAGTAGTTTTTTTCTTGTTCCTAGTTGTGTTGTTTATCTTTTCTTGTTTGTAGTTTGTGTTTTTCTTTTTTCCTGTTTGTAATGTATCGTCTTAAGGTAATGAATTTTATATTTCTGTTCATTGGTGCACAAAAATAGTTCTAATGTTGCTGTTCTAATAATAAACTAGTGGACTATTTATCTCTTTTATCTTTTAGAATGGAATATATTTCCACTTCAACCTCTACTGAGCTGGAGACCCAGAAAGTGACTATCACCTATACTAGTTTATCTGACAGGACCAGCAGGGAGAAGCCCACTCTCTGTTCAATCCCAACACGGATCCAACATAATGAGCAATCAAACAGCAAAGCACGTAGTAAATCACAAAAAACGCAATAACAGTTTCTGGAGTACGTATCAACTTTAGCCTAGATTAGATGCTCGTGGGCGTCATTGCAAAAGGGTGAAGACAAAAAAGACTTGATTTCGGATGGCTTGCAAAAAAAACTAGAAGTCAAGGTCATCGAAATTTTTGCCCGATTTGGATTGAGTCTTAGTTATAAACTTCCATAATAATTAAATTCGTCTGGTATTTTAACTTTCACAAGTGTGTCATAAAATGTATCGGGTGTTTTACTTTCACTAGTGTGTCATAAAGTGTACGCCAGCCACGTATCCTGATCCAACCGTACATCTTCAAATAAAGGAGGGTTAGAGCATCTCCAACCCCTTTGTTATTTTTTGTTTTCTATTCTTTCAAATGACAAATATGCTATACACATTTAGCATATCATTCTATGAGCATCTCCAACCCGTTTGCTATATGATGTGCTATATTAATTTTTTTCATATTTCATTAGTATATAATATTTATTTTAAAATTCAAATAACATTGTTGCAATGGCTATATTGTATTGTATTTATAACTGCTATTTTTCAATGGTTATGTTTCTGACGACTATTTTTCAACGGATGTATTTCCAACGGCTAATTTTCAACGACTATTTTGCAACGGAACGACGATAATGTACCGGAAATCGGGAATAGCAAACCGGATAGCATTTGCTACTAGTAGCACACCGAGAGCTCCATATATAGCAAATGGCTAAAAGTAGTTATGCCAATAGCAAACCGGTTGGAGATGATTTTTGCTCTAGATTTGCTAAATAATAGGATAGCACATCATATAGCTAATGGGTTGGAGATGCTCTTTTAGCCATTACCTATATGGTGCTATATCCTATTATTTAGCAAATTTAGAGCAAAAATCATCTCTAACCCGTTTGCTATTAGGATTGCTACTTTTAGCCATTTGCTATATGGAGCTCTCGGTGTGCTACTATGATGAGGACATCACAACAGCGGAGACGCACGTTGAACTGCAAGGACCAATCACAAGAGCACGAGCACGGTTAATAAATCAGCAGGTGAATTCGTTCCTAACTTTTTTTGCATGTGAGTTTGAGAATAGATTGCTATGTGAGATTTAATTGTTATTATGAATAATGGAGAAGATCAACAAGTGAAGGAAAGAGGCCTTGGGAGAGTGGAGAACCAGCTGGCACATCCATAAGTTGATGGAAACAGTTTACAACTCAGACTCGAGTTCAACTCAGAGTCCAGGAGCAGTCCACCTTAAAACGGACGCCCAGGAGGCATACGGACTCTGTTTTCGACGTTCTACATATGCACGGAAAGAGGGGAAGATAAAATTTCCAATGGTTCTGGTCCCACCTCAAAATTCCCCCAGAGTATTTGGGAATCGTCGAAACAAATCGTGTCTAGATTTCTGTCCGGTGCTGCGCTACCGAATCGGGCCTTTGGGCCTTGTATCCCATAAGAGTCCATTAGGGATGCGTCTAAAAGTGTTTTGGTTGAACCCTAGCCTATAAATACTGCATACGCAGGTCATATTCGGTTGGTTTTGCTTAGATCAATAATACCGATGTTCTACGGTTTGTGAGACCCCAACTTCACGATTTCAGATCGTGTCTTCGACGTTCTTGCTCGTGTTCTCGGTTGCACTTGCAGGGATTAGCCTTCTTGGCGAGGTCAAGCATGTGCAGCACGGTTGATAACCAACAGAGCTGTGGTGTAGTGATTGCAGGGGTACTCGAACCGCTCGAGTGCCGCGGATCATCAACGTCGAGTTCTCTACCCCAATCGACATACCTTTCGGAAGATCGGGCCTAAACCTACTCATCAATTGGTATCAGATTTCCAGGTTGCCCGTGAGGTATATTTGTTTTCCTTCCATTAGATCAATTTTGTTTCGTACCTAAAGTCCACAAAAAAGCCACAAAAAAATTAGATCATTTTTACTGCTTCCCAGACTATGGTGCCGCAGTTTTGTTTTTTAGTTTGCTTTGTTGAGTTTGCATTCATGTGGTCGAGTCTTGTTGCTGGTTTAGCTCTGTGTTTTAGGTCCTAGTTATCGTGTTTCGTCCTTGTTTTCTTGCTATTCGACACCTATTCCACAATCCCAAAATAACAAACCGATCCACCACGTTCATTGGTTTGGCCTAGCTAGCCGCCTTGTGTGAACTTCCGCATCGCCAACCATAGATTAGATGACAAAACTTTGTGCCACTCATCCTTGAATCATCACACACCACCCCATTAGTTTCTGTGCAAATTCCCGATTGTTTTCATATCCGATTGCGAGTTCTGTTCTTAAACCGAGTTGGAATCAACATCCAAAAAAAATGTAACTCGGACAACCTACCTTAAAACGGCCATAACATTCGCATACGAACTCAAAATCGGGTGATTTTTTTTCATATTCATCTACGCAAAATTTCGCATCTGATTTTCTGCTTCGTAGCCGCGTTCGGCAAAATTAGATTGCCTGAATTCCCCTCGGAAGATAGGCTATCCGGCCTCCGAAGTTTCAGCATAAATTTTAAAGAATCTTCTTGATTTTCTATAGGCCGCATATTAAAAATTTGTTTGCTTCCTATATTTGTGAAAAAATATCAAAAATATTACAAAAAAAGAAAAAAAATAGTGAAGAGCACGCATATTAAAGCAATTGGCCTATGCCACTTGGTGCTGTTTTGTTGGCTATATCATTCTGTCTTTCTTTTGCCTTGATACTTCCTTGTGTTGTTCTAGGCCCTAGGACACTTGGTTGACCAGCAACAGTTTTCCTACATTGAATACTTATTCAACTTTGTTTAGCTGTTAACGATTTTTTGCTTATTAGCCACCATATTGTGCCATCCAAGCTCCACCTTTCTCTTGAGCATAACCGATACCTTTGCAATCACCCCACGCTTCATTGGTTCATCTCACTGTCCACACCACATGCTGTGTCGGTAAGAACAAATGTAACAGCGTGGTAAGACGCTTGAGCGAGAGAGATTTTTTTCTTCAACCTTTCAAATTGCCACTGTAGTTGATAGGGATAACATATTTTTTCTGTTGTCTTTTGTTTCCTACTAACAATGGCTGGAGAAGACAATGATGACGAATGTGTTCAACATGCTGAGTTACGTGATATGATGAAGACCATAACGGATATGTTCGCCAAATACAACGCAGCAATGGAGGAGTCATTGGCGAACTTGACTCGCCAACTTGATGACCTTGCTCTTTGGATGAATACTTTTGAGGCTCGGTTGCCTCTCGCTGGAAGACAAGAAGACAATGCTTATGATGAAATGGAAGATCACAATAATCAGCCAAGACTGCCACTTTATCGTCGAGGTATGGGAGGTAATAATCATAACAATTATAATCGTCCTCCTGATGATCCTTTTGCTAAAGTGAAATTTACTATACCCTCTTTTTTCTGGTGCTTATGATGTTGAGGCTTATCTTGATTGGGAGATGACAATAGAGCAAAAATTTAATTCACATCTTGTTCCTGAACAAATTAGAGTTCGTCAAGCTACTAGTGAGTTTAAGGATTTTGCTATCATATGGTGGAATGAACTTGTTAAAACTAGAACTGATCCTCCAACATGGGATAGATTAAAGGAAGCTATGCGTGTTCGATTTGTTCCTCCATCTTTTCAGCGGGACCTTCGCAAAAAATTGCAGTGTTTAGACCAAGGTAACATGTTCGTTGAGGAGTATTATCAAGAGTTACAAAAGGGTACGCTGCGTTGTGAGGTAGTAGAGGACATGGATGATAAAATAGCTCGTTTTATGGGGGGTTGAGGCGTGAAATTCAGGACATTATTGATTACAAGGAAAATGATACTGTTAACAGATTGTTTCAGCTTGCTATGTGGGCAGAAAAAGAATTGCAGGGCCGACAACAACAGCAACAACGCACGAGGAGCAACTTCACGCCGCTTGCAGCGACTAAACCATCCAAAACAGCACCATCTTTGACCCCCCGTGCAGCGACTACACCACCCAATTGCGGCCAACGAACTATACCTGCTGCTCCACCTTCTCACGTGCCGAAGGCAGCAAGGCGACATCATTCAAGCCTTCGTCGTCCACTCCTTCTACTGGTCGTACTTCCGACATTAAGTGTCACCGCTGCCAGGGACTTGGTCATATGATGAGAGATTGCCCGAGCAAACGAGCATACATAGCACACGACGATGGCAGGTATGAAAGTACTTCAGATGTTGAAGATGAATATTCTCTTGCTACTGACTTTACAGATCCAAATGATGAACACACCAAAGAAGAGGTACTTGGTACAGCTGCGACGGAGAACTATAGGAGCATCATTGTGCAGCGTGCCTTGAGCTCCAAAGTGGAGACCGATGACAAGCTACAATGACACAACCTCTTCCACATGTTTCTCGTGGTCAAGGACTGCTGTGTACACACTATAATTGATGGAGGTAGCTGCAATAACTTGGTGAACACGGACATCGTCAAGAAACTTGGTTTGACAACAAGAGCACACCCTCATCCGTACCAAATTCAATGGTTCAACAACAGCAGTAAGGTTCGGGTAACACAAACAGCGAGAATACATTTTTCGATTGGTTCATACCATGATCTTGCTGATTTTGATGTTGTTCCAATGGATGCTTGTTCTCATTAATTGGGTCGTCCTTGGGAATTTTATACAGATGCTATTCATCATGGTAGAACCAATAAATATACTCTCATGCATAAGGGAAAGAAAATCACCTTGCTACCCATGACTCCTGCTGAAATTGTGCATTTTGAGAAGAGTAAAATTCGTGATGGCAAAGCAATAAAATTAGAATCTAAAAAACAACATGTTATTAAGTTAAAATAGCCATCGTTGCTCGCAACTAAATATGACCTTGTGGATTTATTTGATGATAAGGGGATGTGATATGCTTTAGTTTGCAAAGAAGCCATGTTTTCACTTCACGAATTGTCTATTGCATTGTCCCCTGCTGTTACTAACCTTTTGCAGGAGTTTGAGGATGTGTTTCCCTCTGAGATACCCCCTGGTTTACCACCGATGAGAGGCATTGAACACAAGATCGATTTGATTCCAGGAGCAAGTTTGCCAAATCGTGCAGCATACAAGGCGAATCCACAAGAAACTAAGGAAATTCAGCGACAAGTCCAAGACCTTTTGGACCGCGGGTACATTCGTGAAAGCCTTAGCCCTTGTTCCATTCCTGTTCTTTTGGTTCCTAAGAAAGATGGTAGTTGGCGCATGTGTGTTGAATGTCGAGCGATTAATAACATCACCATTCGATATCGTTATCCTATTCCTCGATTAGATGACATGCTTGATGAATTGAGTGGTGCTATCATCTTCACAAAAATTAACTTGCGTAGTGGTTATCACCAAATTAGAATGGCACTAGGAGATGAATGGAAAACTGCATTTAAAAACAAGTTTGGACTTTATGAGTGGTTAGTTATGCCTTCTGGTTTAACTAATGCACCCAACACCTTTATGCGATTAATGAATGAGGTTTTACGTGCCTTCATTGGACAATTTGTGGTGGTTTACATCGATTATATCCTCATTTACAGCAGGTCATATGATGAACATCTTGACCATTTACGTGCTGTTTTTACTGTTTTGAGAGATGCACGTTTGTTTATTAACCTCGAAAAGTGCGTCTTTTGCACCAATCAAGTCTCGTTTCTTGGCTATGTCGTTTCCTCGCATGGAATTGAGATGAATGAGGCAAAAATTGAAACAATCACCAGCTGGCCAGCCCCAACAACCGTCACACAAGTTCGTAGTTTTCTTGGTCTTGCAGGTTTTTATCGGCGCTTTGTGCGGGATTTCAACACCATTGCAGCACCTCTACATGAGCTAACGAAGAAGGGAGTGCCATTTCGATGGGGTGAACAGCAGCAACACGCTTTTGATGCTCTCAAATCGAAGCTTACACAAGCACCATTGCTACAACTTCCTTTGACAAGACTTTTGAGCTAGAATGCGATGCAAGCGGCATTGGTATTGGAGGTGTTCTCATACAATGAGGTAAACCTGTTGCTTTCTTCAGTGAAAAACTTCATGGTCGTTTGCTGAGTTATTCTACTTATGATAAGGAATTGTATGCCTTAGTGCATGTATTACAAACTTGGCAACATTATCTTTGGTCTAAGGAGTTTGTCATACATTCTGATCATGAATCATTGAAGTATCTTAAGTGTCAAACCAATCTGAATAAACGACATGCTAAATGGATTGAGTTCATAGAGTCATTTCCATAGATCATTAAGCATAAGAAAGGGAAGGAAAATATCATTACCGATGCATTATTTAGGTGTTATAACATGCTGTCCCAACTTGATCATAAAATCTTTGGCTTGGAAACAATTAAAGCATTATATCCTACTGATTTGGACTTCAAAGATGCTATTGAAAATTGTAGAGAAGGAAGAACTTGGAATAAATATGTGCTGCGAGAGGGTCTCCTCTATCATGCTAAATAGCTATGCATTCCAGCTAGCTCCATTCGTCTATTACTTTTGCAGGAAGCACAGGGAGGAGGTTTGATGGGACATTTTGGAGTGAAGAAAACTGAAGATGTGTTGTCCACACAATTCTTTTGGCCAAAGATGAGGTGTAATGTCGAGCGCTAAATGTCACGATGCACTACTTGCAACAAAGCTAAGTCTCGCCTTAACCCACATGGTCTTTATATGCCTCTTCCTGTTCCTAGTGTACCTTGGTAGGATACTTCTATGGACTTTGTTTTGGGATTGCCTAGGACTAAGAGGGGGGAGGGATAGTATTTTTGTAGTTGTTGATCGTTTTTCCAAAATGGCACACTTTATACCTTGTCATAAGAATGATAATGCCTCACACATTGTTGATTTATTTATGACGGAAATTGTTCGTTTACATGGTATGCCAAATACCATTGTTTCTGATCGTGATGCAAAATTTTTAAGTCATTTTTGGAGAACTTTGTGGTGTAAATTGGGAACCAAGTTGCTATTTTCAACTACATGTCACCAAAAAATGGATGGACAAACCGAGGTAGTTAATCGTACTTTATCCACTATGTTGCGGGCTGTCTTGAAAACAAATTTGAAGTTGTGGGAGGAGTGTTTACCACATATAGAATTTGCTTACAACAGATCCGTTCACTCCACGACAAAGGTAAGTCCACTCCAGGTAGTGTATGGTTTCAATCCCCGTGCTCCTATTGATTTATTACCTTTGCCTCCTTCTGAAACTATAAATTTGGATGCTACACAACAATCTGAATTCATTCTTAAGATGCATGAAACTACAAAGAAAAATATTGAAATAATGAATGAGAAGTACAGGATTGTAGGTAGTAAAGGTAGAAAAGAAGTAAAACTTGAACCGGGTGATTTGGTGTGGTTACATTTGAGAAAAGAGCGATTTCCCGACTTGGGAAAATCTAAACTTATGCCACGAGCTGCTGGTCCTTTTAAGATTGTTGAAAAGATTAATGATAATGCATATAAGCTTGAATTGCCTCCCAATTTTGGGGTTAGTCCAACATTTAATATTTTAGATTTGCGACCGTACTTGGGAGAAGAAGATGAACTTGAGTCGAGGACGACTCCAACTCAAGAGGGGAAGGATGATGAGGACATCACAACAGCGGAGACGCACGTTGAACTGCAAGGACCAATCACAAGAGCACGGGCACGGTTAATAAATCAGCATGTGAATTCGTTCCTAACTTCTTTTGCATGTGAGTTTGAGAATAGATTGCTATGTGATGATTTAATTGTTATTAGGAATAATGGAGAAAATCAACAAGTGAAGGAAAGAGGCTTTAAGAGCATGGAGAACCAGCTGGGACGTCCACAAGTTGATGGAAATAGTTTACAACTCGGACTCGAGTTCAACTCGGAGTCCAAGAGCAGTCCACCTTAAAACGGACGCCCAGGAGACATATGGACTCCGTTTTCGATGTTCTACATATGCACGAAAAGAGGAGAAGATAAACTTACCAATGGTTCTGGTCCCACCTCAAAATTCCTCCGGAGTCATCAGGAATCGTCGAAACAAGTCGAGTCTAGATTTCTGTCCGGTGCTGCGCCACCGAATCGGGCCTTTGGGCCTTGTATCCCGTAAGAGTCCATTAGTGACGCGTCTAATCATGTCTTGGTTGAACCCTAGCCTATAAATACTGCAGCCGCTGGTTATATTCAGTGAGTTTTGCTTATATCAATAATATCGCCGTTCTACGGTTTGTGAGACCCCAACTTCGCGATTTCAGATCGTGTCTTGAACGTTCTTGCTCGTGTTCTCGATTGCACTTGCAGGGATTAGCCTTCTTGGCAAGGTCAAGCGTGTGCAGCATGATTGATAACCAACTTTGCCGTGGTGTAGTGATTGCAGGGGTACTCGAACCGCTCGAGTGCTGCGGATCATCAACGTCGAGTTCTCCACCCCAGTTGACATACCATTCGGAAGATCGGGCCTAAACCTACTCATCATACTAGTAGCAAATGCTATCCGGTTTGCTATCCCCAATTTCTGCTACATTATTGTCGTTTCTGCAAAATAATTGTTGAAAATTAACCGTTGGAAATGCAACCTTTGAAAAATAGTCGTTAGAAATAAAACCATTGAAAAATAGCCGTTAGAAATACAAACGTCACAATATAGCCGTTGCAACAATGTTATTTGAATTTTAAAATAATTATTACATATTAATAAAATATGAAATTTTTTAATATAGCACATCATATATTCATATAGCAAACGGGTTGGAGATGTTCATAGAATGAGATGCTAAATGTGGATAACATATTTTCTATTTGAAAGAATAGGAAAAAAAATAGCAAACGGGTTGGAGATGCTCTTAGAAGATTGGTGGAAAATAATACGAACTTATAAGAAAAAGGAGAAGAAGAAAAAGGATGGCGCGCGTTTCGATACATGAACCGTGACACTGCTGACATCCATCTTCATTGGCCAGTTCTCGATTCCAGTGATCTCTCCAGCATGTATTCACACTAGCTACTCTCTGGTGCCTGGACCTAGGGTATCCCGTGGCTGACCCGGCATATCCAGTGGGTGGGCTCCTGAGAAATGTTGTTGTTGTTGTTGTACGTGGTGTTAGGTTGAGACCATGCAACTTGTGGTCATAACGATAAGAATTAAAAATTGGAAAGAGTATATAAGATTCAAAAATCTTCATTACTCTCTTTACTCCGGGCTCGGGCCTGTCATATTCGGAAACTCCTCTGCTGATATCGTAACTGCATCGATTATATATCCAGGACCGTTTCCAATTAAAATCCAAACAAAAGGTGTAGGTGAAGGTTTTGCACAAGAGAGAGAGTTGCGCTGCGCCGCCGCAGACGGCAATCGTAGGGACGCCCAGGAGAGAGACCTAATGGCGGGGACTCAGGTGTACAATGTGGCGTTTGAGGAAGATGTGATCACCACCACCGTTACGTCCTCGGGCAAGGCCGTGGAGGACTGGCTTGACGAGGTCCTCGCCGTCCACCGTTGGCGCCTTCACAAGCTTGTCATCGGGCTCGACGCCGAGTGGCGCCCCAGCTACTCCGCCGATCAGAACTTCGTCGCCGTTCTACAGCTCTGCGTCGGCCGCTGCTGCCTCATCTTCCAGGTCATCCATGCTGACTACTTCCTCGATGAGCTGGAAGATTTCTTCAGCGATTCCGACTACCGATTCGTCGGTGTCGGCGTGGAGGGTGACAGCGACAGACTTTGGAAGGTCTAGCAGCTGAAGGTGGCAAAAACGGTGGACCTGGTTGAGCTCGCGGCGGAGGAGATGGTTCGCCCGAGCCTCCGCCGCGCGGGGCTGAAGGACATCGCGAGCGCCATGATGGGCGGCGACATGGAGAAGCCTTACAGGGTGAGGACGAGCAACTGGGACGCGTACAATCTCTCCAGTGAGCAGATCAGCTATGCGTGCATCGACGCCTTCGTCTCCTTTGAGGTCAGCCGCAAGCTGCTCTCCGGCGACTACTGATCTTACCACCGAGCTTGCGGAGCAGCTGCCGTCAATCATCCCGGCATATGGATTCGTAGGTGCATCGCTCAAGTTCTAGCTTTTGTGCTTTTGCGCCGAATCTCTCAGAAAATTATTTTTTCTTGAGGAAACACTATATGTTGCTTTAAAAAACATGCATGTTATTTCACATGCATCGAGGTCTTTCACATGCATCTTAGTTTTCCATGCATGCTACGCCCCAAACATGATCAACAAGCCTCAAACATGACGATCTCTCAACAAAAAGGAGAACATGTAACGTCAGCAAACATGATCGATGTCTTTCACATGTATGTTAGACGTACATATGCTACGTCCCAAACATGTATTCCAAGAATAGAATAATATTTCCTACCATGTATATATATGTCTATATTTATCATATTCTGTACCATGCATGTGTGTATGCTCTCAACCTACAGCATCAGTATATGACAGTTAAACTACCATACTAATGATGAATATTATCCTGTCATCAATAGAGATAACAAATTTGACACAAGGATGTTCCCTCGACGGTACGAGGACAGAATGTGGACTACCATCGTCTAATAAGCACACAACTCTCACTATGTACATACGTGGTTCATCAAATTAATGGATCGCATGCTGCCATTTTGTATCGCTGTACTCGTCTTTTCAAGAAACAACAGGCGTAGGCGCTAGCCGCTATGTGTTCTGATTTTAGGAACAAATGAACACACTTGTGAAAACACTTACGATAACCGAGAGGAGGCAAACCGCAGTTTGGAGTAACTCTGACCGACAATTCAAAAGCACAATTTTTGAAGCGTCTGATCATCTCCACTCATGCGCTTAGACGACGACCCAGTATAAATGCACACCTTCCTCTTCTTCTCCGCCGCACCTCTCGATAGATTTTAGCCTCCAAACTTCTCCTCTTGCTTCTCCGCCGCACCACCGTCGACCACCTCTCTCTCTTTGTTCGCACCTCTGTTGCCACAAAAATGGGTAGCCTCGCACCGAAGCGCTCCAGGTCATCGACGTCCTCCAAACCTCCTCCTCCGTTTCCGTCGCCGCCAAGGCCGGTGGAACTGGAGGCGGCGGCCGCACCTCCTCCACTCCCGTCTCTGCCCGCGGCGCCTGCACCTCTTCCGTCCAACTATGAGGAGACTATTCTCCTCATGGAGGAAAGCATCGACAAACTCGACGGCAAGCTTAAGGAGGTCACCGGAAGCCAGTTCGCCACCGACGTGCAAGCAAAAGCGCTCGACAAAATGGCGCAGGATGTATTTCACAATACATCTCACTTCTGTCGCTGACTGGGACTTGGTGTCCTTCCCCACCACGCCAGCATGGACTCTGCCGGCTACTACATCTTCGGGTTTGGCTTTGTTGCCACTCGTCTCGACTTCCTCTATGAGACGATTGGTGAGGAGGCCGGGGAGGGGTTTCGCGAGCAACTCGTGGTGGCCGTCAGCTGGAGGAAGTTCGATCTGGTGTTGGAGGATGCTCCGCCGGCGGTTGCGGCGGAGGCGAAGGCGCCGCCGGTGGAGGCGGCGGCGGCGGAGGTGGACAAGTCCTCCACCGAGTAGAGTACGATGAGTAGTAGTTTTTTCTTTTGTTTTCTATGTGTGTTTTTCTTGTTTGTAATATATGTGTTGTTTTTATGTTAATGAAAAATGTCTTTTATTTTATGTTCATGAACAATGTGTCCTACTCTAGTACATGCACTAACAAAAAACTCCTCCTTTTATAGAAAATATCGCATATGGAAAATTAACACATTAATAATATTATACTGTATCTAATAAATACTCCATCCTTATTCTTTTATTTGACATTTTGGACAAAGCATTGAACTAACATTAGTGGGACGTGACCACCCCCACCCACCGGCCTGGCCCTAGGCAGTAGCCCACAAATTTTCTGCGACCCTATCGCACAGCATCGCGCATAATAGTGGGAGCGCGACACGCGGGATTTCCATCCTTCGGTGTCCAGACAACAAACCCAGCATGAAGCGAAGGATCTCAGGCGGGGGCGCACGTGCGACATTGTGCGGCAGGGCTGCAGAAAATTTATTTCCGCCCGCTTAGGCCCAGAGCTTTAGGCTGTGTTTGGGAGCACAGTTTTTCAATACTAAAGTTTTGGAAACCACAGTTTTTAAAATACATGGCAATACCAAAGTACGTATTTCAATAACATAGTTTTGTAATACCAAGATTTTGCAATACATGGGATTGTTTGGTTGACAAACACCATTCTGTAAAAAATACCATAGTAATCTCAAATACCACGGTATTGCTAATTGCTCTAAAACTCCAAAAATACCCTGTTCCCAAACACCAAAATCGAATTATCTGCGGCCCTTCCGCACACAGCTGTCTCTATGCGACCCTACCCAGATGGTTGCCACGTACGTTCACACTCCAAATATTACTGCCAAGGGTGCACTGCACAGTTCCCGCCACTGTACCACCCTGCCCTGATGATTGTCACGTACGCGAGCGCACCGAATCTTGCAGGGCGCACGGGCACACACGAACTCCACGTCCGAACTTTGCTCAGCAGTCCGAATAACTCGGCGCTCGGCGTGCACGATCCATCATCATGCGCACGAATAATATTATGAAATTATCAACTTTGATGATTCAATAATCCAATCAAGTTTCATCCAACCCACCAACAAAAAATTGGATCGTCCAGTCCATCCAACCAAACGTTAATTTGGATGATCCAAGACATAAAGAAATGGATGATCTATCTCCAATCAAACTTCGACGTCAAACCAAACGAAATTGATGACTGAGCACATTATCACATGTCACTAGAGTGTACGCACAGATGACAAATACATGACCTCAACACCGGGTTTAGGGTGCATCGTGGACTAACCACATGATCTGACCAAACACTCACGTAATTACCATACACCTACAAGAGCAACTACCTGGCCACATCCTTCGCGTACGAACGGCAACATCGACCAACTTATACTTTTTGTACTTGGTACAAATAATTTTCCTTGTCCATGAGCCAATAAACAAGCTCTTCTGATACGGCTTTTGTAGTTAAAAAATGAACTACGACAAAACGACAAGTTCATGGAGACGGGGGAGGGGGGTACATATGATCATCAACGTCTCTCTCACATGCATGTTAATTATAGTTGTCCATGCATGCTACCCTACGCCCCAAACATAGGATGATCAACGAGCCAAACAATATATATATATATATATATATATATATATATATATATATATATATATATATATATATATATATATAACATGTTAGTTGTCACGCCCAACATGATCAACGAGCCTCAAACTATATACGACGATGTTTCAACAAAAAACAGAGAAAACATGTAATAATGTTGTCATCAAACATGATCTTCGCGAGGTTTTCAAGTGCATATGTTACTTGTCCATATATGCTTGCTACACCCCAAACATGATCAACGAGTCTCAAATATGAAGATCTTTCAACAAAATTAGAAAACACTTACATCATCAAACATGCATGATCGAGGTCTTTCTCATGTCAAACAGAAAACATGAACGAGGGTTTGTGATATATATATATATATATATATATATATATATATATATATATATATATGTGTGTGTGTGTGTGTGTGTGTGTGTGTGTGTGTGAGTGTGTGTGTGTGTGTGTGTGTGTGTGTGTGTGTGTGAGTGTGTGTGTGTGTGTGTTCATCGTCTTGTACTTTTTTCTTGTGTTTTCTGACGATCATTCAACTATATATATATATATATATATATATATATATATATATATATGATGATCTTTCAAAAAATAAGAGAAAACGCGTAACGTCATGAAACATGATCGAGGTATTTTGCTTGACAAACTGAAAAAAAAACTGGAACATTGCATATACCTTGGGCCAGTGGGCCCTTTGCGTGTCAAAATTAAAAACTAGAACTGAAAAACTAAAACACTGCTGGACGGACGTACAAAGTATGCCAGGTGGGCCACTGCATAGCCTGGACCCTTTGCATGTCAAAGTAAGAAACTGCGTGTGAAGTGGAGATGGAAGGCATCCGCAGTTTTGATTAATTCGAAAGTGCAGTTTTTGAAGCTTCTGATCATCTCCACTCGCGCGGGACGAGGACCGCTATAAATGCACACCCGTCCTCTTGTGTCTCCGCCGCACCACTCCATCTCCATCGATCGTAGCCTCCAAACCTCTCTTCCTTCACCGCCGCACCATCGCCGACCACCTCTCGCTCTTTCTCCGCAACTCCGTCACCGCACAAATGGGTAGCCCCGCAACAAAGTGCTCCAGGCCGTCGACGTCCTTCTAACCTCCTTCTTCTCCGTTTCCGTCGCAGCCAATGCCGGTGGAACTGGAGGCAACGCCCGCACCTCCTCCGTCCCCTTCTCCACTCGCAGCGCCCGCACCTCCTCATCCCATTTGGGTTCAAGAGACTGTCCGCCTCGTCGAACACCGCTTCGATGAACTCGATCGGCGCCTGAAGGAGGCCACCGAGCACCTTTCTGCCACCGCCGGGCGAGCAAAAAAGCTTGACATATTGGCGCATGATGTATTTTCCGATACATCTCGCTCGTGTGAGTGTCCGGGTCTTGAGAAACTTCCCGTCTGCACCAGCATGGACACCGCCAGCCACTACTGCTTCAGGTTTGGGTTTGTGGCCGGTCGTCTCAACGTCCTCTACGAGACGATCGGGGAGGTGGCTGGGGTAGAGGGCCGCCAGCATCTTCTGCGGACCGTCGCCCGAAAGCTTCGGACTCAATTGCCGGAGGAGGCGGCAGCAGCGGCGGCAACGGAGGAGGCAGCGGCGGCAGTGGCGGAGGAGGTGGCGGCGGCAGCAGCGGCGGAGGCAGAGGTGGAGGAGATCTCCCACGACTCCGATTAGAGTAGTATTTGTAGTTTTTCTTTTTCTTGTATTCTATGTGCTTTCGTAGTTCTTGTTTGTAATATGTGTTGTTTCTATTTTAATGATAAATGTCTTTTCTGTTCATGAACAATGCGTCTTATGCAGTATTGAAAAACATCTCCTTTCAGAAAAAGGGGCGAGATAACTGTTGTTCAATGTCTAGCCAAGAATTCGTTGTGTTGGGACAATCAACGACTCTTGGTTGAAACTCCATTGAGATCGTGGTTGAGGTTGCGTCTCTCCTCTTTTTTGTTCTTTCACTCAATTTTTTCATTTGTAGTCGACGCATAGGAAAATGTATTTTTAGTATGTAGTAGTATATACTACATGTTATCGTTTCATTGTGATTAATGTTAAAAATTGCTGATTGTTTACCATCATTTCGTGCACTTGGCTGTATTTGCATATCGTTTGCATTAGCACATACACATACATTTGGCGATTCATATTTTTTTCGTATTTTTTTGGAAAGTCCCACTAGCTAGCAGATGACTGCTTTTAGATTTTGATCTCCATGCATGGCAGTAAAGATGAATTAAGAAGAGAGCAAGTTGTCCTAAGACGAAGTCTACCCCTCTAGCTACACGCACTAGCCATGTGCAGGAATCGACGTGACATGAGAGTAATTAATCACGATTGGATGCGTGCACAAGGGCACGGCTTGCGTCAAATTCTGCACTCCTGCGAAAATTTTTTCGTTCTACTTGGTGCGCCACATTTGAGATTTTGACAATTCAATTTTCACTACCTACGCCTCCAATTTCAGTCCCGCCTATTATTGTAACCCTATTTCAGCCACGATGAGTATAAATGGAAACACTGGCCTCCGTTCCCGACACACTGCTACCCCGCCCTTCCGGTGATCTCGCAGTACTCCAAAATGTGTTGTCTCTCTGTCTTGTGTTCCATACTTGTATTCCTAAGAAATTCCCTTGTTTTCTTTTCCCACGGTTTTTACAATCTTTTCCCCGTGGATCTCGCAGTGATGCATCGAAGCTCTTGGTGGTGTTGACTCCTGGGTACAACGTCGGGCGACCATGTTTGACGGGTTCTACCGAACCTCTTTGTCGCCGACACCTCCCTGCGACATCACATCCCGGACTCCAGTTTTGTGCTAGGTAAACTACACGATCCATGCCGTCTTTTTATAGAGCTATATTGGCTTTGTTGTACACGATCCATGCAGTTTTGGCCTAGTTAAGTTATACATGATCCATCCTGATATACGATGATTAAATAAATTAACAAAGAAGAAATGTGGTCTTTTGTTTCACGAATTTAGTTATGTATATATATATATATATATATATATATATATATATATATATATATATATATATATATATATATATATATATATACACTACATATGTCCCTAAATAAATGTTGCTCCGACAGCTTATTACGGTAGTGTATTTCTAGTTCAATTCCTGGCCTGGAACGACAAATACTAACAACCAGAGGTACTAGTATGTAATTTCTGGATTTAGAAGTAAATGACGCACGGGTTATCTGATCAACCACTCCAGATGTTGTACTCTCATTTCTGTTTTACAAATTTGTATTCCTTTGATTTTTAGTTCCCATGGTTTTCACTTTTTTCTTTTTCGTGGCTTTCTCGGATCGTACATTTTTTCTATTGTTTCTTTTCTAATTCCTCCGTTAGTAACAAACACTGTAGTTTATAGAAAGCACACTGTCCGATCCAAAATCTACGTCGGTCATGTAATCTGACGTTATCACTGTTATTTGGAATGACTACTTACAATGCTCTTTACATTAGGAACAATACATCAAATTGTGATGTCGTCTACAAGCATTCATGGTGGCCAACAAGCACCTGGTATAACTATAAATGAGTTTACTATCAAAATTAAATAAATTTAGACAACAATAAACTGTTTGCATGGTACGCAGAGAATATTGCAGCACATGATGTTCAGGAACCCCGAGGTTCTTCACTCCGTGGTACTACTACAATGCATGAACCAACAACAGGTATAGATATACAAACAAGAAATACTCCTTCTGCCCCAGCGTAATTTTACTTTTGGAGCTTAAAAAATGTCCCACCCCAACTCTATCCTCGATAGTAGCTTCCAACTACCCATATCACATCACATTACTACCTGCCTCTCTACTGTGCCATTTGTTTTGGCAGAGCGTGTTAGTTTTTTACTCTACTCCTTTGGCATTGAATTTGGAGCATTTTGAGAGACTACGTTCTGTCCTTTAGATATATTTATGATGGGTGTATCATGGTCATTTGCATTCTTTCCTAGGCTCTACTAATTGTTTTAGCATGCCTTGCGATTCTACTTTCTTATTAGTACTTAGTCTTTATAGTTAATAGTTCATCAGCCTGTGTGATGATGGCGTGATTCTTTTATGCCTCCACGCTGTGCTCTCTCGCCACCGTCCACTCCGGCCGACACCGGCGCCCAAGCCCACGCCCTGCTGCTGGTCACTTCAGTGTCCTCCCCGACGCGTCTCCCTCGCCCATCGCCATGTCCCATCCTTCGCGTGCCATGATTACCCTGCCGCCTGCAAATCCCTGGCCATTACTCGCCCTGCCACCAATCCTCCTCGAGAGTTTGGCGAGACCGAACCCTCGCTTTGTTGATTGTTGCAAGCTGGCACTATGCAGTAATGCACCTGCAATAGCCACCACTGACAAGTAGACACGATGTCTCATGGGCCCACATGTCAGTGGCAGCTAATGCAGGTGCAGTACTGCAGAGGATTTCAATCCCGCAAGCTGCTTGCCTTATCTGTCTTGCATTTGCCACCTGCTACCACTGGCGTTCATTACTTGCCCTACAACTAATAATTCGCTTCGGGACTCGCTCCGGCTGATGTCAGTCAGACCGAACTGACAAACCCTATCTTTGTCAGCTGCATGCCACCTCACAGTCTTGCCTGCTTCGCTCATAGACTGAAAATCCTCTGCAGTACTATGAGTGCGTACCGCCACTAACATGTGTATCTGATGGCTCATTTTAGGGTATGAACAGCAACAAAGAAGTCAATAATGTAACCCCCCCCATCAAATAGTTGTCGTTAGGACAGTCCTAACTACTGTAGTAGTTCATTTTTAATTCATTTGTGGGCAAGAATTAATATAAACCAGGAGGGAGTACTACAGAACAAAATGGTGCTGGCACGACGCGGTCCTCCCACGCTCGTATTTGCCGCACTCGTCCTGAAGATGGTATGAACATCAGACTTTTCTTCTTTTCACACTACTTGTACATGATACTAAACTTGTTCAGGCGGTCATTTGCTTTAATCGTTTATCGTTTGAATCAATGTAACAGAAGGAAGGAAGCTAGGAAGAAGTGTGGCTAAAGGACTTAAGGTTGGCAGAATACGCTATGAATCCCAAGTTAGTAGAACGCAGCATGTGAAGCTACCAATTCAGTTCTCCGCTAGGTTGGGTGCTGCGGTTGGTATTAATCAGCGACACTTTGTCGATGATATGGTTATGTTTACAAAAAGACATGCATCCCTCACCGGTGCAATGAAGTGGGCAGAGGTTGGTCATAGTAACAAGAGAGATACAGTACGAGACATTCTGGTTAGTGTTGTCACACCCCCACACAAGTATTTTTTTTCTTGCAATCTCCATCCTGTACGTTTACAACAACTTGTTATATAATGTACAGGATTCCAAGGACACGGAGGACACACCGGAGAGTGCAAGAAAAATTTTGAAAATTGGTGATGAGCGCTACAAGGGGTGGCGCTCGACTTTGCATGCCACCTATAAGAGTTATTCTACCGATGAAGAACGTATACAAAACCAGCATGCTGACTTAACGATGCCCGAGTGGTTGCACCTAATAGAATATTTTGGGTCTGAGCGATTCAAGGTCAGCTAACTTTTTAATAGCTTTGCATGATACAAAAAATATTTCATTTACTTTTATTCGTGGATTTAATTCTTAAAATTATTGCAGTCAATAAGCAGGACCAATTCTCAAAATCGAAGAAGTCAAAAGGCATGTCACTTGCTTGGCTTCAAATCCTACGCCCAACTTAGTTACGAGAAGGTATGAAAAATAAATCACGCTTTTACTTTGCGCTGCAAACAATATGTATACCGACATGTTGAAGTTTACTTGTATTTTATTTAGCGGGATCCAGAGACCGGAGAAGAACCCAATGACATACAACTATGGGAGGCAAGCCATTTGTTGAACGGTAACTGGACAAACAAGCTGGCAGAAGCTGTACATGTGAGTAACACTTCAAACAATCCCCAACTAAATAAATATTTGCAAATTACCTATGACTTTTCTTTTCGTATATAGATCCAGGCACGTGCCCAAGTGGACGACATGGAAGCTGAGCAGGGAGGCCCAATTCCAAATGAGTAGAGAAACCACATCTTCCAGCGTTGTTATAGATCCTCAATCGGTTGTGCAGGATCATAGGTTTGGGGGTGTGGTTATATGACTAACCCAACTGGTTCCGAACGTGAACATATGCATATCCAGAGGTTTGAACACCTCCATGACCAAGTTCGAAACTTAGAAGTTAGAAATGCAGGCCTCAATGAAATTGTGCAGGACTTGGAAGGAAGAAATGATAGCTTAAACACCCAGATGGACTGCATAAACCAGAAGAATGAAGGGGTAATCGTTAAAGTCCAGAACTTACAAGGTCAGATAGCAGCTGATCGTGAACAGACATCTAAGGAAATGCAGGACATGCGCGCCTCATTGGCTGAAATGCACAAAATGATGATGGCGACCACT
Organism: Tuctoria greenei; assembly: GCA_036927565.1. Taxonomy (NCBI): domain Eukaryota; kingdom Viridiplantae; phylum Streptophyta; class Magnoliopsida; order Poales; family Poaceae; genus Tuctoria; species Tuctoria greenei. The sequence continues at coordinate 96,150,978 of JAYESD010000010.1, forward strand.
CCACAGAAGGTCCAACAAATAAGGAACCGCCAAAAGCCACCTGCTCCAACAATTAGTCCCGGTCAACTTAGGAAAACTCTTAGCATGCAAACACGTCGCTAAAGTAATCCTTGAGTGTTGTTATGCGTGTTGTAAAATTGATGGATGTTTATTGTTAAACTCGTGATTCTGTTGCCACTAATTTTCAAACCTGGTGCATTTGGGATCTACTGCCGCTAATTATAAAACATGGCATTACGAATTTCTTGTCACGAATGATAAATTGTTGAAACATGAAGCTATTGCCAATACAGATGATAAAACGTGGCAATAGAATGACAAAACGTTGCAGTATAAACATATGGCAACGACTCAAAAAATCTTGCCTTAAAACACTATTGCCACAGATAAGAAATCGTTGCAATACCAAACTATTCGCCACGGATGCGAAATCGTTGTGGTACCATACTAGTTCCAACGGATCTAAAATTGTTGCAATACGGTACTATTCGCCACGTTTGTGGACTCGTTGCAATACCCAACTATTCGCCACGGATACGAAATCGTTGCAGTACCAGACTAGTTCCCACGGATCTGAAATCGTTGCAATACGGTAGTATTTGCCATGTTTGTTGACTCGTTGCACTAACCTACTATTTGACACGGATGTTAAACCGTCGCAATATCATACTATTTGCCACAGATGTGAAATCGTTGCAATATGTTACTATTTGCCATGGCTGTGAAAATCGTTGCAATACTGTAGTATTTTCCACGAATGTGAAAATCGTTGCAATCACGTACTATTACAACGAATGTGAAAATCGTTGCAATCACGTACTATTACCATGAACGTGAAATCATTGCAATACAATGCTATTCGTTGCAATACGTTAAATCATCACAATACGGTAAACAGTTGCAATAACATACTATTTGCCGCGAATGTGAAATCTTTACAATACCGTACTATTGCCACGCCTGCGAAATCGTTGCAATACAATGCTATTTGTTGCAATACGTTAAATCGCCGCAATACGCTAAACCGTTGCAATAACATACTATTTGCCACGAATGTGAAATCGTTACAATACCGTACTATTGCCACGCCTCTAAAATCGTTGCAACCACATACAATTACCACGAATGTGAAATCGTTGCAATACCATGCTGTTTGTTGCAATACGTTAAATCATCGCAATACGCTAAATCGTTGTAACAACATACTATTTGCCACGAATATGAAATCGTTGTAATACCCAACTATTTGCCACGATCGTGAACCCGTTGAAATACCGTACAATTCGTTGTGATACGTTGAATCATCGCAATACATGAAACCGTTGCAAAAGCGTCCTATTTGCCACCGATGTAAAATTGTTGCAATACCATACTATTCGCTACGGATGCCAAGTCGTCGCAAATAACCTATCGCCGCGGGAATTATTACGACGATTCGTAAAAACTATCACCACGCTCTTTTTCGTTGCAACAACGACCTATTGTGATGAAAAATGACCTATTGCGACGAATTTTTTCGTTGTGATAAACCGAAATCCTTGCAGGGTCTTGGGGTGTCGGCGTGGACGATAAGACGGGTTTTCCGCATAGATCAATTTCCTCATGAATGCAATGAGTGGGTCCACCTTTGGAGGTGTGATTTTGACCTCTTGAATGTGTTTAACATCTGGCCCAATGCGTATTGATGGAGCATTGCTCCAACTTTGGGCGAAAGTTAAACTTCTCCTCCTTGCCATTGATATGGAAGTGGATTTCTCTAGCTCCCACATCTATGCGAGCCTTCGCGGTGTTTAAGAATGGGCACCCAAGAATGAGCGGTGTATCCTTCTAGGCCTCCATGTCGAGCACCCCGAAATCCACGGGTATGAAGTAGTTCCGGATTTTCACCAGGACATGTTTGGCAATACCCGTCGGATAACGGACTGGGGAATCAGCCAGTTGGAGTTGCATTAGTGTTGGAGTAAAAGCTCTGTGAAGTTCAGCTGGTTGAAAACCACTTTGGGCATCACACTCACACTTGCTCCAAGGTCGCAAAGGGCCTTGTCAAAGTGGTGTGCCCCAATTGAGCATAAGATTGTAGGACATCCAGGGTCCTTCAACCAATTGCCTCCTTGTTGAGAAATCATATTGGCACTTTCCACGGGTGGTTCAGGTTGTCCGCGCATCTTGCCATTCTCCATTGGAGGAACAACAACTGCCAGTTGAGCCAACTGAGTTTCCAACATCTTGTTGAAACTCAATTGATTCTTGAAGGCTGAGGATAGTCCTTCAATCCTGGCATTAATGCTCTCTAGGGTCTTGTCATTAGCCGACAGCTTCTTGGATAGAGCATCATTGATCTTCAGCTTGCTAATGGCAAGTTCTCTCAAGTTGGGTTGATTTCCATTATTGCCATTGTTGTTGTACCCTCCTTGAAAGAATGGGCGTGGTTGGCCCCACCCTTGACCTCCTGGACGGTAGACATTTTCCATTGTTGGCTAGGTATAGGGCATCCTCACGAGTTTCTGGGCAGTCAATGCCCAAATGGTCTGTGTTGCCACAGACTTCACAAGTGATGTGAGAGTCCAAGGCATAGGCATTACCACATACTTCACTATTGCCTTGCCCATCAATTTTCTTCACAAGGAGGTCCAAATTAGCAGCGATCATGTCCACCTCCTTCAAGGTGTGCATGCCTCACTGGCGATTATGGAGATGCTCGTTGCTCCAACCCATGTTTGACACCATCTTCTCAATAAAATCTTTGGCTTTGGGCAATGTCAATGAGTAGAAGGCACATCCAGCAGTAGCATCAACATGGTCACGGGCGGAAGGGATCATCCCGTTTTAGAAGTTTTGGATTATGAGCCAGTCATCCATCCCATGGTGGGGATAGGCTAGGATATACTCCTGCAGCCTTTCCCATGCATCAGGAATAGATTCCTTGTCATCTTGCTGGAAGCTGGAAATTCTTCCATTTAGGGCATTGGTCTAGCCCAACGGGAAAAACTTGGTGAGGAATGTCGTAGAACATTTCTCCCAAGTGTCTACAACTCTTCGGTTCGAGTAGAACCACAGTTTCGCTCTCCCAAGAAGAGAGAACAGGAACAGCCTAAGATGGACAACATGAGGGGATATGTCCTTTATCTTAAAAGTGCTGCAGATCTCAAGGAACTGTTCAGGTGAGCACTTTCATCCTCGTTAGCCTTCACACAAAATGGGTTGGCTTGCACCATAGTGATTAGGCCATTCTTGATTTTGAAGTTTACGTCTCCCGTGTTAACTGTGGGCCAAATAGGGACATTGTTAGTAGAGGGAGCCAAAAACTCATGAAGGGTCTTCTGGGCCATTGGTGTTTCGATTGTTGGTGCCATTGTGCTAGCTTGCTTTACCGCTCGAAGCTTCTGAGGAGTTATGACACGAGGACGATCTCTCAGAAGGGATTCGGGATCTTCAACAAAGTTTTCCGGCAAGCGGAAACCAGACATATACACTACCCTTTTTTCACATAAAATGTGAAAACAAACAAGGGTCATCCTACTAAAACCTACCTGGGTCCTATCCTATTCACTCAATCATGCAATACATCGGCTACCTTCCCCGACAACGGCACCAGAAATGCTTGTTGATATTTCCTACGCACTACTAACAATTCATTTCTAGTAGTGGTGCCAGAAGTGATTGTTGGTAGGTTTTATTTCCCAAGTGAATGTCCGCAAGCGCACAAAAACTATCAATGTAGCATTTCCCCTTCAAAGAGTATTCCCAAAGGGTGTTATTTATATTTTCCCAAAGAAAGGCTAGATGGAAGTAAAACAATCATCAAGTGGAAAGGCTTAGGTTGGTCTAGGTACGATTCTATCAAGGATGGGTTAAAGAATAATTGAGGCGGTGTGACACAGACGAGAGCATTCTATCCTAAGGGGATAAATGGGGTAATAGAGGAACTAGGCTAAGAGTTAGGTAGATACTCCTCCTATGCTTCTAATGTACATATACATAGCCTAAGTTAGTTACTAATGATCATGTTAATTATGAATTCTCATGCTAACTGGATTAAGACATCGGGCACGGGTTTACCCTTAGCAACACTAGGCGACTCCTGCCAAGAGCCTGTGGCATAGCCGAACATGGAGGCTTACGGACGACAGATAAGGCTATCACCACATACTACCTACCTCTTCAATCCATGGGTCTACGAGACATTCAACGCTACTCTCTATCCTAGCACCATGCTAGCATATTAAGTAATTACCTTAAGAGCCTAGGCACAAGCCATCCTAAGGCAATGAACTGAATCATCGTTTAACCAATGTGAATCAGAATTAAATGATTCAATTTAACATATTCATGTCATATCTAACTAGACTATAGTGGAGGTTTATAGTGTTTATGATAATGTAATGAGCATGGTATAGCATAATCATAAATACTATTCCTACAACATGGAATCCACAATCAAACAAGAAACGCTTCATACAAGTATATGAACAAATGAAGACTAAATATATCATCTTTATTATGAATAATGTCACAAACACAAATAGGAATATGGGAGACGTACCTTTCCCAATTTGCAAGAGACTCCTTCTACTCCTCTCCTACTTGGACTATGGACTAGAGACTCTTCTCTCTACAACATATACTCCTCTAAACGTATGGCTAGTAGTGGATACAATGGATGAATACTAAAGTGGTGTGTGTTAAAGTGAGGCGTGAGGTGTCCAATTTATAGTTTGGAGAAGGGCCGGTTCCCGCCACCAAAAGCGCGCGAATCAGTCACCCATGACCACTTCAAGTTGGGAGACGCCACCACGTGGAGTTTGATCGAGAAAGGTGCCAAGAACTAGTCGGTTGACTAGGGGGTCAGCCGACCTGTTCCTTGCCTCTTTTGCTGTGTCCTTTCTCCAGGCGACTGACAGGTGAGTCCCATTGACTGATATTGGTGCTACACTGTTGGATGGCCTCGGATACTTCTGTTTGTGGGCCATTTTATCCATTTGGTGCCATGTGTCATCGCTTGATTGGTAGGAATGATATTTTATAAGATACATACCCTTCACTTCATTTCTGCATAGAATCCTTGCATGCACTACTTTCTCCGAGGACAAGTGGAAATACGTTAAATAGAAAGGTGATTTGTGCAATAATGACAATTCGTTCACATAATTGAGTTATATTGACGGGTGAAAAGTGTGTATAAAAGCTGTCAACATCGGACAAGTCCAGTGTGCCGTTTGATATGTGCGTGCAATGTCCAGCACACCTGAAACCCTAATTACAGTGAGTGAACCGGACTAGTCCTTATTGGACCGGACTAGTCCGTGGTATTCCAGTAATAAAATCAGACTAGTCCGTGTCAAGACGGACTTGTCCGGTGCAAGGTGAGGTGTGTGTTATGTTGACGAAATAGTCCGCATCTTAGGACTTGTCCCGTGCAAGGTGAGGTGTGTGTTATGTTGACGAAATAGTCCGCATCTTAGGACTTGTCAGTGCAAAGCAATAGAGAGTTAATCGAACTAGTACAGCTCAGTTCTGGTCTTGTCCCTACAGGAACAGAAAATGAATCGGACTAGTCCATTTGTGAATGGACTTGAGCGGTGCTCCAGTGAATTGCTTAACTTGTTGATTTTTTGCCCTTACCCTCCATGCAAAGTCATGAGCTCTTGGGACGTGTCTCTCACACACATCCTATACATTAAAAACTACTTCGTGCTTCAATTCTTCACTTCGGCTGTTCCCTTCTCATTCCTCATTTTTACCTTTTTTTGTGTACCATTAGTTTTATTCTCTGTAGACCTGCTTTCATCTTAAAAAATCTCATTAGTACCTCATTTGTTTGTTATAAATCGACCAAAACCCACAGCAGAGTGCTTAGATGCACTTTCAATCTCCTCCTTTTTGGTGATTGATGACAACAATTTTGAGAATACACAAATAAGAGTAAAAACTTGATTTTCATAAAGTGTGCATATATGAGAATAAAAATTATAAAAAAGAATTACTTCTCACATATATGCACTCTTAATGGTCAGGTGCCTAACCATGTGTGTGTGAACAATAATTGTGATGAACATGAATAGCAATATGATAAGCATATACAACAATCATCATGGATACATGGTAATAAGCAACACATACATAAACATCAAGGCATGAATATTCAGATGGTAAAGTGTATAAGTGCATAAGTATAAGAATATCACATTATAACAATTAAGCATAAACATTAACATAACAATGAGATAACATGGTGCATAGAAAATGCAATGTCTTACACAAAACACAATAGGTCTCAAACATACAACATTACAAGTTTTTAAAGATAGTCCTCCATGACCAAGCATAGCTAAGGATAACGATCTACTCCCCCTAAATCTCTCCTCCTTTGACATCAAGACACCAAAAAGGGAAAAACTAAGAAAAGCTACTCTTCGTCTTCATCTTCTTGGTCCTTATTGCCCTCACTTTATGTCTTCTCACTGTCTTGCTCCTCATAATCATTATCACCATTGTCACTTGCTTGAGAAGAAGTAGATCGAGTGGAGGGACCAATACCAAAGAATGCTAGCTCATCATCTGTAAGCATTGACATCTCAGTGAATCTTCATCTGAATCTTCTGAAACTTCTGGAGAGCCAATAGGTGACATTTCGAGCTTCTAACATATGGTAGTCACATTTTCCTTCATGTATCGAGTGTGCCTCTTCCTTTCTTGCCTAGCATTATGTTGCTTCATCTCCACTTTGCGACAGAAAGTGAATATGGCACATAACATTTTCAAAATGTTGCTCTTAGAGCCTCTAGATGATGAGTGGACTGCAGTAGCTGATGCACCTGTTGTAGTGTCACGAGTGGATAACTGTTTTGTAGATGAGGATTGTTGATGGTCCTTAAGTGCCATATATAGATAGTCAATTCACCTCATAACGTGCCCAAAAGAGAAACACAACACAGTGGTAGGGTTAAATACTAACCAATCCCACACGCATTGTTGTTTATGTGAGACCAATGTGTGCTGAATACATTGGCTATGACGATAAAAGTTTTGAATACTGCCAAAACACCATTTTAACAAGGTTTGAGCTCCTGCAAGGTCCGACAATAGGTTCCACTTGTTCTGGGTAGCTCCGGCAAGGTCCGACGTAAGGTCTAACTTGTTTTGTCTAGGTCCAACTTGCTATGGCTACGTCCGACATATTTTTGCTAGGTCCGGCGCAAGGTCTGACAAGCTTTGGTAAGCTCCGATGCTAGGTCCCGCTGGCTTTGGTAAGCTCTGGTGCTAGGTCCTGCTAGCTTTGGTAAGCTCTGACTCAAGGTCCGGTTAGCTTTGGCAAGGTCCGGAGCTTGATTGCAATTGTTATGCTTTTACCTTGCAATGTTTCAAACATGCTTTACATCTATGAAAAGTTTGCTTAGTATTATTTCACTAATGTGTTCTGGTGGTTATGGCTGATATCATTTTGCTATGGTTTGCAACATACTTATGTGAGGTGCTCATGTAAGTCGAGGACTTGTGCTCGGAAGTATTGGTTGTTTATTCATGTCCAGGTGTTGCTTGAGTTCATGATATGGCCGATGACGTGATCTATTGAACTAGTCTTAGGGAGAAGATGACGTTCAACAACCAAGTTCGGGAGAAATTGTGGTTGAGTTGATCGGGAGGTTGTGGAGCATGTTTGAATCAAGAACAATGCATATGAAGGTATCGTGGACATTGTTGGAATATGTTTGCACGTGTGCATGTAGTGCGTGGACATGGCTGCATAGTTCAAAGATAGTAGTTTAAAGGAACTTTTATGCCTTATTCGTCCGATTTTTTTCTGACAAGTTTTTCTCATCGAGTTTCTGCACAGCACTACCTTGCTTTGGTGGTTTTATCATAACTCGAGTTTTATAGAACCAATTGATGTGATTCTGTTTGGGTTGTCTTCACAACACGATTATCTATCATCTGTAAAAATTTCACAATCATTGGATTTGTAATTTTGGATCGACATGAGTTTCTTTGCTGTGTTGCAGATCTGTTTTTCTCAGATATAACAGATTGACCTTCGTTCAATCATCCAATCATAACTTGAGTTTTTCTTGACAGATTTTCATAATTCTTATAGTGACGTCGTCGTGATTTGATACTCCACAATCTATAATGTTTTTTACAATTGAACATGTTTATATTAGTCACACACACGATTTCTTTAACAGATCAATTTTCTGCCGAGGGGTTTTCTTTACTTCCGCTGAAAAAAGCTGTGATCTACCATTCACCCTCCATCTGGTAGCTTTTCACGTGCTCTTGAATCCTACAATTGGTATCAGAGCCACGGTCCTCTAATCTTTGAGATTTGCACGTGTTTTGAATAATCATCACGGAGAAATACTCCGCCAAACCTTGTTTGTTTAGTGGTATTGATTTTGAGGTTTGGAAGGCACGCATGGAGGCTTTCATCCAGGTGCAAGGCTCTGCATTTTGGGAAAATGTGTACAAGCCTTATGAAGTGCCATCAAATGAATAAGTTACAGCTACAAATATGAGAGATGTCAACAACAACAACAAGGCTCAAAACTTGATCATAAAGAATTAACTCAAAGCGACTTCAATCGTGTTGCTCACCTCCGATCTGCGTACCATGTTTGGAATGCTCTATGTGATTACCATTAAGGATCCAGCACGATCAAGGAGGTAAGTCCAGACATGTTCAAAAAGAAGTGCATGCACTTTGAGATACAACTACGTGATTCCATCGACAACCTCTTTGCTCGCTTTAATAAAATTCTCAGCAACTTGCATAGCGTCAATGTTAATTTTTCAGATACTGAGAATGCTAGGCAATTACTAAGTGCATTAGACATGTCAATTTGGGACATGAAAGTCACATCTATTCATGAATATACTGTCATGAGTACAATTACTTTATACGTTCCATATTCTAAAACGAAAACTCATGAAATTGACATAATCTCATGTAAGAACCCCAACAAGTCTCCTGCATTTGTTTCTCAATGTGACATGCCTAGATCCGGTCAATCTTCATCTTTTAGAACACTTGCTTTGTTATCCTCTCTAACCCTGGAACAGATTGAAGATTTTCCAGAGGAAGAACTTGCACTCATATCTAATAGGTTCTCAAAAGTATTACAAAATGTGAGAACTAGGAGAGGGAGTGTCGAACCTCAATGATGCTTCGAATGTGGTAGGACAGGACATTTTTGCACGGATTGCCCTAACCTTTCAGGTACTACTTCTCGTGATGAAAAGCAAACAAGGACAAAGCACTCCTATGCAAACAATAACAAGAAAGAGATGGGTTTTACAAGATGCCAATTGGTGAATAGTTTTATCTCCGCACTTCCAGAACTTGGCTCAAGCGATGTGTACTTTGGAAGTGACGAATGTGACATCCTGGCTCAAGGTTTAATAGGATTGATAGAATAACTCATACCACCAAAGTATACCTTCTTTTCCGAAATCTCACCTGCAATAAACTCTGAGGTTAAGCGTGCTTGGCCCGGAGCAATTTAAGGATGGGTGACCGAATACGAAGTTTTCCCAGGTGCGCGCGAGTGAGGACAAAATGCACAAAAAAGACTAGTGTTGGTGTGTGGGGCTAGTCTGGGATCCTATAGTGCTGCTAGGAGTAACGTCTGCCAGACCCGTAGTGGCTGGGGTGTTACAAAATGGTATCAGAGCCGACCCTCGCGGTTTCACGGGTGCGTACGGGTCAGGGACGTGGGTATGTACGCATGACGCGTGGGTCCTCTAGGAGGGACACGGTATAGTACGTATGCCAGTTTTGAACGTATGGACGTGGACAAAAAGGGATGTTCCTGGCTTAGCAGTTGACCGATGAGGACGTCTGTCTCCGAAGGGGGGTTTATTGTGACATCCTTGCTCAAGGCTTAATAGGATTGATAGAATAACTCATACCACCAAGGTATACCTTCTTTTCCGGAATCTCACCTGCAAAGAACTCTGAGGTTAAGCGTGCTTGGCCCGAACCAATTTACAGATGGGTGATCGACTAGGAAGTTTTCCTGGGTGCACACGAGTGAGGACAAAATATGCAGAAAAGACTAGTGTTGGTCTATGGGGCTAGTTTGTGATCCTATAGAGCTGCCAGGAGTAACGACTGCTAGGCCCGTAGTGGCTGGGGTGTTACAACAAAGACGAAGATAATTTGGCAAACTTGTGCTTCATGGCGGGCAAGTCAAGATCAAGTATGGAGGGGCAGAACACAGCAGCAAAAATGAAGAAGTATGTCCTACTTGCGAAGAAATGTGTGATGCTATTTCTCGTGCCGCTGTTATAGTTAACAAAAAGGACAAAAAGCTTAGGGACAATGCTGTTAAAATTGAGTCACTAGAATATGAAATTAGTCATTTGAAATCTTTGATTCCTAGTGATGATTCTTGTTCCTCATGTGATTTAATATATGAACAATTGTCCTCTCTAAAAAGTGCACACACCTCCACACATGATAAACTTGAGTTAGAGATTGAAAAGAAAAGAGAGCTTGATGCACTTAATGATAAAAACTTGAAATATTCTAGATGTTCTACAATTGATTTGCATTGTTCTACTTGTTATGATCTTGATAAGAAACTACAAGATGCTATGAATGAGATTTCTATATTGAACAATGCTTTATGTTCTCATGAAGTTAAATATTGTTCTAATTGCAAACCAAAAGGAAAAAATCATGTGAAAACTGACTAGACATGTCTAAGAAACTTGATGACATGAGTAGGACATTAGAGCATTTTTTGTAATGAGAATAAAAATCTAAACTTGCTTTTGAAATCTAAACTGGTTTAGGTTTTGATTCTCATGCTCATGCTAAGGCACATCCACCTAAAATTTGTAAATTCATTAGGAAGTGGTTTGATTCAAACAGTTTCTAAACAAAAAGAAGTGGATTTCACATCTGCAGGGGTGTTGTCTCATTCAGCTTCTAATAAACAGGTTGCTTGCTCATCTAGACATGAACACAAAGTTAAATTTCCTTGTACCTATAGTGGTAGAGATGGTCATGTCCTAGATTTTTGTTATAGACTAGCTAAACAATATAAATAGGAAAGAATGATTGCTAGATCACATAACCACCAAGCAAAACTTGTTGTGCCTACTAAACCAAATATCAAGAACATGCAACCTGTTGTTATGAGTCCAAAACATGCAAAGTTTGCTCCCAAAGCTAATGTTTTTCGTGCTACACATGTAACACCTCGTAAGTCAGTAGTTGGGTACAAAAATCTTCAAACTTTGGCTCATAAACCTGCTATTTTGTCTCAGCTTTGTGTGTTTTTCCTGCTGCACGTCGTGTGACTCCGTACTGGATTCCGAAATGACTTTTGACTAACCCCGGAATTGAGTCATCGACATATTGTGTTTCTGTGTAGGTTACACGCTTGAGGATGGAGAACATTTGGATTGTGGATTCAGGTTGCTCACGCCACATGACTGGTAACAAATATTGATTCTCCTCCCTCTCTTTTATGTCATGTGTATAGAATGTCACTTTTGCTGATAATTCTTCAACTCCTATAATTGCTAAAGGTTTGGTTAGAATAAATAATCACTACACTTTGAAAGATGTGGCACTTGTTAAAAATTTGAAATACAACTTGCTTTCTGTTTCACGATTGCTAGATGAAAATCTGGAACTTACTTTCACTAAAAATTGTTGCAAGGTTGTAGATTCAAACAGTGAGCTTATTTTTAACATGGAGTTTTTAACGTTGAATTTGATATGTCCCCACCTAAGCATATGTGTCTAGATGATAATGATTCAAAGGACTTATATTTTTGGCATCGTAGACTTGGTCACGTAGGCTTTGATCATCTAACATGTGTTAGTGCCCTTGATCGCATACATGGGCTGCCTAAGCTTTAAGGGAACAAAGAAATTGTATGCTCTTCTTGTATACATGCTAAGATGGTTTCAAGGTCACATGCTCCTCTCACAATCACCATGACAACTGAACCGGGTCAACTTTTGCATCTTGACACCGTAGGACCTTCACGTGTTCAATCTTTCGGAGCTAAATGGTATGTTCTTGTGATTGTTGTTGATTATTCTAGATACTCTTGGGTTTATTTTATGGCATCTAAGAATGAAACTTGTAGTCACTTTAGAACCTTATTTCTTAGTTTATCAATTGATCACCCAGGATCTTTAAAAGAAATTAGAAGTGATAACGAAACCAAATTTAAAAATCAATCGTTTGATCACCTTTGCGCTGAGAATGGAATAGATCATCAATTTTCTTCATCCTATGTTCCTCAACAAAATGGTGTCATAGAAAGAAAGAACAGATCCTTAGTTGAAATGGCTAGGACTATGCATGATGAATATCAAACTCCTAGGAAATTTTGAGCTGATGCAATTGTAACCGCTTGTTATGTCTCAAATCGTGTTTTCTTGCATGCTAAGCTAGGAAAAACAACATATGAACTTAGGTTTGGACATAGGCCTAGTGTCACACACTTTTGGGACTTTGATTGCAAATTCTTTATTAAGAAACATGGTAATCTTGATAAATTTGAAGCTAGATCTGTTGATGGCATGTTCTTGGTTATCCATCTCATACTAGAGGCTACCATGTGCTTTTACTTGATACTAACAATATTACGGAGACTTGTGAGGTTTCTTTTGATGAAGCTAGCCCAGGTACTAGCTCTAATATTGCATGTTCAGATCCATATCCACAGGTGGAGAGTATTTTCATCGAAGAAGAGGAAGAAGTGGTGCTGCTACATAACAATTTTGAAGCAAATGACGTTGATCACATTGCTAATTTTCAACCACAACCACAACCACCACCAACATCTACTGCAGCTGGTACAGATCGTCCTCAAGCCACAAGTTCTTTGATCTGTGATGAACAATGAAGAACAAGAAGCATGTGAAGTGTCTACTCCCCTCCAAATCCTCAAAAGTCATCATCCACAACAAATTATTGGGAGCTTGCACAAATGAGTCAGACAGTCCAGCTATGATGACTTTAGAATTTGAGATGAGTATGATGGGAAAACTCACGTACTTTTTGGGGCCGCAAATAAGCAAACCAAGGAAGGTACTTTTCTGCATCAAACGAAGTATACATAAGACCTTTCTTAAGCGCTTCAACATGGACAAAAGAAAGCCCCTTCGGACACCAATGGGTACAGCAACGACACTTAAACTTGATGAAGATGGTGAACCCATGGATCCAAAAGAAAATAGAAGCATGATTGGATCACTCTTGTACCTCACGGCATCAAGACTGGACATAAAATTCAGTGTCTGTCTTTGTGCACGGTTTTAAGCTTCCCCACGTGCTTCACATCATCATGCCGTCACAAGAATTCTTAGGTACTTACAGGGATCTCAAGAATTTGACATTTTTTTTCCTTCTTCCATAGCCGTTACTTTGAAAGCTTTTCCGGATGCTAATCTTGGGGGTTGTAGGATTGATAGGAAAAGTACTTTGGGTGCTTGTCATTTTCTTGATAATTCACTTGTTGCATGGTCCTCTAGAAACATAGTTCAGTTGCACCATCTACAGCCGAATCTGAATATGTAGCTGCTGCTAGTGCATGCTCACAAATTCTTTGGATTCTTCAAACTCTTAAGGACTATTGATCTAGATAGTGTTCCACTATTTTGTGATAACACTAGTGCCATTTGCATTACTAAAAATCTCATGCAACATTCGAGAACAAAGAACATTGACATTAGGTATCACTTTCTCCGTGATAATGTTGAAAAAGGAAACATTGTGCTTCACCATGTTGATACCGAACAACAATTGGCTGTCATTTTTGCAAAACCTTTGGATTTCACTCGTTTTTGTTTCATTTGTAGTGAAATAGGGGTTATACATCCTCATGGCTCAAATCAAGGGGGAGTTTTGAAACTTGGGAAGTCTATGTGTGAATCTAGTTTTAAAATAACATGAGCATAGTATTTCATACATATATGACTTTGTGATTCCTTTTACATGCTAAAAGTTCTTACTACATTACTAATAATATACATTATGTATATTTTGCCATGACTAATAATTGGAATAATTATTTACACTAAATCTGATCATGATCAAACTTTCTTGCTATTTTGAACTTGTTGCATGCTCACAAGTGCTTTTAATAATGAAAAATTAATCAATCAACAATCCACATGTTGATCTTTTATGATCAAATAAAAATGAGAAAAGATCAAGAGAATATGCATGCATCACACTTCTTCTTTTGAGATGGCTTATCATTGCACTTAGATATGAACTTAGAAGAAGTTGTGTATGACTAAAACCATGTCCTTAAGCTTCTAATTGTCAAATGACTTGGGCTTGGCTTGGATGGTTAGAATAAGGCATATGTGGCATATAATCTCTTGCAGACATCATATGATCAAAATTTGTGCTTAAAAGAAAATAAAATTGTAGCAACATGTTTCATGCTTTTAGGTTTTGAAATAGTTAAGTTTGTGAGATCATGACTTTCTTAAATTGAAAAATACATTTGATCTCTATCATGGCTTACACTACTTTATGTATTTCATTGATGTGATAGTGTATGTTACTTGATAGTATGACTTGGATGAGCTTTGTTTTCTATGTATATGTTATAATATGCTCATAACAATCGAAATTTCTCTTTTGAACCTTGATGAATACATTGTCAAAGGGGGAGAAATTGATCACACATTGCACATATTCACAAGTGTTTTGGAACGATTCTTCTTAGAAAGAGAATTTTTTTGTTTTGCTTCTCATTTTATTTCTGATTTGCAAAGGGGGAGAAATATTTCGGGGAGAAGATTGCTTTCAAAACTTTTCATGTGAATAAGTCAATGTTCGGATTTTAAGTGGTGTTGTCAATGCATTCATCAAGAGTGATATTGCGAGATCTATGTGTGTTGAATACATTGGATATGACAATAAAAGTTTTGAATACTGCCAAAACACACTTTTAACATGGTCCGACTCTAGGTCCGAGCTCCTGCAAGGCCCGACAATAGGTTTGACTTGTTCTGGGTAGCTCCGGCAAGGTCTGACTTAAGGCCCGACTTGTTTTTTCTAGGTCCGACTTACTATGGCTAGGTCCGACATATTTCTGCTATGTCCGACGCAAGGTATGACTAGCTTTGGTAAGCTCCAGTGCTAGGTCCCGCTGGCTTTGGTAAGCTCCGGTGCTAGGTCCTGCTAGCTTTGGTAAGCTCTGACTCAAGGTCTGGTTAGCTTTGGCAAGGTCTGGAGCTTGATTGCAATTGTTCTACTTTTACCTTGCAATGTTTCGAACTCGATTTACATGTATGAAAAGTTTGCTTAGTATTATTTTACTATGTTTTTGGTGTGTTTTGGTTGTTATGACTGATATCAATTTGCTATGGTTTGCAACAAGCTTTTTTGAGGTGCTCACGTAAGATGTTGTGGTTTCAGAACTAACTTGAGTCAAGTTGAGAACTTGTGCTCGGAAGTATCGTTTGTTTATTCATGTGAAGGTGTGGCTTGAGTTCAAGACATGGCTGATGACGGGATCCACTGAACTAGTCTTGGAGAGAATATGAGGTTCAACAACCAAGTTCAGAAGGAATTGTGGTTGAGTTGATTGGGAGGCTGCGCAACATGTTTGAATCAAGAACAATGCATATGAAGGTATCGTTGATGTCGTTGGAAGATGTTTGCACGTGTGCAAGGAGTGCATGAACGTGGCTGCGTGGTTCCATGGCATGATGAAAAGAGGTGGACCTAAAGAATTGGTCGGAAAGGTCCAACCGACTAGGTTATGGACTCAGGCTACGGCTGAGTTGGGCTTGACTCTAATATGAAAGATTTGAGTTGGTTATGATAGGATTTCGTGTGGGTCACGAAGTTAAGTTATTTTTAGTAATGTGGGATACGTTCCTAAGGTGTTTGGAAGTCTTAAGATTGCTTCTATCTGCATATAGAAGAGTCTTGAGCAGTTATAGAAAGTTTCGGTGGAAACTGAGTAGGATACAAGTCTTAGTTTGGTTTGGGTTGGCCTCATTGTAGGTTATATAAGCAAGAGAGGGCAGTGCTTGTGGTGACCAGACTTTGGGCTGTACCTCTTGTGTTCTATTGAATAAAGATCGCAGTTTAAAGGATCTTTTGTGCCTTGTTCGTCCGACTTGTTTCAGACAAGTTTTTCTCGTTGAGTTTTTGCGCAGCACTAAGTTGCTTTGGTGGTTTTATCTTAACTCGAGTTTTATAGTCCAAATTGGCGTAATTATTTTAGGGTTGTCCTCCCAACTCGATTATCTATCATCTGTGAAAATTTTACGGTCATTGGATTTGTAGTTTTGGATCTACACGAGTTTCTTTGCAGTGTTGCAGATCTGTTTTTCTCGGATAGAACAGATTGACCTTCGTTCAATCTTCCAATCATAACTCGAGTTTTTCTCAATGGATTTTTGTAATTGTTGTTTTGACACCTTCGTTATTTGATACTCCACAATCTATATTGGTTTTGTTACAATTGATCACATTTAGATTAGTCACACACATGATTTCATTAACAGATCAATTTTCTGGTGAGGGTTTTTTTTGCTTCTGCTAAAAAAGTTGTGATCTACCATTCACCCCCACTCTGGTAGCTTTTCACATGCTCTTCGATCCTACAGTTTATTTGTATGCAGGTGAATTAATACCCAAAAATACCATAACATGCAGAGAGTAATTGTTGACATTTCTTACGTCATAGATAAAAATATGCAAGTGCAAAAAAACTATCGTGTAGCACTTCCCCTTAAAGAGTATTCCCAAAGGTATCGAATCCAAAGAACGTGTGCGCTAATCTTACGAACTAATTCACCCAAGGACACAAAGTTGTTTAGTAGGCAACAAAGAGAGAGGAATTCAAAGTATTGATTCTATTTCAAAGGAATTTGTGGTAGCTGCTTGCATCGGGCATGGGTTTACGCCTAGAAACACTAGGACGACTCCCGCCAAGAGCCTATGGCATAGCCGAACGTGCAGGATTACTAAGGACATATAGGGCTATCACCACCTACTGCCTACCTCTTAAATCCGTGGGTCTACAAGATATTCACTGGTGATTTCTAACCTAAGCACCACACTTACGTTCTAAATCACTACTCTAGTTGTTTCAAACACGAATCTACAACCAGAGCCTCTAATAAATTAAAGCAATGAACTCACAAGTAACTACTGGTGCAAACTACCTTGAATTAGAAATCAAATCCAATATGAATTCACAAAGGCTTACTTGATTTTGAATCAAACCTTTGTATGGGTACAAGTGTAGAAGAGGGACTTGACAATCCCATACCTCCTTCTCCTATACTCTTCACCACACTCTCCTTCTACTTGACAGCCTCAAGGACTACTCTAAACCTTAGCAGTGGTATTCTATTCTGTAAGACCTATACGTGCTGAATACATTGGCTTGTAGTGAATACACTTGGCTTTGATGATAAAACTTTTAAATATCACCAAAACACATTTTTATCAAGGTCCGACTCTAGCTCTGAGCTACAGCAAGGTCCGACGGTAGGTCCGGCTTGTTTTGGGTAGCTCCAGCTATGTTTGAAACTAGGTCCGACTTCTTGGTAAGGTTCGACTAGCATTGGTTAGCTCCGGTGAGCTTTATCTTTATCTCCGGCATGTCTTTGATAGCTCCGACATATATTTGATAGCTCCGGAATGCTTTTGCTAAGCTCCGACGTACTTTGTCTGGCTCCGGTTTTGGGTTGACTAGTTTTGACTAGTTTTTGGTAAGCTCCGGTGCTAGGATCTACTAGTTTTGGTAAGCTCCAGCAGGTGCTTCATTGTACTAGTTTTGGTAAGCTCCGGCGCTAGGTTCTACTAGCTTTTGTTAGCTCCGGCTCAAGCTCCGGTTGCTCTGGCATGGTCCAGAACTTGACCACAGTGCTTCTTCTTTTCATTTGCAATGTTTCGTACTTGCTTTACATTGTTGGAAAGATTGCTTAGTATTCATTTGCTAAGTTTCTGGTGTGTTTTGGTTGATATGGATGATATCGTGTTACTATGGTTTTGCAACATGCTTATGTGAGGCTCTCACGTAAGGTGTTGTGTTCGGAACCAACTTGAGTCAAGTCGAGGACTTGGGCTCGTATGGATTGGTTGTTTATTCATGTGCAGGTGTTGCTTGAGTTCAAGTCATGGCTGGTGACGGCATCCATTGGACTAGTCTCAAGGAGGAGATGAGGTTCCAACAACCATGTTCGGGAGGAACTGTGGTTGAGCTGATCAGGAGGTCGCGCAGGATGATTGAATCAAGGGCAGTGCATATGAAGGTTACTAGACATCGAAGGAAGGTGTTCGCACGTATGCATGCGGTGCATGACGTGGCAACATGGTTTTGAAGATGGGATAAGGAAGGAAAGATCTGGTCGGAAGGATCGGATCGTACCGGTTGATGACTTTGGCTGCGGCGGAGTCGGTTATGGCTCGGTATGGAAAGTATCGAGTTGGTAATGTTAGGATTTCGTGTGTGTCACGAATTTGAGTTGTTTAGGAATGTGGGATACGTTCCTAAGGTGTTTGTAAGTCTTAAGATTGCTTCTATCTGCGTA
The DNA here is from genome assembly GCA_036927565.1 of Tuctoria greenei. NCBI lineage: Eukaryota > Viridiplantae > Streptophyta > Magnoliopsida > Poales > Poaceae > Tuctoria > Tuctoria greenei. The sequence continues at coordinate 96,169,516 of JAYESD010000010.1, forward strand.
TAGAGGAATCTTGAGCAGTTATGGAAAGTTAGGATTCGTGATTTGAGTAGGATTGGAGTCCTAGTTGATGTTGGGTTGGCCTAAGGGCTGGTTATATAAGCAAGGGAGCCCAGAGCTCGTGGTAGACGACTTTGGAGCTGTTCCTCTTGTGTTCTATTGAATAAAATTCGTAGTTTGAAGGAACTTTTGTTCCTTGTTCGTCCGACTTGTTCCAGACAAGTTTTACTTGTCGAGTTTCTGGACAGCACTACCTTTCGTCGGTGGTTTTATCATAACTCAAGTTTTACCGATCCAATTGACGTGATTCTTTTTGGGTTGTCTTCACAACTTTATTGGCTATCATATATCAAAATTTCACGGTCATTGGATTTGTGGTCTATGATCTACCCGAGTTTCTTTCCAGTGTTCCAGAACTGTTTTTCTCAGGTAGGACAGATTGACCATTGTTTGATATTTTGATAATAACTTGAGTTTTTCTCGTAGGATTTGAGTGATTCTTTTTGTGTTGTCTTAGTGACTTGATTATCTCTGATATCTATCACTTTTGTCACGGTGAAACACGTTTAGATTAGTCTCACACACGATTTCTTCAACAGATCGTTTTTCTGCCGAAAGGGTTTGGGGTTTAATTGTTTCCGCTGCGTAAGATTTTTAAATCTACCATTCACCCCCCCCCTCTGGTAGCTTTTCACGTGCTCTTCGATCCTACAATTGGTATCAGAGCCACGGTGCTCTAATCTTTGAGATTTGCACGTGTTTTTGACTAATCATCATGGAGAAGTACTCTGCCAAACCTTGTGTGTTTGCTGGTATTGATTTCCAAGTTTGGAAGGCACGCATGGAGGCTTTCATCCAGGCACAAGGCTTTGCAATATGGGAGAAGGTGTATAAGCCTTATGAAGTGCAACCCAATGATCAAGTCACGGCCACAAACCTACGGGACGTCGACAACAACAACAAAGCCCAAAACTTGATCATCCAAGGACTCACTCAAAGCGACTTTGATCGTGTCGCGCACCTCCGATCAGCATACGATGTTTGGAGAGCCCTCTGTGATTATCATGAAGGCTCCAACACAATCAAGGAGGTAAAACAAGATATGTTCAAAAAGGAATATATGCGCTTTGAGATGCAACCAGGTGAGTCTATCGATGACCTCTTTGCTCGTTTCAATAAAATTCTCAGCAACTTACGTAGTGTCAATGTTAATTTTTCTGATGCTGAGAATGCTAGGCAACTTCTTAGTGCATTAGACATGTCAATTTGGGAGATGAAAGTAACATCTATTCGTGAATCAACTGTCATGAGTTCTTTTACATTAGATGTACTTTATTCTAAACTAAAAACTCATGAAATTGACATACTAGCACGTAAGAACCCAAATAAGTCTATTGCATTTGTTTCACAAAGTGATATGTCTAGCTCCGTCCAATCATCATCTTGCAATACTCTTGCTTTATTGTCCTCACTAACCCTGGAGTAGATCGAAGAATTTCCAGAAGAGGAGTTGGCACTCATCTCTACTAGATTCTCAAAAGCATTGCAAAATGTGAGAACTAGAAGGAGAGGAAGCTCCGGACCTCAACGCTGTTTTGAATGTGGTAAAACAGGACACTTTCGTACAGAATGCCCTAACCTTTCAGGTCCGACCACCCGGGAAGAAAAACAAAGCAAGGTCCGGACCTCCTCTGGAAATTCCAACAAGAAGAAGAAGGGTACCATAGGACGCAAGATGATTAACAGCTTCATCACCGCACTTCAAGAACTTAGTTCAAGTGATGTAGACTTTGAAAGTGATAAAGATGATGACGATCTGGCCAACTTATGCTTTATGGCGGGCAAAACAAGATCAAGATCAAGTCAGGAGGATGCAGAACACAATAGTGAAGACGATGAGGTATGTTCTACCTGCAATGAAATGTGTGATGCTATTTCTCGTGCAACTATTATTGTCAAGAAAAAGGACAAAAATCTTAGGGATAATGTTGCTAAAATTGAATCACTAGAATCTGAAATTAACCGTTTAAAAACTTTGATTCCTAATGATGATGCATGTCCCTCATGTGACCTAATCTATGAACAATTGTCCACATTAAGAAGTGCACACTCCTCCACTCTAGATAGACTTGATGAAGAAATTGAAAAGAACAAAGAGCTTGCTGCACTTAATGATAGAAACTTGAAAGATGCTAGCTGTTCTACAATTGATTTGCGTTGTTCTACTTGTGAGGATCTTGATAAGAAACTACAGGATGCTATGAATGAAATTTCTATATTGAACAATGCTTTACGTTCTCATGAAGTTAAATTTTGTTCCAATTGCAAACTAAAAGGAAAAACTTCATGTGAAAATTGCCTTGATCTATCCAATAAACTTGATGACATGCATAGGACATTAGATCGGTTTTGTAATGGGAATAAGAACCTAAACTTGCTGCTGAATTCTTCCAAGACATGCAATGAAAAACTGGTTTAGGTTTTGATTCTCATGCTCATGCTAAGGCACATCCACCTAAAATTGTAAAGTCATAAGGAAGTGGTTTGATTCAAACAGTTCCTAAACAAAAAGGAGTGGTTTTCAAATCTGCAGGAGTGCTGCCTCATTCGGTTTCAAATAAAAATATTGCTTGCTCATCTAGACATGAACACAAAGTTAAATTTCATTGTACCTACTGTGGTAGAGATGGTCATGTCATAGATTTTTGTTATAGACTAGCTAAATAATAGAAAAAGGAAAGAAAAATTGCTAGATCTTATAAATTTCATGCAATTAGAAAAACACAACCTGCTTTAGTGAGTCAGAATTTGAAAAGGTAGCTTCCGGACCTTCTGGTAAGAAATCCGCAAAAGCAGCTCCGATAGTTCCGAGAGCTCCCGGACCTTCTGTTGTTTCCTTCGGAACTTCAGCTTTTGCTTCCGGAGCTTCAGCCTTGTCCTTTGGAACTGCTGCTTTTACCTTCAGAGCTATTGGTTTTTGTGCTAAAAGAGTTAAGAATAGAAAACCTCAAACTTCGACCCATAAACCTAATGTTTTATCTCAGCTTTCGCGTGTTTTTCCTGCTGCACGTCGCGTGACTCCGTACTGGATTCATAAATGCCTTTTGACTAACCCCAGTATTGAGTCCTCGACGTATTGTGCTTCTATGTAGGTTACACGTTTGAGGAAGGAGAACATTTGGATTGTGGATTCAGGTTGCTCCCGCCACATGACCGGTAACAAAGATTGGTTCTACTCCCTCTCCTTTGTGTCACGTGTAGAGAATGTTACTTTTGCCGATAATTCTTCAACTCCTATAATTGCTAAAGGTTCGGTTAGAGTAAATGATCACTACACTTTAAAGGACGTGGCACTGGTCAAAAAATTGAAATACAACTTGCTTTATGTTGCACAATTGCTAGATGAAAATCTGGAAATTATTTTCAATATAAACTGCTGCAAAGTTGTAAGTTCAAATAGTGAGCTTATTTTTAACATGTCTCGGTTTGGAAGAGTTTTTAAAGATGATTTTGATATGTCTTCCTCTAAGCATAGGTGTCTAGTTGCTAATGATTCAAAGGACTTATATTTTTGGCATTGTAGACTTGGTCACGTAGGCTTTGATCACCTAACGCGTGTTAGTGCTCTTGATCGCATACGTGGGCTGCCTAAGCTTAAAGGGGACAAAGAAATTGTGTGCTCTTCTTGTAGACATGCTAAGATGGTTGCAGGTTCACATACTCCTCTCACAATGATCATGACAACTGAACCATGTCAACTTTTGCATCTTGACACCGTAGGACCTTCACGTGTTCAATCCTTCAGAGGTAAATGGTATGTTCTTGTTATTGTTGATGATTATTCTAGATACTCTTGGGTTTACTTTATGGCGTCCAAGAATGAAGCTTTTAGTCACTTTAGGTCCTTATTTCTTAGATTATCAATTGATCACCCAGGATCTTTAAAGGCAATTAGAAGTGATAATGGAACGGAATTTAAAAATCAATCTTTTAATCACTTTTGTGCTGAAAATGGAATAGATCATCAACTTTCTTCCCCATATGTACCTCAACAAAACGGTGTTGTAGAAAGAAAGAACAGAACCTTAGCTGAGATGGCTAGGACTATGCTTGATGAATATCAAACTCCTAGGAAATTTTGGGCTGATGCATTAGCAACCGCTTGTTATGTCTCAAATCGTGTTTTCTTGCGTACTAAGCTAGGTAAAACACCATATGAGATTCAGTTTGGACATAGGCCTAGTGTTACACACTTTCGGGTCTTTGGTTGCAAATGCTTTGTTAAGAAACATGGTAATCTTGATAAATTTGAACCTCGATCCATTAATGGCATGTTTCTTGGTTATCCATCTCATACTAGAGGCTACCGTGTGCTTTTACTTGACACTAACAAAATTGTGGAGACTTGTGAGGTGTCTTTTGATGAAGCTAGCCCAGGTACTAGCTCCGGTGTTGCAGGACCAGATCCGTATCCTCAGGGGGAGGGTATTTTCGAAGATGAAGAAGAGCCGGTGATACTGCCTAGTAGTTCCAAAGTTGACACGTGTCTAGCTATGGACATTGAACAAGCTCCGGCTATCACCCATGCTGGTCCTGATCATCCACAAGTCACAAGCTCATCAACCTACGATGAACCTAATGAAGAAGAAACTTGTGAGACATCTGTTCCCCTACGTTTTTACAAAGATCATCCCCCACAACAGATGATTGGAAGCTTGCACGAACGAGTCACACGGTCCAGGTTTTGCGATCCAAACTCTCATGCTCATTCCGCTTTTGTTGCTTCTTTTGAACCCAAAGATATATCACACGCACTCACTAATGAATCTTGGATTATTGCCATGCAAGAAGAGTTAGAAAATTTCGAAAGAAATAATGTTTGGAAACTTGTACCTCCACCTCAAGGTCACACTTTAATTGGAACTAAATGGGTATATAAAAATAAACAAAGTGAGGATGGGGTTGTGGTTAGGAATAAGGCTAGGTTGGTTGCTCAAGGTTTCACTCAAGTTGAAGGTCTAGATTTTGATGAAACTTTTCCTCCTATCGCTAGATTAGAAGCCATAAGAATTTTGTTAGCTTTTGTAGCATCTAAAGGTTTTAAGCTATTTCAAATGGATGTTAAAAGTGCTTTTCTTAATGGCTACATAGATGAGGAGGTTTATGTCAAACAACCACCGGGTTTTGAAAATCCAGATTTTCCTAATCATGTTTACAAACTGTCCAAAGCCTTATACGGTCTCAAACAAGCCCCTAGAGCATGGTATGATAGGTTAAGAACATTCTTACTTGAAAAAGGGGTTTACCATGGTCAAGGTTGATAAAACTCTTTTTGTGCTGAAACATGGCAATGACTCATTATTCGTTCAAGTGTATGTGGATGATATTATCTTTGGTTTTGCTTCTCATGATCTTGTGTCCAAGTTTTCAGCAATGATGAGTTCCGAATTTGAAATGAGTATGATGGGTGAACTCACTTACTTTTTGGGGCTGCAAATCAAGCAAACCAAGGAGGGTACCTTTGTGCATCAAACGAAGTATACCAAAGACCTCCTAAGGCGCTTCAACATGGACAAAAGCAAGCCTCTTCGGATACCAATGGGAACAGCAACAACACTAGAACTTGATGAAGATGGTGAACCCGTGGATCAAAAAGAATATAGAAGCATGATCGGATCACTTTTGTACCTCACGGCATCAAGACCGGACATACAATTCAGCGTATGTCTTTGTGCACGGTTTCAAGCTTCCCCACGTGCTTCACATCGTCAAGCCGTCAAAAGGATTCTCAGGTACTTACATGGAACTCAAGAATTTGGCATTTTTCTTCCTTCTTCCTCAACTGTTACTTTGAAAGCTTTTTCGGATGCGGATTTTGGGGGTTGTAGGATTGATAGGAAAAGTACTTCCGGTGCTTGTCATTTTCTTGGTAATTCTCTTGTTGCTTGGTCCTCTAGAAAACAAAATTCAGTTGCACAATCCACAGCTGAATCTGAATATGTAGCTGCTGCTAGTGCTTGCTCACAAACTTTTTGGATTGTTCAAACACTTAAGGACTATGGGGTTCATCTAGATAGTGTTCCACTGTTTTGTGATAACACTAGTGCTATTTGCATTGCTAAAAACCCCGTGCAACATTCTAGAACTAAGCACATTGATATTAGGTATCACTTTCTCTGAGATAATGTTGAAAAAGGAACCATTGTGCTTCACCATGTAGATACCGAACAACAATTGGCTGACATTTTTACAAAACCTTTGGATTTCACTCGTTTTTGTTACATTCATAGTGAAATAGGGGTTATGCATCCTCATGGCTTAAATTGAGGGGGAGTTTTGAAACTTGGGAAGTCTATGTGTGAATCTGAAATTAAAATAATATGAGCATAGTATTTCATACCTATATGACTCCGTGATTCCTTTTACATGCTGAAAGTTCTTACTACATTACTCGTGTTATACATTTTGTAGTTTTTTCCATGTCTAGTAATTGGAATAATTACTTACACTAAAACTGGTCATGGTCGAACTTTCTTGCTGTTTTGAACTTGTTACATGTTCACAAGAGCTTTTAATCATAAAGAATTAATCAAGTAATCAACTCACATGTTGAGTTTTTATGAACAAATATAAATTGAGAAAAGATCAAGAGAATATGCATGCATCACACTTCTTCTTTTGAGATGGCTTGTCATTGCAGTTAGATATGAACTTGGAAGAAGTTGTGTATGACTAAAACCATGTCCTTAAGCTTCTGATTGTCAACTGACATAGGCTTGGCTTGGTTGGTTAGAATAAGGCAGATGCGCATATAATCTCTTGCAAATATCATATGATCTAGACCTGTGCTTTGAAAAATAATAAAATGCAGCAAATAGTATCATGCTTTCAAGTTTGAAATAGTTAACTTTGTGAGATCATGACTTGCTTAAATTGAAAATTACATTTGATCTCTAGCATGGCTTACACTACTTTATGTATCTCATTGATGTGATAGTGTAAGTTACTTGATAGTATGACTTGGATGAGCTTTGTTTTATATGTATATGTTATAATATGCTCATAACAATTAAAATTTCTCTTTTACCTTGCTGAATACATTGTCAAAGGGGGAGAGATTAATCACACATTGTGTTTCGATTCTTCAAAAGGGGAGAGATGATAAAGGGGGAGAGATATGTGAATTTTATTTTCGCTTTTCTTCTCATTTTATTTCTGATTTACAAAAGGGGTGAAATTGTTTTCAAAACTTTTATTGAGAATAAGCCAATGTTCGAATATTAAGTGGTGTTGCCAATGCATTCATCAAGGGGGAGATTGTGAGACCTATGTGTGTTGAATACATTGGCTTGTAGTGAATACACTTGGCTTTGATGATAAAAGTTTTAATATCACCAAAACACCTTTTTATCAAGGTCCGACTCTAGCTCCGAGCTATAGCAAGGTCCGACTTGTTTTGGGTAGCTCCGGATACGTTAGATGCTAGGTCCGACTTCTTGGTAAGGTCCGACTAGTTTTGGTTAGCTCCGGTGAGCTTTATCTTTACCTCCGGCATGTCTTTGATAGCTCCGGCATATACTTGATAGCTCCGGCATGCTTTTGTTAAGCTTCGACGTACTTTGTCTAGCTCCGGTTTTGGGTTGACTAGTTTTTACTAGTTTTTTGTAAGCTCCAGTGCTAGGATCTACTAGTTTTGGTAAGCTCCGGCAGGTGCTTCATTGTACTAGTTTTGGTATGCTCCGGGTCAAGCTCCGGCTTGCTGTGGGATGGTTCGGAACTTGACCGCAATACTTCTGCTTTTCATTTGCAAAGTTTTAAACTTGATTTATATTCTTGGAAAGATTGCTTAGTATTCATTTGCTAAGTTTTTGGTGTGTTTTGGTAGATATGGATGATTTCGTTTTGATATTCTTTGCAACATGTTTATGTGAGGTGCTCACATTAGGTGTTGTGTTCGGAACTAACTTGAGTCAAGTCGAGGACTTGGGCTTGTATGGATTGGTTGTTTATTCATGTGCAGGTGTTGCTTGAGTTCAAGTCATGGCTGGTGACGGGATCCATTGGACTAGTCTCAGGGAGGAGATGAGGTTCCAACAACCAAGTTCGGAAGGAACTGTGGTTGAGTTGATCAGGAGGTCGCGCAGGATGATTGAATCAAGGGCGGTACATATGAAGGTATCGTGGACGTCATTGGAAGATGTTTGCATGTGTGCAAGGAGTGCATGGACGTGGCTACATGGTTCTTACTACATTACTCGTGTTATACATTTTGTAGTTTTTGCCATGTCTAGTAATTGGAATAATTACTTACACTAAATCTGGTCATGGTCAAACTTTCTTGCTGTTTTGAACTTGTTGCATGCTCACAAATGCTTTTAATCATTAAGAATTAATCAAGTAATCAACTCACATGTTGAGTTTTTATGAACAAATATAAATTGAGAAAAGATCAAGAGAATATGCATGCATCGCACTTCTTCGTTTGAGATGGCTTGTCATTGCACTTAGATATGAACTTGGAAGAAGTTGTGTATGACTAAAACCATGTCCTTAAGCTTCTGATTGTCAAATGACATAGGCTTGGCTTGGTTGGTTAGAATAAGGCAGATGCGCATATAATCTCTTGAAAATATCATATGATATAAATTTATGCTTTGAAAAATAATAAAATGCAGCAACTAGTGTCATGCTATCAGGTTTTGAGATAGTTAAGTTTGTGAGATCATGACTTGCTTAAATTGAAAACTACATTTGATCTCTAGCATGGCTTACACTACTTTATGTATTTCATTGATGTGATAATATAAGGTACTTGATAGTATGACTTGGATAAGCTTTGTTTATGTGTATATGTTATAATATGCTCATAACAACTAAAGAGGGAGAGATAATTTGTTTACATGCTCATGACTTGCTGAATACATTGTCAAAGGGGGAGAGATAAGCATGAAGAGAAAGAGAATATTTGCATAAGGAGAGATAATAAAGGGGGAGAGATATGTGAATTTTGAATTTTGAATTTTTGCTTTTCTTCTCATTATATTTCTGATTTACAAAAAGGGTAGAAATTGTCTTCAAAACTTTTATGTGAATAAGCCAATGGATTTTAAATGGTGTTGCCAATGCATTCATCAATGGGGAGATTGTAAGACCTATATGTGCTGAATACATTGGCTTGTAGTGAATACACTTGGCTTTGATGATAAATGTTTTAAATATCACCAAAACACATTTTTATCAAGGTTCGACTCTAGCTCTGAGCTACAGCAAGGTCCGACGGTAGGTCCGGCTTGTTTTGGGTAGCTCCGGCTATGCTTGAAGCTAGGTCCGACTTCTTGGTAAGGTCCGACTAGCATTGGTTAGCTCCGGTGAGCTTTATCTTTAGCTCTGGCATGTCTTTGATAGCTCCGACATATATTTGATAGCTCCGGAATGCTTTTGCTAAGCTTCGACGTACTTTGTCTGGCTCCAGTTTTGGGTTGACTAGTTTTGACTAGTTTTTTGTAAGCTCCGGTGCTAGGATCTACTAGTTTTGGTAAGCTCCGGCAGGTGCTTCATTGTACTAGTTTTGGTAAGCTCCGGCGCTAGGCTCTACTAGCTTTTGTTAGCTCCGGCTCAAGCTCCGGTTGCTCTGGCAAGGTCCAGAACTTGACTGCAGTGCTTCTGCTTTTCATTTGCAATGTTTTGTACTTGCTTTACATTGTTGGAAAGATTGCTTAGTATTCATTTGCTAAGTTTTTGGTGTGTTTTGGTTGATATGGATGATATCGTGTTACTATGGTTTTGCAACATGCTTATGTGAGGCTCTCACGTAAGGTGTTGTGTTCGGAACTAACTTGAGTCAAGTCGAGGACTTGGGCTCGTATGGATTGGTTGTTTATTCATGCGCAGGTGTTGCTTGAGTTCAAGTCATGGCTGGTGACGGGATCCATTGGATTAGTCTCAGGGTGGAGATGAGGTTCCAACAACCAAGTTTGGAAGGAACTGTGGTTGAGCTGATCAGGAGGTCGCGCAGGATGATTGAATCAAGGGCAGTGCATATGAAGGCTACTGGACATCGAAGGAAGGTGTTCGCACGTATGCATGCAGTGCATGACGTGGCAACATGGTTCCAAAGATGGGATAAGGAAGGAAAGATCTGGTCGGAAGGATCGGATCGTACCGGTTGATGACTTTGGCTGCAGCGGAGTCGGTTATGGCTCGGTATGAAAAGTATCGAGTTGGTTATGTTAGGATTTCGTGTGTGTCACGAATTTGAGTTGTTTAGGAATGTGGGATACGTTCCTAAGGTGTTTGGAAGTCTTAAGATTGCTTTTATCTGCGTATAGAGGAATCTTGAGCAGTTATGGAAAGTTAGGATTCGTGATCTGAGTAGGATTGGAGTCCTAGTTGATGTTGGGTTGGCCTAAGGGCTGGTTATATAAGCAAGGGAGCCCAGAGCTCGTGGTAGACGACTTTGGGGCTGTTCCTCTTGTGTTCTATTGAATAAAATTTGTAGTTTGAAGGAACTTTTATGCCTTTTTCGTCCGACTTGTTCCAGACAAGTTTTACTCGTCGAGTTTCTGGACAGCACTACCTTTCGTCGGTGGTTTTATCATAACTTGAGTTTTACCGATCCAATTGACGTGATTCTTTTTGGGTTGTCTTCACAACTTGATTGGCTATCATATATCAAAATTTCACGGTCATTGGATTTGTGGTATATGATCTACACGAGTTTCTTTGCAGTGTTCCAGAACTGTTTTTCTCGGGTAGGACAGATTGACCATTGTTTGATCTTTCGATCATAACTTGAGTTTTTCTCGTCGGATTTGAGTGATTCTTTTTGTGTTGTCTTCGTGACTTGATTATATCTGATATCTATCACTTTTGTCACGGTGAAACACGTTTAGATTAGTATCACACACGATTTCTTCAACAGATCGTTATCTGCCGAAAGGGTTTGGGGTTTAATTGTTTCCGCTGCGTAAGATTTTTAAATCTACCATTCACCCCCCCCCCTCTGGTAGCTTTTCATGTGCTCTTTGATCCTACATATTCTCAACTTTTGGTGTGTGTCTGATGTGAGGTGTGGGGTGTTATTTATAGGGGGAGAAGAGTCTGTTCCCGCCACCAAATGCACGCGAATAAGTCACCATCATCTTTAGGAAGCTTGGAGGAGCCAACACGTGGCGATTGACCGAGTTTGGTGCCAGGACCAAGTCAGCTGACTATGGGGGTCGACCGACCTGGTCTTTGCATTTTTCACATGTGCTTTCTCCAGGTCACTGCCACGTGGGTCCCATCCATTGATATAGGTGCTACACCGTTGGATGGCCTCAGATACTTCTGTTTGTGGGCCATTTGATACATGTGATAACACGTGGCATCTCCTAATTTGTCGAAATCAAATTTAATGGATTACTCCCTCAACGTCTTGGTATTTTTGGTCATAATTCACCTGCATAAAAATAAACACCAACACTTGTGGAATTGATTAGTTTTTAACCCTACCACTATGTTGTGTTTCTCTTTGTGCACATTATGAGGTGAATTGACAGGCTAAATATGGCACTTAAGGACCGTCAACAAACTCCCCCACGCTTAGTCCTTTGCTCAACCTCGGGTGAAGGAAAGAAAAGGATCTAAGGTGTTGACATAAATTTGCTATAAGTTAGAAAATGAGAGTACTAGATATTTCAACTCATACCTGTCGATGGCTGTTATATACAAATTTCACCCGTCAATATCACTCGATGATGTGAAGGAAATATCATTTCTTGCACACACCACATTTATATTTAACCTATTTCCATTTGTACTTCAAGAAATTGGCGCATGCATGTATTTTATACATAATTGAAGTGAAACAAGGGGATGCATCCTATAAATTATCATCCCAGCCCATCAAGTGCTGACATGTGGCACCACATGGATCAAATGGCCCAAAAACAAAAGTATTCGAGGCCATCCAACGGTGTAGCACCTATATCAAGGGATGAGACCCACCTGGAAGTCACCCCAAGAAAGCACAGACCGTTTGGAGGACTTAGCAGGTCGGCCGACCACCCTAGTCGGTCGACCTAGTCTTTCCTCCAAACTTGGTCAGCACACGTGTTGGCTCGCCCCGGTTTGATGAAGTCAGTGGTGACTGATTCGCGCGCTTTTGGTGGCGGGAAGCGACCCTTCTACAAGTTATAAATAGGACCCCTCACTCCTCACTTCAACACACAACACTGGAGCATCATTCTATTGTATACACTAGTTTTCTTGTCCTTAGTGGAGTTAGGATATAGATAGGAGAGCCTCTGGTCTCAAGTCCAAGTTGGAAAAGGTATGGCTCATGTATCTTTTCTTATATTCGTGACTTTATGCATAATAAAGATATTATCTTTAGTCTTCTTTTACTCATATACTTGGATAAAGCGTTTCTTGTTTGATTGTGGATTCCATGTATGTGGTAGGAATAGTCTTTATGATCATGCCTTAATGTCATTATACTATCATCATAAATACTATAAACCCCCACTATAGTCTAAGTAGTTATGATATGATCATGTTAATATGAATCACTTATGCTATGTCTCAACATTGGTTCAACGATGTTTAGGTTAGTCATTGCCTTAGGATGGCTTGTGCCATGGCTCCTAAGGTATTTACATAATATGCTAGCATGGTGCTAGGGTAGTTAAGTAACGTTGGATGTCCCATAGACCAATGGATTAAAGAGGTAGGCAGTAGGTGGTGATAGCTCTATCTATCCTTTGTAATCCTCCACATTCGACCATGCCACAAGCTCTTGGCGGGAATCGTACTAGTATTGCTAGGGGTAAACCCGTGCCTGATATGTAGAACAACATAGCAAAAGTATTCACCATTGACATGCTCATTAGTATCTAACCTAGACTATGTTTATGTATATTATAAGACTTGTAGGAGTAACTTCCCAACTCTTAGTCTAATCTGCATTAGCACCCATTGACCCTTTAGAATAAATTGCTTAGGTGTGTGTCACACTACCGTCATTATCAACTTACCCCTGTCTTGATAATTTATTAGTATCCCATAGCTTGATCATAAGAGTAGTGTCTATTTTACTACATTGCCTTCCTTTGGGATCAATATGATACCCTTGGGAATACTCTTGGGTGAAATGCTACACGATAGTTTTTGTGCGCTTGCGGACCTCATCTCTTACTAGAGCAGATCTGTGATGTAAGAAACGTCAACAAGCATTTCTGGCACCATTGCCGGGGAAGGCAAATGAAGTGAAGGATAACTACCACTTGCGGTTAAGCTATAGGTACTAATAGTTGTTAGACAGGATTACCCTTGTTTGTTTTCTCCATTTGTCTTAAAACGGGGTAGTGTTGACTAATCCATTTCATGGGGTGGCCAATGAGGACGCAAGTGTTCAACTGCAAGATGATTTAAGGCGTACCTCAACAAATGTTCGCTAGGAAACACCACTGCCTCTCCCGGAAGAATTTCAGCTTCAAGTAGAAGCCAAAGTCATCCATCCCCAAGCTTAGGTGGGCTCCAAGAGTTCTTCTTAGATTGCCTCCATCATGGGGTGGATATTTGGCTCTTCATCAAACACTCATGTCATGGGTTTGTCTACCAATCCATGAACACCTTTGTGCTAAGGTCGAAGGAGTCCTATTCTCATTCATCATGGATGAGAATATAGTCTCTACTCAAGTGGTGGATTGAAGAATGCTCTAGTTCCCTTAGCTTGGCATGCACACCACTTAACAAGGTGGACATGCTAGTAATGGAACTACATCTCCCATTGAAGTATCATAAATATCAAGGCAACGTAGAAGTGTTTAGATGATCCAAGCCATGGATATTCACATGCTTTGTGAAAATCCTGGTCAACATGGGCCACTTGGGGAATCGTTTACATAAGACCCATGGGGATTCTTAATTTCAAACACAACTCCAATGGTTATAACCTACAAGGAGGTCAATGGTAGAATTAACACCACTCTTGTAATCAAGAAGGCTATGAGGATTTTAAGGGATTTAAGTTCAATTAGCCTACCTTGAAGTATCTTGTCCATGGACAAGCAAGAAATCTAAGACAACATCCACATGAAGCTCTTGGCCAAGGACATGAAATTTAAAGAGCATTCAAGATCCAAGATACCCCACAATCACTTGATTGGGATTCCTACCTTCAACCCCAAGCAACCTAGGGCAAGTGACATTGTGGATGAAGCATTTCTTGTTTGATTGTGGAGTCCACATGTCATCATGTCCTAGGAAGTCTTTGATCCATGATCAAAGTATGGGTTTTCCTTAAGGAATAACAAAAAAGTCAAAGTAATACCCCTAAAGAAGGACAAGCCTCACCATGCTCATAAGAAGAAAATCTTCAAGAGGGAAAAACCATCACTACATCAATAAGTGTTCATCAAGATGATGGGGAAGCTAGGGCCATCATATGGTCCACATGTCCAACTAACATGCCAAATGAGATTTGTCATGTCAATCAAGAGAAGTTGTCCATATCTTCAACTCCAGGATTGGACGACAAATCATCGCACTAAACAGGACAGAGGTAACTCCCACCCATCGGACTTCAAAAAATTCGGTGAGTCCTTGCCAATAGGTTAATTGGAAGTTATCTCATATTTGATTTCCCAATTGCATATTTGAATTCCCCATCAATCTTTGCATTTGCATTTAACATGTTTGAATTTTCACACTTGCATGTTGTAAGGTAACATTTCCATCCATCATAAAACTAAAATCTTGAATTAGGAAATAAATTTATTTGGATATGAAATTTGGGCGTAACCACTTGAATTCATCTTCCTAATTCAAAACAAAATATTTCCCTTAGTATTCATTGCATTTGCATGTTGTTTCAAGTTGGGCAAAACAATTTGACAAAGGGTACAACATGCTTTTGAGCCAACATAACCCGTTTTTGAGTTGTTTTGTTTGTTCTAGATTTTAGTGCAGCCAAGAAAAAATTTAAAAAGAGGTTGGAAGGCCCCATCACGTGCATATCCCTCCATCAATCTCATTTTGAGTTCATGGAGGAGCGCTCAAGATGGTGACCCAATGGAGGAGCAAGATGAAGTCCATTCAACTCCAACCTCAACTTGGCAGAAGACATTGAATATGAAGGCAACACCAAAATTCATGGTTTTTTCTCACATAACAACCTTCAACCGGACTGCTCTTCAATTGAGATACAAGTTTAAAATTTTTTGCCGTTTGAATTGAATTAGGATTGAATGATTTTTGCTTGCATTAGTAAGGAAGGTTTACACCTTCGCATCATTCAATTCTTATGGATCCTAACAAGGGTAAGCGTTGGCGTTGCTCTTTTTGATTCTTCAAAAAGGAATGTCACCTTACTTAGGAATAAATTTGAACAAGTACCTAGAATTTCATAAGCATTGCTAAAATTGACTTAGACATTTTCTGTATAGATAATGCTTATGGAATTACTTAATGGTGGAATTGTTATGTAGCAACATAGGAATAGTGATGTCCATAATTTTGATTTAAAAATCATTCATGCATGGATCACTAAATTTCAAATTCCTAGGAAAGAAAACAAAAAATGTTCAGGAGGATAAAATTTAGAATCTTGTTTGTCATGACCTAAATGATAAACATTTGCTCTTGTGTAAAAAGCCATGATGGTTAGAAAATTTACAAGATGAAGGATCCATATATTGTATTTATATCATTTGCATTGCTACGAGTAGGAGCTTTAGAAAAAATGTGCAAATTGATTTATCCATAAAGCCCCACTCCTATCAATGATTCATACATTGTTCATGAATACACTTGAAATTGGAGCCACTGCATCTTTGATTTTATTCCTCCCCGTAAGTACAAATGAAGATTCGTTTACCTAACCCGGAAATTCATATGTACAAGTATCGGGAGGTAACCATCCCTCTCTATCATAGAGAGGAAGTTTGCAGGAGTAAAATAACCATGCAAACATTCAAAGATCCGATTGTTAGAAACCCTAAGAGGATTCCATTTCAATATCTCCTGGCCAAGGAGTAAATTATGATGGTTGCTACCTATCGGAAATTAAGCCCGAAGGTCAACCATAACGATACGAGGCAAGAGGTTTGACATGGAAACCCTCCATGAGCAACCAATGGGCTGCTACGAATATGTGAGAGCATCATGCTCTCAACTATTCTAAACACTCATTCAAGGTCAAGGCAATTGTCACACCATTGGGTGTAAGTTATTCCTTTGTGACTAAAAGGTATTATGCAGCTTAACCGAGGAATGACGATATCATATCCAATGTATATTGGGTGCAAGTTGTTCCTAGGTGGTCCGAAGGTATTTTATACCTTAGCCAAGGAACAACGGATCACACTCAACCCATGTTGAGTGCACATCATCCCTCTGTGGTTATAGGTATGTTGTACCTTAGCCAAGGAATAACGGATCCTACTCAACACATGTTGGGTACAAATCACTCCTTTGTGGCTAAAGGGTATCATTATCCTAGCCAAGGAATGACGAATCACACCTAATGCATGAGGAGTACAAGTTGTTCCTATATAGCTAGAAGGGTCATCACTAACTTAGCCAATGAATAACAAGGTACATCCAACATTTGGAAACCTTAAGGTGTGGATGAGCGACATCGACAACACTCTCCTCGACCACCCTCATCAAACCCATGGAAGGCAACCAAACATCCACACTCAACCCCTCCAATGTCATAGCCATGCTGCAACAAGGTTAGGCCAACCTCATGGCCAACATCTGTTGTTAGGGTTTCAGCCCCTATCGTGGACCTTGAACAAGAACAGGTTTGGGGGAGGACCCCCACTTGAGGTAACTTGTATCATACAACTGCATATTTATTTTCCATTCACCCATCATCAACCTTGCATATAAAATAAAACTTCAAAAAAACAAGTAGAGTAGATTTGCTTCCAAAATAAAATAAAAGGTGTGCGGTAAGAATTGTTTGTAATTGACAAAGATGAAATGATGAATAATTGCTCTGTTTTAATTTTCCTAAGTCCCTAGTTTACAACTTACTACTCTCCAAATACTGCTTTCTTTGGCTAGAATTACTTTTGCCTTGACTTAGAAATTGTGGGTAGCAAAAGCTTAATCCAACTCTAAGTTGTTGTAAATTATGATATAGTGATAGGGCGTCCATTTCTTAGTTTGAAAGAGAAACTTAGATCTCCGGAGAAATTCTAAAAAGATTTAAGTTACTCTCATTTGATTGGAAATACCTACCAAAGTCATATGATACTTTACATTGATAGACATTATGCATATGCTATTTGTGGTCACATTGAGCTTTGTCAAACTAGTATAGACCTAAGTGATATTTCATTCATTACTTTTTGAATTCAGGACTTCAATTGCGCATGCAATACTTCTACACAAGAAGTAAGCAAAATCCCATCATACCATCATTCCACAATAAAAAGAGAATCTCTATAACCTTCATGCTTAGTACTCTTGTTAAGTTCATTGCATAAAAAGCGAGTAGAAGACAAGGCTACAAGAAAAAGGAAAAAAAATGCATGCTTACATCATAAGCATGAGAAAAAAATAAGAAAAAAAAAGAAAGGAAAAGTAGCCATGTTTCATTCCTGCAAAATTAAAGAGTCTACATAAATAGGAGTCATCTCAAATATGCACATCCACTTCCACTCCATCACACATGCACAAGTCTTGAATCAAATAGTTTTGAATTGATTTCTCCTAACACTACAGGAATCCCGACGATTTGCGACGGCCGTGGCCGTTGCAAATAAGCCAAATGCCGTCGCAAATAAGCGATTTGCGACGGCTTTCTTTATTTGCGACGGTTTTTAGCCGTCGCAAATAAATCATTGCAATTAAGCTTATTTGAGATGGCCACCGTCGCAAATAAGATTTAATTGCGACGGCTAGGAGGGACCGTCGCAAGTTATTGCCGCGGGCCAGTGGGCCGCGCAACCTTATTTGCGACGGTGTCGCCGTCGCAATTAAAGCTTATTTGCGACGGCCCGGCTGTCGCAATTAAGTGCCTCTATTTGCGACGGTCTGGCCGTCACAAATAAGTCCAGTGGGCTAGGCCCACGGGTCCTCCTTCGGGGCCCACTGAGCTATTTGCGACGGTCGGGCCGTCGCGATTAAACCTTATTTGCGACGGCCCGGCCGTCGCAAATAGCAGTGGCCTAATTGCGACGGCCTGGTCCCTTATTTGCGACGGTACTGTATAAAAAGCCGTCGCAAATAAGGTTTTTTATTTAAAAAAAAAAACAGAAAAAACTACCCGGCTCGATGGCCAGAATCACAGAACAGATTCAATACACACATTATATACACATAGCAAAGATCATCATCACAAAGGAAACATCATCACAATCACAAACTAATAAATTCCAATACATCTCACATCGTCATCAACAAAGCAAACAAAAGGGCTCACTCGCCCATCTGACCTCCGTAGCCACCTCCAGAGCCACCCCCGAAGTTGAAGTCATCATCGCGCCTCCTTCCAGGCGGCGGTAGCGACGGCGACGGCGTTTGTGCAGCCGTCGCAGATCCTGCGATCCTTTGGCGTTCCGCCTTCCTCCTTTCCTCCTCATGTCGCCTTTCGTTTTCTTCTACAGTTTCTCGGAGGGACCGCATCTCAATGTCCCTCTGCGATACGCGGCGACCTCCCGTGCCCGAAGCCTGCATGGAGCTGCCTCTCGCAGGTCTCCCCGCCCTCGAGTTGACAACTCCGTCGAATATGGCGAGCCTATAAAAAAGAGAGTCAGTAATATGAAATTGAAATATCTTGAATACTTTGAATTGAAAATGATAAAATGACTTGTAAACTCACCTTCCGTGTGCTTTTCCACCACCGGTTGCATACGCGGCTTGAGGATCGATCGGTTGACGTTCCCAATCGAAATCCTCGCCGTGTATCTTCCTAGCCTCCTCCCCGTACTTAGCCTGCAAAACAAGAAAACCGTGTAAGTTCAACAATCTATATAGTTATATTTAATATGAATGATTTCTAAACTTACCAACCGCTCGGCTGCAGCCTGACTGCACCCCGTCGGCTGAGAAGGGTCCCTGTGACCTCTCTTATAGACCTCAGCAGGGGTGGGCGGCACCCGTCTCGCGCTCCTATCAATACGCGTTAGTACGAACAATATATTATTAATATATAAACATAAGTTACACACACTTACCATGCGTTTAGCTAAACGCAAGTGGTTATCTTGCCCATGCCTGCTCTTCCCCTCCACCCCTCTGCAGTCTCGAGCCTTCTCAGACTTAGCTTTAAACTCGTCGCTAGCCCAATAGCGACAAAGGGCCCGAAATGCATCGGTCCGACCCTGCAACCAGCTCACGTGGCCATGCACATAGTTGGAAGTCGTTAAAAATACCATCGAGGAAATTATCAGAAAAAAATACTTACTACACTCCACGTACCTGCGCGTACTCCTCCTCCGTCAGGTGCCTCTCACTCTCTTGCCGGAAGTGTAACATGTGCTGCTGGTTCGCCTTCAAATGCTCATTAATAATTTGAACACGGGCGTTCGACAAAGCTTGTCAAAGCGCCTTGGCAGCGTTGAAGTGAAACACTCGCCTCACATCCTCAAACAGGCGACGGTCGTTCGGGTCATCTAAAGTATATCTTGCCTGTGATAAAGAATATATTGAAGAGATGTTCACTAAAAGAGTTTAAGAGTTGTAACTTAGAAACTTTTTTAACACACATACCATAAAATCGGCCCATACGGCCTCCTGAAGGTTGTCGTGCTCCTGGTGATGGACGCGTGCGTAGTCCTCCCACGAAAGAGCAGGCACCCCGTCGATGACCCCGGGATAGTGCAAACGCACTATGGACCCGAGGACACCGTTCACCGGTCTGTGGTGTTTCTCACCGGTGAAAGACGTGTCGTCCCAAGCCCTGTAAGATATTTATTCATTCATTACTTAAGTAAACAAAAGAAACTAAAATTGAACACGATAATTTTTATTACCTGTCTCCGACTGGACAAATCACGATCCTCTGTGAACTCTGTGAAGGGACCGCGGGAGGACTGACAAAGTGAGTCGTCCTCGTCCTCCGCGTCTGCTGGGGTGCCACATCAGGTGACCCAGACGGCTCCTCACCAGCCGAGTCAAAGGCCTCAGGAACAAACTCATCACCAGCCGGGGGCTGGCTGGCCGAGGGCTGGCTGGCCGAGGGCTGTCTCGCTGAGGGCTGGCTCACCGAAGGCGCCGCAACCTCTGAGTCAGTCGGTGAGGACTACAACATTCAAATGATTCATAAGTAAGTTTAATATGAATTTGAATTTAAAGAATTTGTCAAAAACGAGTGACATTTACCTGTGACGAAACTCTAGAGCAGGTCTGAACGTGCCCCAGCAGCTGAGAGCGTCTGCTGCCAGTCGACGAGGCACCAACGAAAGCGTCCTCAGGTCTAGAGGGGTAGAACCCCCTCGTCGGCGGCACCTTCTTACCCTTCTTTGACGCCATCCTGTTGTAATTAGATAATTAGTAAATATGCAAATAAAATATACAAAATTCATGTTACTATCTTCAAGAAAACATTACTTGTAGTCACTTTCAAAATTCATCAACATCATTGTCATGTGTCTGTGCCCTACTCCTTAAACCAGCCCAACGATCTTCCATCGTGGCCTGTTCTAATTTTCGTTTTCGTGTATCATCTGTCTCTACATCTTCAACGTCTTCAACATCTCCAACTAATTGATCGAGTCCTGCACCAAGCTCGACAATAAAAGTGTCTGGCAACTCTTCTTCTTGGTACACTTCTTCAACGTCTTCGCTATCATGGTAACCATCATCCCCATGAGTATATAGCCGCTCACGAGGATTCACCTTATATACCACCCACCAAGCACTGAGCTTCGTGCATGGATAAGGTAGTCAATACACTTGTTCAACTTGATGCGCAAGAACAAATGTATCGAAACCTCGTAGTCGGTCCTTATGTTTCACTTCCACCATTCCAAATTGGTTTTCTCTAGTTCCATGAGTACGATCAAACAAGTCATAGTCAAAGAAGACAACTCGAAGGGTCTTATTTCCGGTAAAAGTAAATTCAAAGATTTTGTTAATGATACCATAATAATCGGTTAAATTCCCTTGAGTGTCCATCGCTCTCGTCACAACACCGGAATTTGATGTTGCCGCGAGAGGACGATGAGCTTCAAAATGAGTTGTACAGAATCGGAAGCCATTTACGTCATATCGACCATAGCTTCTAACATTCACCAATCCATAAGATAGCTGCCGCAAATCTTCATGGACATTGTGAGTCCAACACTGTTATAAAAGACGAGAGAATATTACATAATACTTCTTTAATAATAGTAATTTATAATACATAGAAGACGAGAGAATATTACATATTCTCGAAACCAAGATAGAAAACTCTGCCCTCCATTTATTCCTTCCTTTCGCATCGCTTCTACTTGTTTGGCCGTAGGTTGATGCCTATATGGCCAATATTGTCTGTGGAACTCGTTGAACATGAAAAAACATCTTTTAGAGTACATGTGTAGCAAAATATGTCGATTAGCATAAACGCAGGAGAAACACTTACTCGAAGTATTCTTGAATGCCTTCTATATTTGCGTACATGTAGAGTAAAGCAACAATCCTTTCCTGTTCGAATAGCACGTAGGTCTTGTAGCTACCAACGGTGGCGCCTCTCGTTTCAAAAATGGAAAGGTCGCTTAGAGGGGGTGTTTCGTCCACATTGTACCGCATCGCTGAAGTATTGATATTGTTTTCTTCTGCAAAGTAGACACTTGAAAGGTATCCTACTTCCTTAAGAGCATATGCTCCAGCGATGCACCCTTCCACCCTTGCCCTGTTGCCAACCATTGGTTTCAAATATCGTAGCGCTCTTTCAATGTGATACATCCACCTATATTGCACAGGACCGCCAACTTTAGCTTCGAATGGAAGATGGATAAGCAGATGTTGCATTGGATTGAAGAAACTCGGTGGAAAATTTTTTTCCATCTTACATAAAAGTATGGGTATCTCCTTCTCTAACTTATCCATCATCCCGATCTTGATTTCTTTAGCACAAAGCTGCCTATAGAAATAGCTGAGCTCGGCTAAAACCTTCCACACCGCATCATCTAGATAGCCTCGGAACATAACAGGTAGGAGTCTTTCCATTATAATGTGATAATCATGACTCTTCAACCCAGTGAGGTTTCCTGTGTTAACATTTATGGCTCGTTTCAGGCTAGCCGCGTAACCATCTGGGAATTTCAAAGTTTTCATCCATTTCATAACTTCTTTCTTTTCTTTCGATCGAAGACAGAAAGAAGCACGTGGCTTTCCACCACTTTCAGAGATTTCAAGAGTTGAACGGTGACAAATGTCTGCCAAATCTAGTCTAGCTTTATAATTGTCTTTCGTTTTGCCAGGCATATCCATGCAAGTGCTTATGATACTTTCGCTCATATTACGCTCCTGATGCATGACATCAATGTTGTGCATTAGAATCAACGACTTCACATATGGTAGCTCCCAAAGTCCACATATGTGAGTCCAATTGTGTTCCTCTCCATAACCTACGAAATATCCAGGACGACCTTCATCAGGCACCAGTTTGTCCAACATATCAGAAATTTCTGACCCGTTGAGACGCTTCGGTGGTCCTTTAGTGACAACCGTGTTCTTTCGAAAGACATGCCTCTGCTGCCCAAATATATGATTCAAGGGCAGCCAACGTCTGTGACAATCGAAGTAAGATATTTTGCCTCCATGAGTTAGTCGAAAACAATCCGTGTCTGAAGCACATATCGGACACGTCAGACGACCGTGAGTGCTCCATCCGGAAAACATGTCGTATGCCGGCAAATCAGGGACGGACCACAAATAAGCAGCTCGAAGGTTGAATTTCTGCTTCTTGTAACTGTCGTACGCTTCGACTCTTGTCCACAAGACTTTCAATTCTTCGATCAGCGGTTTTAACATCACGTTGAGACGTGACCCGGGATGATCAGGTCCAGGTACAATGAGGCTGAGAAACATGAACTCGTTCTTCGTACAAAAAGCAGGTGGTAGGTTGTACGGAATGACAAAGACAGGCCAACATGAGTATGGCGTGGCGTTCATACAAAACGGTGAGAATCCGTCTGTCGCTAATCCGATGCGAACATTCCTCGCATCACGAGAAAAGTCTGGATCGAAACGGTCTAGCGCCTTCCATGCATCACCGTCGGACGGATGCGTCAAGAATTCTTTGTTCTCACGTTTACCTTCTTTGTGCCATCTCATGTGTCTTGCGGTTCTTTTTGAAAGAAACATCCGCTTCAACCGAGGTGTCACAGGCAAAGAAAGAAGCTGGTTATGTGCGACATCTGTCATCACATTATCACCATCGTCATTAACAACTTCGACATACCTCGATTTACCACATTTCAAGCACATCTTCTCATTGGCGTGCTCTTTCCAGAATAGCATGCAGTTGTCTGGGCACACATCAATTTTCTCATACTTCATACCGAGACCAGATATCTTGATCTTTGACTGATACATATCTGGTGGCGCTTTTTGAGGTTGTGGAAGGATATCGCAGATCAATTTCATGAGATCATTGTAGCAGTTGATGGAAAAAAAGTATTTGGACTTAATTGCCATAAATCTGGTCAAGAAAGCAAGTACGGTCACAACCGTGTGTTCATGCAACGGCTCTTGTGATTTCTTCAGCTCCTCGAAGAACTTCTCTGCCTCATTTGTAAGAGGATCCTCCGCTTCAAGAGCTTCTAGCATCTCATCCATCCTATCAACCTCTGTTATATCATCATCCTCATCCACTTCGGCTATGACTCGAGAATTAGTCTCGCCGTGAAAGGTCCACACTTCATAATGTGGAGTGAAACCGTTTCGACATAAGTGAAACGAAAGCTCCAATCTTCTCAAAAACTCAGTGTTCCGGCATTTTGTACATGGGCACCGCACCATATCTTCTGTTGACAACGAAAATGCTCGATCCAAAAATTGATCTAACTTGATAAACCACTCATCAGAGTGACCACCAGTTCTGCTCTTCCAGCCAGTATACATCCAACTGCGGTCTTCACCCATGTTTGACTCTGCAGTTTAATGCGAAAGAAATTGTCGTTAATGTATTGTTGTGTTATGTCACGGCCCTACAACCTAGGCAGATAGATCCTAAACCCACCCAAGAGTGACCGAGCGAAGCGTGCTCATGACGAGACGCGTGATCCGGATTCGAACGAAATTTCGGCAGCATAACCCCGCTGTTCTCCACTACACGCCCGAAAATGGTGCAGCAGAGAACAACAGGGTTACACCACAAAAATCTCGTCCAAATCCAGACCCACGTCTTGTCACAAGCCACGCCCCCTCGGTCACTCCGAGGCTGTCCAAAAAAGGGACAATTCCGAACCTGCACGTCTCACATTCAAATGGCATGTGAGACGTGCCGATCCGAAACGGGTAATACATTGCTATAGGTTACGTTGCTCGTTTTCATTTTCAGGTCATTATGAGAGGAAAGAGCTAGAGAAAGAGTGAGAGGAAAGTTGGTCTCAGATGACAATTCCACGACGGCTTTAGGGTTAGCTGCCGTAGATCAGAGATGAAACCACTTCGTCGGAGTACGCCATCCACGCGCAGGTGCTTGCCATCCTCACCGTCGTCGTTCGCCTTCGTGCCCGTCTACACGCATACTTTACCTTACCACTAAATGGGCCTTGTCGGGCCTTGTCAAGCTGGTCCGAAGCCCATTTATGTATATATAGTACTTGAACACTCAAGCAATAAAAATTAAGCAATTCAACAACCCTTCAAATAAACCTAAGCATAATTCAAAAAACTAAGCAATTCAAATAAACCTAAACATAACAATTATCCATTGTAATTCATTAATTTATCAACTCAATTCTAACATAAGCAATTCAATTCAAATGAGAGCAATTCAAATGAGAGCAATACAATTCAAATGAGAGCAATTCAATTCAAATGAGAGCAATTCAATTCAAATGGGAGCAATTCAATAAACCTAAACATAACCATAATTCAAATGAGAGCAATTTAGTTCAATAAACCTAAACATAACCATAATTCAAGTGAGAGCAATTCAATAAACCTAAACATAACCATAATTCAAATGAGAGCAATTTACTTCAATAAACCTAAACATAACCACTATGATTTCTTCCATGAGGTCACCATGTTCAAAAATGACACATCACTGAATTTCTTCCATGAGGTCACCATGTTCAAACATAACCATAATTCACTGAATTTCTACAAAAATACAGGGGCGGGGCCGGGACTTACCTGCTGGTGGCGGTGGCGCAGGGGCGGCGGGGTCGGGGGCGGCACAGGGGCGGCGGGGTCAGGGGCGGCGCAGGGGCGGCGGGGTCGGGGGCGGCACAGGGGCGGCGGGGTCAGGGGCGGCAGCGCAGGGGCGGAGGCGGGCCGGTGGCAGGGCCGAAGGGGCGGCGGGGTCGGGGGCGGCGGGTGTGCGGCGGGGGTGGGGGCGGCGGGGTCGGGGGCGGCGGGTGTGCGGCGGGGGTGGGGGCGGCGGGGTCGGGGGTGGCGGGGTCGGGGCGCGGCGGGGTCATGGGCGGGGGTGCAGGGGCGAAGCCGCGCGGAGGCGGGGCGGCGGCAGGGTCGGGGGCGGCGGGGGCGCGGCGGGGTCGGGGCGCGGCGGGGTCGGGGGCGGCGGCGCAGGGGTGGAGCCGTGCGGAGGCGGGCCGGCGGCGGGGTCGGGGGCAGCGGGGGGCGCGGCGGGGGCGGCGAGGTCGGGGTGCGGCGGGGTCGGGGGCGGCGGTGGAGGGAATTGTGAATGAAGACTCGGGGCCGGAGGGTCCCGATATTAGACCTAGTTTGTGACGGCTGCCTTAATTGCGACGGCCTTACCTTAGGGCCGTCGCAATTAAAGCCTATTTGCGACGGCCTTGTACTGGCTGTCGCAAATAAGGCGTTATTTACGACGGCTCCATTAATTGCGACGGCTCTAGGGTTGGCCGTCGCAAATAAGGTCTTATTTGCGACGGCCAAACCTACAGCCGTTGCAAATAAGTCCTTATTCGCGACAGCCCTGTTATTTGCGACGGCCAGAGGCGGGCCGTCGCAATTTAAGCTGTTTGCGACAGCTGGCCGTCGCAAATACATACGGCCGTCGCAAATGATCGCGTTTCCTGTAGTGTAAGGCTTGCTTTTTTGACTTAGCAATATTATGTGTTGCAAATATGGCTAGCATATCCCTACCAAGCTCTGCATACGAGCCTTATTTAGTGGTAGGATGAATTTAGGCAAAATGCCATGGTGAGGACATATCTCCACTACACATAACGGAGAGACTGAGAGGATCAAATTGAGGTACTTATAATCTAAATTGAACTCTCTATAATGTTAGTGGAACTTGATCTCTAGGGTATGTGTGCTCCATTTGCTGTTCTATATTCCAACCACCCATGAATAGGAGATGGCATAAGTCCCATAATGACTTAAGATGGGCGAAGTACCATGCCAATTTTGCAATACTAGGTAGAATATTTTGTTGTGCACATGGTACTTTTGAAAAGTAGAACATTGTAGCAACTCCTGATCATCAACCTAAAGTCTTGAATTTGCTCGGGACGAGCAAAGGATAAGCTTGGGGGAGTTTGTTGACAGCTGTTATATACCAATTTCACCTGTCAATATAACTCAATTATGTGAAGGAAATATCATTTCTTGCAAATCTCACCTTTCTACTAAACCTATTTCCACTTGAACTTAGATAAATTGGTGCATGCAGGTATTTTATACAGAATTGAAGTGAAAGAAGGGGATGGATCCTATAAATTATCATCCCAGCCAATCAAGTGTCGACATGTGGCACCACATGGATAAATGGACCACAAATAAAAGTATCCGAGGCCATCCAACGATGTAGCTCCCATATCAAGAGATGGGACCCACCTGGAATTCATCCAAAGAAAGCACGGACCATTTGCAGGACTTACCAGGTCGGTCAACCCCCCTAGTCGGTCGGCCTGCTCTTTCCTCCAAACTCGGCCAGCTTCCATGTGTTGGGTCCCCTGGGCTAGAAGAAATCACTGGTGACTGACTTGCGCGCTTTTGGTGGCGGGAACCAACCCTTCTCCAAGCTATAAATAGAACCCCTCACCCCTCACTTCAACACACACCACTTGAGCATCATTCTATTGTATACACTAGTTCTCTTGTCCTTAGTGGAGTTAGGCTATAGAGAGGAGAGCCTCTAGTCCCATGTCCAAGTTCGAAAAGGTATGGCTTATATTCGTGACTTTACACATAATAAAAATATTATCTTTTGTCTTCTTTTATTAATATACTTGGATGAAGCGTTTCTTGTTTGATTGTAGATTCCATGTATGTTGTGGGAATAGTCTTTATGATCATGCCACAACGTCACTATACTATCATCATAAACACTATAAACCCCCACTATAGTCTAAGTAGATATGATATGATCATGTTAATATGAATAACTTATGCTATGTCTCAACATTGGTTCAATGATGTTTAGGTTACTCATTGCCTTAGGATGGCTTGTACACTGGCTCCTAAGGTATTTACTTAATATGTTAGCATGGTGCTAGGGTAGTTAAGTAACGTTGGATGTCTCGTAGACCCACGGATAGAAGAGGTAGGCAGTAGGTGGTGACAGCCCAATCTATCCTTTATAATCCTCCATGTTTGGCTGTGCCACAGGCTCTTGGCGGGTGTCAAAGTAGTATTGCTAGGGGTAAACACGTGCCCGATATGTTGAACAACTTTGCATAAGTAATCACCATTGACATTATCATTAGTATCTAACCTAGGCTATGTATATGTATATTAGAAGCATTTTAGGAGTAACTCCCCAACTCTTAGTCTAATCTTTATTAGGACCCATTTACCCTTTATAATATATTGCTTAGGTGTGTGTCACACTACCCCCATTATCAAATTACCCCTGTCTTGATAATTGATTAGTATCCCAAAACTTGATCATAAGAGTAGTGTCTACATTACTCCATTTCCTTCCTTTGGGATAAATATGATATCCTTGAGAATACTCTTGGGTGAAATGTTGCACGATAGCTTCCGTGTGCTTGCGGACCTCATCTCTTACTAGAGATGATATGTGGAGTAAGAAACGTCAACAATACCTCAATTCATGAATTCTCTATTTGGAATGTGGCTACCACATCAATCTTAGGTGTTTGAAGAGTGGAATGGTTGGAATGTAGTTTACTTGGATCTTCCCCTGCCGAAATGATCTGACAATTTGCTATATTTAGAAAGTCAAAGAAATGATTGCACTTATCTCTCATTTGGAATCTCTCAAATCTCTCAAAGTGTTTTGATCCTCACCTTGGCATGTTTTCCAATTTTGTCCCTATACTAAATGTGTCTTTATCTGGAGCTTGGTAGGGATAAATGTGGCACACGTTTGCAATTCATATAATACTAAGTCAAAAACTTGATCCTATGAGAGACTTGTGCAACAAACAATTTGACAAAGAAAATCCTTGTGCACATGAATTGAATGGATAATTGTGGACTCCATGGTTTTCTCTCTTTGAGGATGAAACAAACCTAGTTTTTCTCTCTTTTTTTTGGCATACTTCCTCTTTTGAAGAGTAGATGCTTTTTTTTTCATAGCCATGTCTTTTACTCCTTTTTATTTTTTTTAGACAGATTCTACTAATCATATTGTATGGAGTTTTTTTATTGGATGGATGAATGGTGGATGCAAATTCTCAATGTGAGATATTTTGCATGAATAGGGCGCACAAGAATTTCAAAGTCAAAATTTTATGAATTTCACTCAATTGAGTCACGAGTTTGACGATGTTCAATAAAAAAAATTTAGCATATGCATGTGGTTTTCAAATAAGTGTATCATGTTGCCTTGGTGGGTATTTTAAATTTCCAATGAGAGAATCAGGAAAAGTTCAAGACTCCAAATTTTTGCAAACATCAAAATCGATTTCAAGCAAAGAGATATCTCCTCGAATAACTCATTTATCATATCACACTAGTAAAATACTTAGATCACGCGTTTTTCATACTTTAATTGTGGAAATCCCAAACAAGGCAGTAAATTGAAATATAAAGTTTCAAATTTTAAGCTCAAGAAATTTTGTCTACCAAGTTTTAAATTTTTATTTGTTGAGTTGATTTACTTTTGAATATTCAATATTAAATATTAAATCAACTCAAACAGTAAAGTAGCATGCATATTCGGGGTTAGGAGATCCAAACCAAATTTGTGTAGTGAAACAGAACTGTGTGGGGGCCATACCAGGTCGGCTGACTAGGGGGTTTGGCTGACCCCCTTCTGGCCTCTCTATTGCTCTGTTTCGACGTGTCCAGTCGTGTATTTGGAATTGAAAGTGCATCTAGGACTCCCTTGTGGGTTTTGGATGATTTATGACAAGCAATTGGGATCCTAACCTCTTTGTTGAGATGAATGCAGGCCTACCATAGAAAAATGATAAAATACCAAAAAGAAGGGATGATGAGGAGCAAAGTGGAAATGAGCTCAAGGAAAAAGAGTTGTAGATTATTATGTATGGAGTGTGTTAAGGAAACACACCTCAAGAGCTCAATCACAATCAAACACACACATTGCACAAAGTTACACAGGACCGGACTAGTCCGATCACAATCGGACTAGTCCGATAACCTTTCTGCACCAGATCGGACAAGTCCGATATCTGTCGGACTAGTCCGATATCTTTCTAACTAGAATCGGACTAGTCCTCCCCAGTGCGGACTAGTCCTCAAAACACTACACAAGTCACACAAAATCGGACAAGTCCGTTATTAACCGGACTAGTCTGATATCCTTTCTGATCCACATCGGACAAGTCCAATATTCACATGGACTAGTCCGAAAAACCCACTGATCTAAATCGGACAAGTCCTCCAAGTATGGACTTGTCATCCAACACACTTAGGGTTTCACATGTCCGGACAAGTCCGATGGACATCGGACTAGTCCGAAGATTTCCAGTAACAAAATCAGACAAGTCCGTTTTCAACCGGACTAGTCCGATATTTCGGGACACTTAGGGTTTGCTACACACAGCACACCGGACTAGTCCGGTGACCACCATGGACTAGTCCGAACTTTCTGAACCCTAATGGTAACTTTTAGAAACCCCATATAAATAGAGGTGCATGGCCCAATTTCACACTCTTGAACCCTAGCACCGTCACACCTCCCAAGAGCCTCAAAAATGACATCTCTCCATGAAATTAAGTGCAACATCGATCAATCCCTTGAGGATTCACTCTAGATCATTGGAGAGACACTTGCAACACTACATTGAGCTCTTGGTTTGATTCTCTAATACACTCCTGCGTTTCAATTGTAACTTTTGAGTGTGTTTTCGGTGGCATTGTGATTTGTAATCTAAGGGAGCTCTCAACGTGTGAGAACGCCCCTTGAATTCGGTTACTCACCCCTTTGTGATTAGTGGAAGAGGATTAGCCTTCGTGGCGATCCAACGAGAGTAGGGTTGGAGAAGACCCGGTCCTTTTGTGGACTCCTCAACGTGGACGTAGGTTGCCTTCGTGGTAGCCGAACCACAGGATAAATCGCTGTGTCTTGTTTTAGTGTTTATCATTCTAATTAAACAACTCAATCTAGGGTTTCATACACATTGTTCATCTTACTTTAAATTGTTGAACATAAGACTTAATTGTGATATAATCAAGCATGTAACTGTTAAACTGTTGTTTGCTTCTATATCTCCGCTGTACACATAAAAGAATCAAACCAATCAATCAAGTTCAATCAACTTAGTCTGTGAACACCGGACTAGTCCGCACTTTATCGGACTAGTCCGATATCTCAGGTATTGAACTGGTTGTTGAGTGTTGCAGGATCTGACAATTTTCAAAAAGGCCTATTCACCCCCCTCTAGGCCTACATTCAATTGGTATCAGAGCAGGTTCTTCAAGAAAGAGTCTAATCACTCAAAGAGATCATGTCGGACATGAAGGACGTCCACAAAATCAACAACCTAGAGGAGGTTAACAACGACAAGATCCAAAAAGTGGAGAAGTACCTCGAAGCCATTCAAGACTTCGAGGACGATGATGAGGAGACGCTGGAGCTAAAGGCACTCCTCAGAAAGAAGGCACTTTCCGAAGGGAAAGCAAAAGTTAAAGAGAAGAAGAAGGGGAGTAGTCACACTGACTACTCCCGTTATCCTTTTAACTATGATCGTCTAAATTCCAATAACAACCATTACTTATCTATCCCACTTGGAAAAGCCCCACACTTCGATGGAAGTGATTACGCAATGTGGAGGCAGAATATGAAGATGCATTTGATTTCCCTAAATCCAAGTCTATGGCATGTTGTATGCACAAGGATAGATATTCCAGATGACGACGAAGAGCTCACCCCAAGCCAAGAGCAGGCCATTCATAGAAACGCTCAAGCCGCAGCTCTAATCACCTCCTCACTCAGTCGGGACGAGTTCACCAAGGTGGATGGACTCGAAATTGATAAGGAGATATGGGATACTCTGCAAACTGCACATGAAGGTGACCGACATGTGTGTGAAGCAAAGATTGAGATGATCGAACGCGAACTAGGAAGATTCACAATTGAGGAATACGAGTCTCCCCGAGATATGTACAATTGATTGAAGACACTCATTAACAAAGTTTGATCATATGGGAGCAAGAAGTGGAATGACCACGAGGTTGTAAAGCTCATCCTTATAGCTTTTATGCCTCGCAATGTCACGCTATATTCTATGATTAGAGAAAGCCCCGGATATAAAAAGATGACTCCGGATGAATTGCTTGGAAAAATTATCAACTTTGAAATGATGGAAAAACAAGCAAAGCACGTCAAGGAAATTGCCAACCTCACCTCAGCTAAGAAGAAAGGGGT
The DNA here is from genome assembly GCA_036927565.1 of Tuctoria greenei. Lineage (NCBI taxonomy): Eukaryota > Viridiplantae > Streptophyta > Magnoliopsida > Poales > Poaceae > Tuctoria > Tuctoria greenei. Next base: position 96,201,401 of record JAYESD010000010.1, read on the forward strand.
TGCTTTAATGTCCACCCTCAAGCCTCTATCCAAAGAAGCAAGAGAAGCACAACTAGAGGAAGACAGTGACGAAGAGAGCAGTGAGCTAGATGAAGAGGACATGATATTATTCATGAAAAAGTTCAAGAGAATAATGAAGAAAAGACAAGGGACAAAATCAAGTGAAGGCAATTACAAGGAAAGAATGAAGCCAAAGTTGAGACGGGCATGCTATAATTGTGGTGAGTATAACCACTTTATAGTTGATTGCCCATATGAGGAGAACAAGAAGAAGACCAAAGAATCCAAGTCTCAACCTAAGAAATTCTTCAAGAAGAAGAAACAAGCCTAACAAGCGCACATTGGGAAGGAGTGGGACTCAAACGATGAGTCCTCATCATCTGATGAAGAAGAGATGGCTAGCATAGCCATCGAGAGCATGTCCAAGAAATCCACACTCTTCCCTACACTCGGTGCAAGGAAGGGAAATGGCACTTGCCTTATGGCAAAGGAAGGTAAACGCAAGGTAATCATCAAAACCCCTTCCGTGCATTCCTACTCTAGTGATGATGAAGTAGATAGTGATGATGAGGATATGCTAAATGGACTAGATAGGAAAACTGCAACAAAAATGAAATTTCTACTTGATAAACTTGTTGAGAAGGAGAGGTTAATTCATCGTCAAGAGGACATGATTATCTCCCAAAAGGAGGAGTATGTCGAACTTGACAAACTTCTAGAGCTTGAAAAGGAGAAAAATAATTCACTAGAGCTTGAGTTAGCTTCAAGCAAGAAAGCTTGCTTGGAGTTAACTGACTCAAATGTTGCAATCAAGGACCAACTTGCTGACCTGATCGAGGTTAACAAGATCATTGAAGTGCAAGTTGAGTCACTCAAGCTTAGTGAACCTTCCTCCTCTTCAAACTCACCTTCTCAACCCACTAAAACTGAGTTTGCTCATATGTGCACATGTAGTAAAACTAACACCAGATTGAAAGGGAAATCAACCTCCACAAAGGATAAAAATCCTACCCAATGTGGCATATTTGACAAGGAGAAGATCAACTATGCACGTAGTGCATACTTGGTCCAAAGACCTCCAAATGTCAAATATGGCATTGGTTACTCTTATGATGAAAAACAGCATGCTGGAAGTCATAAGAATAACAAGGGAAGGATTTCTTTTGTGAATGGAAGACCGTCTCAAACTGGTAAGTCGAAGAATAAAAACTTGAACTCACACGAATACCGGACTAGTCCGGTTGGTGTCCAGACAAGTCCGGTCCTCCGGACAAGTCCGACCCCTCAGACTAGTCCGGCTGATAAACAACGACAGTTATTATTCAAAACTTTTGATGCCTCCTATGTATTAATGAGAAATAATCTTGGCAATGTCTGTGCTCATTATGTTGGGCCACGCCATGGGAACACAAAATCCCATGTGTGGGTGCCCAAATGTATTGTAACTAACCTCCAAGGACCCAAACAAGCTTGGGTACCTAAAACCAAAGCACAATTTGTTTTGTAGGCCTATTCCTCCGATGGATCCAAATTGGTGCTAGATAGTGGATGCACCAACCACATGACCGGAGAAAGGAGGATGTTCATGGAATATGAAGAGAATGAGGATCCAAACGAGGGAATCTACTTCGGAGATAATAGTCAAGGAAGGGTGCTCGGTACCGGTAAAAGTGCAATATCCTCTGAACACACACTTTCTCATGTTTTACATGTTGAATCTTTAGATTATAACCTGTTGTCCATATCTCAACTATGTGACAAAGGTTATAGTTGCTTGTTCACTAACGAGGGTATGACCGTCTCTAGGAGGAGTGATGGTTCCATTGCATTCAAGGGTATGTTGAAGGGAAAGCTTTACCTTGTTGACTTCAACAAGGATAAAGTCGAACTCGACACATGCTTGATTGCAAAAACCAACATGGGTTGGCTGTGGCATAGACGGCTAGCGCATGTTGGTATGAGGAATCTTCAAAAACTCCTCAAGGGCGATCACATCCGCGGTTTGAATGATGTTGTTTTTGAGAAAGACAGGCCTTGTAGCGCGTGCCAAACCGGGAAGCAAGTTGGAGCACATCATCCCGCAAAGAACGTCATGACTACAACAAGACCGCTCGAACTACTTCACATGGACTTGTTTGGTCCAATTGCTTACATAAGCATCGACGGTAACAAATACGGTTTAGTTATCATTGATGATTTTTCTCGCTTCACTTGGGTTATCTTTTTGCATGATAAGTCAGAAACAAAAGGAACACTCAAGAAGTTCTTCAAACGAGCTTAAAACAAATTTTCATTTACAATCAAGAGTATTCGAAGCGACAATGGCACGGAGTTCAAGAACACACAAGTGGAGGAGTACCTTGATGAAGAGGGCATCAAGCACAAATTTTCAGCGCCATACTCGCCACAACAAAACGGAGTTGCCAAAAGAAAGAACCGAACACTCATAGAGATGGCAAGAACAATGTTCGATGAGTACAAGACTTCGCATCGATTTTGGGCGGAAGTGATTAACACCGCATGCCATGCCGCTAATCGACTTTATCTTCATCGACTACTCAAGAAGACTCCCTATGAGCTACTTACCGGTAACAAACCAAAAATTTCATATTTTCGAGTTTTCGGTTCTCCATGTTATATCCTGAACAAGAAGCCTAGGACTTCAAAGTTCACTTCAAAGTCCGATGAAGGTTTCTTGCTTGGTTATGATTCGAACACTTACGCCTATCGTGTTTTCAACAAGGCCTCTGGACTTATTGAAGTAGAACGTGACGTAGTGTTCGATGAGACTAATGGCTCCCAAAAGGAGCAAGTTGATCCATGTGAATTAGGTAAAGAAGAAGCTCCTTGTCAAGCATTGAAAAGAATGGCTCTAGGCGAAGTTCGACCACAAGAGCCACCTTCACACGTACATGAGGAAGATGAACCACAAGAGGAGACCATCAATCAAGGGGGAGCTTCAACACAAGATCAACCACAAGAGTACGAAGATGATCAACAAGTCAATAAAGGCAACCACTTAGGGGGAGAAGCGGACAATCATGAAGACACAACTCCTCAAGTGCCACACCCAAGAGTACACCAATGTGTCCAGAGGGATCACCCAATCGACAACATCATCGGTGACATCCAAAAGGGAGTAACCACTAAATCTCGCAGAGCTAACTTTTGTGAGCATTATTCGTTTGTATCCTTTTTGGAACCACACAGGATTGAGGATGCATTGAAGGATCCGGACTGGGTGGTGGCAATGCAAGAAGAATTGAACAACTTCAAGCGGGACGAGGTGTGGGAACTTGTGGCAAGGCCCAATGCAAACATCGTCGGCACCAAGTGGGTCTTCCGCAATAAACAAGACAAACACGGGGTGGTGACAAGGAACAAGGCATGACTTGTGCCCAAAGGGTACTCACAAGTCGAAGGTTTGGATTTCAATGAGACTTTTGCTCCAGTAGCTAGGCTTGAATCTATTAGAATATTACTTGCATATGCTACTCACCACGATTTTAAGCTGTATCAAATGGATGTGAAAAGCGCCTTCCTCAACGGACCGATCAAGGAAGAGTTGTACGTGGAGCAACCACCCGGGTTTGAAGACGAAGAGTTCCCCGACCACGTATTCAAATTGCGTAAGGCTCTCTACGGCCTCAAACAAGCTCCTAGAGCTTAGTATGAGTGTCTTAGAGATTTCTTAATTGAGAATGGTTTTCAAATTGGCAAAGTAGATTATACATTATTTACAAAGAATTTAGACAATGATCTCTTTATTTGTAAAATTTATGTTGATGATATAATCTTTAAGTCAACTAATCAATCTTTTTGTGAGGAATTTAGCAAAATCATGACAGACAGGTTTGAAATGTCAATGATGGGAGAATTAAAATACTTCTTGGGATTCCAAGTGCGGCAACAAAAGGAAGGAACGTTCATAAGCCAAACCAAGTACACGCAGGACATATTTAAGAAGTTTGGCATGGACAAGGCAAAGCCCATAAAGACCCCCATGGCAACAAATGGCCACTTGGATCTCAATGAAGATGGACCTAACGTCGACCAAAAGGTATATTGCTCCATGATTAGGTCTCTACTCTATTTATGTGCATCTAGGCCAGATATTATGTTGAGTGTATTTTTGTGTGCAAGATTTCAAGCCAACCCTAAGGAATGTCACTTGACAGCCGTAAAAAGGATCTTGAGATATTTAGTTCATACACCCAATCTTGGTCTTTGGTACCCAAAAGGCTCAAAATTCAATCTCATTGGTTACTCCAATGCAGATTATGCCGGGTGCAAAGTAGATAGAAAAAGCACCTCCGGCACATGCCAATTCCTAGGAAGATCCTTAGTTTCTTGGTCCTCCAAGAAACAAAATTCCATTGCCCTATCCACAGCCAAAGCGGAGTATGTTGCAGCCGGGAGTTGTTGTACACAACTCCTTTGGATGCGACAAACTCCAAGGGATTACGGTTACAATATGAACCGTATTCCTCTCCTTTGTGACAATGAGAGTGCCATTAAAATTGCCCACAATCCAGTTGAGCACTCTAGAACTAAACACATAGACATAAGACATCATTTTTTGAGAGACCATTCCATGAAAGGAGACATAACCATCTCACATGTCAACATCCAAAAGCAATTGGCCGACATATTCACCAAGCCACTTGATGAAAAGCGTTTTTGCGAACTCCGAAATGAACTAAATATCCTTGAAAAGTTGCATACCTGTATGAATTCTTCAAAAATGTTGATTGAAATGTGAAAATCATCTCTTTAAATTTTTCTCGAAAAACTATGTCAATTACTAGATCTTGATGAATTATGATCATTGTTTGGTTGTTGTATGCTTACTGGTCAAATTCATCAAGATTAATTGATTTGTTTTGCCCCTCTATTCTCTATTTATGAACCTTCAAATATATATGAATGGGCTATGCAAATTTCTCCTGGTGACCACAGACTGGTCCGTGGTTACCTGGACTAGTCCGCCCATGCAGACTAGTCCGCTGAGTGTCGCTTAGGCCGGACTAGTCCGATAGACAATGGACTAGTCCGATATAGCTCTCTGGATGAGTTCGGACTAGTCCGGTCATCTCCGTACTTGTCCGATTTTTTGTGTCCATAACCCTAGCCGCCACCATACCCTAATTCCTCTCATCCCCACTCTTGCTCACGCACTCTCTCTCTTGCGCTCGAGCTCCCAAGGTGATTCTTTGCTCCCTCCATCAAAAAGGCTCGCATTTTGGCGGAAATCAAGATTGACCTTGTGCGGATTGAAGCTAGCGGACTTATCCGGGCTCCAACTCCCCAATCTTCAAGCTTCAATCGATTTCTTCGGTAATTTTCTCCCAAACCCTAGAAATCTTGTTTTTCTCCATTGTTGATCGAATAGCCTAGCATCTTTCACTAGATACATGCTTCTTTGATGTACTACGTGAAGGCTAGACTTGTTATGCATTAGGAATCAGCCTTTATCTAGTCTGTTAGGTTTTTGAGGATGAACACCGGACTAGTCCGGTCCATGCACGGACAAGTCCGGTCCCTCGGACTAGTCCGTGCCTGTGCACCGGACAAGTCTGATGTTTCTGAACTTAAAAACTAATTCTTCAATTCCTCAATGCACTTCCTTGCTATCTCTTCATACCTATGTCTTGTATCACTTATCATCATTCTTGCAAATCATTCTCAGATCATGTCGAGCTCAAACGATGAAATCTCCGACTTTGAGGCCGAGATGGACCACGAGGTGGCACCTCGGTCCTCGACGGGTCTTGGCAAGAAGCGCCAAGAAAGACCCTCCGACCCAGCTCCTTCCCCTCCTCAGGTTCGGAGGAAGGTGTTGGCAAAGAAGCCAGCTTCGAAGGCAGCCGCATCATCAAGTGGCCCTCGCCAAGCAAAGGGCAAGGGCAAAGGGATAGCAACGGGTCCAGTTGGCCCCTTGAAGCTACATGCTCCCAGGGAAGGGGTCCGGGACCCTACTGAAGAGAAGTTCAATGGCAAGGGCAGTGACTCGGCGGCAAAATTCAGGAGTATCGGCTGGTATGGCGAGCCGAAGCAAGCTGCTGATGGAAGGTTCTGGTGCAACTTCCATGCTGATTTCTACAAATCGGTGTATCTACCGATGAAGACCCCCGTGGTGCGCAGTCAGTGGATTGACTGGGCACATTTTGAGAAGAAGGGCTGCTCACCGTTCACTGATGTAGTGAGAGCCATTGAGAAGCATGGGCTGCAAGATCTGTTTGCTTTTAGAAATAACTGGAATGATGAAGTTATTGCGCAATTCTTTGCGACCTGTCACTTCTCTAGTGAGGATGAAGAGAGTGTCACTTGGATGACCCATGGATCCAAGTACAGCATTACTGAAGAAGATTTCGCTAACCTGCTCATCTTGACACTACAAGATCTGATTGCTTGGTCATACACAACATTGGTGTCATTGACAAGGATAGGATGAAGTTCCTATATGAGCCAAACTCAAAGTTCAACACTCCTTCCACCAAAAACATGAAGCCATTCTTTGTGGTGTTGAACAGAGTGTTATGAAACACAATTGCTCCCAAGGATGGCGATGCTGGGAGTGTGCAAGGATACCTCCGGACTCTGATGTGAGTCATAAGCAAGGACCGCCCATTTGATGTAGCGGAATACATTTGGAATGATATGGTAAACATATCCTGCACTCCCAATAGATCTTGCGGATATGCTCCTTACCTAATGTTTGTGATTGAAAAAGTCACCGGCATTGAGTTTGTGAAAGATGTGGAGCATCTCCCCTTGAGGCCTCAAATGCCTCAAAATCCTCAACCAGTGAATGTCCAGGCTGCTCCCTCCCTGGCCTCCAGTCCTGAGGCACTGACAAGATCAAGAGAAGGTGCTAGAGGTGTCTCTACTTCTAGGGAAGCCCCTCAGCAAGGATCAGCCAGTGGGATCCTCAAGTATCTGGCTGCCATATTCTCCTCCTGCAAGAAGGCTGAAGTGAGGGCCCATAAACTCAACCAGAAGAGAAAGGAGGACATGAAATACATAAAGGCCAACTTGAAGCAAATCTGCCAAAAGCTGGAGATCGACCCCATTGGGTCTGCAGTGATTTTTGAGGACTCTGACGCGGACTTCACTGAGCTCGCGCCCTTGAACCCCTCCGTGCTTCCCTACTTTGGCATTGGGGGCTCGAGTGGCTCCGTTCCTCCTCCTTCTCCTCCTCATCAAGTTGAAGATGAAGATGAAGAAGACGACGATGAGAAGACCGACAGTGAAGAGTGAAGACCCTAGGACCCTTCTCTCCTTCTTTTTGGTGTCTTGATGCCAAAGGGGGAGAGATTGAGGGGGAGTCTTAGATTTAGCTGTAGGATGCGAGGAGAGAGCTCTTTTTATCTATCTTTGTGGTTATAATGATTTAACGTTGTTTCTAAGTTAACTATGGTTATGTGATGCAATGCTTGCTTAATTTGAGAAGTATTTGCTAAAATCTGTAATTTTGCTCCTGGAATGACATATGTGCTTGGTTTTGGTTGATTAATGTAAATTATGTCACTCTCCATGTCTTAATGTACTTAGCTATGCATCCCACCATAAAGAATGCACATATGGATAATTCTTTCACTGCTTGATGTATTTTTGATTCATATGTGCATACTTTATGAAAATCTCAATTTTTGTCATATTTTGTGAAATCTCAATTGGTTGTCATCAATCACAAAAAAGGGGGAGATTGAAAGTGCATCTAGGAATCCGTTGTGGGTTTTGGTTGATTTATGACAAGCAATTGGGATCCTAACCTCTTTGTTGAGATGAATGCAGGCCTACAATAGAAAATTGATAAAATACCAAAAAGAAGGGATGATGAGGAGCAAAGTGGAAATGAGCTCAAGGAAAAAGAGTAGTAGATTATTGTGTATGGAGTGTGTTAAGGAAACACACCTCAAGAGCTCAATCACAATCAAACACACACATTGCACAAAGTTACACAGGACCGGACTAGTCTGATCACAACCGGACTAGTCTAATAACCTTTCTGCACCAGATCGGACAAGTCCGATATCTGTCGGACTAGTCCGATATCTTTCTGACTAGAATCGGACTAGTCCTCCCCAGTGCGGACTAGTCCTCAAAACACTACACAAGTCACACAAAATCGGACAAGTCCGTTATTAACCGGACTAGTCCGATATCATTTCTGATCCACTTCGGACAAGTTCGATATTCACACGGACTAGTCCGAAAAACCCACTGATCTAAATCGGACAAGTCCTCCAAGTGCGAACTTGTCATCCAACACACTTAGGGTTTCACATATCCGGACAAGTCCGAAGATTTCCAGTAACGAAATCGGACAAGTCCGTTTTCAGCCGGACTAGTCCGATATTTCGGGACACTTAGAGTTTGCTACACAAAGCACACCGGACTGGTCCGGGGACCACCACGGACTAGTCCGAACTTTCTGAAACCTAATGGTAACTTTTAGAAACCCCATATAAATAGAGGTGCACAGCCCAATTTCACACTCTTGAACCCTAGCACCGTCACACCTCCCAAGAGCCTCAAAAACGACATCTCTCCATGAAATTAAGTGCAACATTGATCAATCCCTTGAGGATTCACTCTAGATCATTGGAGAGAAACTTGCAACACTACATTGAGCTCTTGGTTTGATTCTTTAACACACTCCTGCGTTTCAATTGTAACTTTTGAGTGTGTTTTCGGGAGCTCTCAACGTGTGAGAACGCCCCTTGAATTCAGTTATTCACCCCTTTGTGATTAGTGGAAGAGGATTGGCCTTCGTGAAAATCCAACGACGGTAGGGTTGGAGAAGACCCGGTCCTTTTGTGGACTCCTCAACATGGATGTAGGTTGCCTTCGTGGTAGCCGAACCACGGGATAAATCGTTGTGTCTTGTTTTAGTGTTTATCATTCTAATTAAAAGACTCAATCTAGGGTTTCATACACATTGTTCATCTTACTTTAAATTGTTGAACATAAGACTTAATTGTGATATAATCCAGCATATAATTGTTAAACTGTTGTTTGATTCTATATCTCCACTCTACACATAAAAGAATCAAACCAATCAATCAAGTTCAATCAACTTAATCCGTGAACATCGAACTAGTCCGCACTTTACCAGACTAGTCCGATATCTCTGGTATTGAACTGGTTGTTGAGTGTTGCGGGATCCGACAATTTTCAAAAAGGCTTATTCACCCCCCCTCTAGGCCTACATTCAGGAATGTCCAAGGTTTGTGTGACTTCTACTCCAAGAAAATTGACTTGGAAATTAAGGATAATAAAGGAGTAGAAAATTTCACCGCAAATCATCTCTAAGTAATCCTTGATTAGTCATTGATAGGAATGTTACTCAGACCATGGACATTCCTATCAATGTTTTCCTACGAGATGATATGTTACTCAAGACTGACTCTCACCCTTGGTATGCGGATATCGTGAACTTCATGATCACGGGATATGTACTGCCAGGGGAAAAGAAAAAGAAACTTATCTATGAGAGTCGTAGACACTTTTGGTATGACTCATACCTCTATCGAGTCTGTGCCGATGGCCTTCTTAGAAGGTGCGTTCGATCAATCAAAGGCACCAAGATTATTCAGAAATGTTATGCTGGCCCCTATGGTGGTCACTATGGTGTTTACCGTACCCAAGCAAAGATCTGGCAGAGTGGATTCTATTGGCCTTCTATGTATGAAGACAAATAAATTCATTCACAGATGTTGGAAATGCCAGAAGCATGGAGGAATCTCTGCTCGCAATGCGATGCCCCTAACATACAATCTTCAAGTGGAATTATTTGATGTGTTGGGGATCGATTTCATGTGAGCTTTCCCAAGGTCCTATGACTGCGAGTATATCGTGGTGGCCGTAGATTTTGTGATAAATGGGTAGAAGCCCTTCCATGCAAGAATGTTGATTCCAAGCAAGCTAGGAAAAGGTTCCATGAGATCATTTTCCCACGCTTTGGCACTCCCCGTATGGTCATAAGTGATGGAGGGTCTCATCTCATAGATAAGACTTTCCGGAACATTTTGAGGGAGCTTGGTGTCTGTTGATACCCTGCATATCAGGTATCCTTTCGTAAGAGAAGAAGACGTGTTGAGTTCCACCTTCGAGTGTTGTGGACTTCTGGAGGCAACACGTGACTCACAGTGCTGGACCGGACTCCCTTCTTGGGGTGGCTCTAGAGCTGCCACATGTTCCGTAGTGCCGGACATGCCTCCCTCCTTACGGTGGCTCCAGTGCTGCCACATGTCCCGCAGTGTCGGACCTGCCTCCCCGCTGAGGGAATCTCCGATGCTGACACGTGTCATATAACACCATACCTGCCTCCCCGCTGAGGGAAGCTCTGGTGCTGCCGCTTGACCTATAACACCGGACCTACCTCCCCGGTGAGGGAAGCTCCGGTGTTGACACGTGTCAGGTGTCCGGATCTACTTCTACAACGGGAGGACTCTGGGATCTTCAATGGTGCAAACATTTAGGAGCAATAAAATTGTCGTTGCAGGACCTGGTTAACATGTCTTTAACTTTTTGTTAATGACGCATGATCAGAAGGATATCAAGACTGGTAACGTTGCCATCAAGGCACATTAACATGCTATTAACCACTGTTATGCCTATAGATCGTGTATAGCATAGTTAATACGATCGAGGCTACCTATCCGGCCCTGGCGCACTGTAACATCCAGTCCTTGGCATATAAAAGGGTTGCGCTGCACGATAGAAAGGCATCTGATCACAACTGATCCCATACACAATTAAGCTCAGGCTTACAAATTCTCATACACATAAGACATATCTCGTGAAGTAGGGTATTACGCTCAGGCGGTCCGAATCACGTAAAAATCCAGTGCCACCTTGCTCTTGGAACTTCTTTAGTGCCCCTCCTAAATACGAACCTCCGTGGACAACTTCTAAATAGTACCGGGGGACGTGTCGTGACTACAATTCAACATTTAGCGCAACATGTAGGGGGGCTCAAGCTCTCCAAGATGGTGAACTCTGCTACCGCTTCGAACGGACCGGCTGGAAAAGCATTGGTAGAAATCTTGCCAATGCTAAGCAGCAGGTGAACAACATTCTGCCACCACCACCACCTATTGCAGTAGCGAACACTGGACAACAGGATGATTTCTTAGCGTCGGTCACGGAATCGACCAATAATCCTGAGAATGCGCTGAATGCAGTGCGAACTCTCCTCCAGCATCCTCCAGCATTGGGAGCTCCTCCGGTCGTGCAAGAACAGTGGCGTACTGATGTTGAGCATCTAGTTGCAGCCACAACCACAACACTCAACAACCAGGGTCTGCGTGATGCAGGGCAGGCACCTTCCTGTAACAGGACCTTGTCTGGAAGACTTGGGAATTTGACTTCGCAGCACAGGACACGTGTGCCCTCCCAGCAACTGACCTTGCGTACTCCTGTTGTGCCATATCGCACTCACCCGACATCGAGGCTCCTGACTCAAAATCTTCGGTTGGAGCTTGACCACTGGTACATGAGGCAGGATGGCCGCGTGAACATCGAGCGTAGTCACAAGTGGCAACTTGCTCATAAAAACCCTTCTCCTCTATGAGTTGGAGGCGGCTGTTCGGCCCTCGCCTCACATCTCCACATGGTGGAGTGGCCATGTAAATTCAGGCCGCATCTGCTAGAAAAATATGATGGGACCGTCAACCCCACCGAATTTATGCAGATATACTCCACAACTATCCTGTTGTAGTTGGTCACAAGGCTATCTATGTTAAATACTTCCGAGTGGACATAACCAGGACAGCAAGGTCCTGGTTCATGAGTTTAACCCCCAACTCCATCTACGGTTGGGGGGAGCTCTGTCGCCAGTTTAGCGCCAACTTTGGGAGCTCTTACGCTTGGCCTGGCACATAACTAGATCTCTTTGTCGTACAATAGAAGTCGGGAGAGTCACTGCGATCCTTCATCCAGTGATTGTCTCAGGTACAGAACACCAACCATTCTATCTCCAACGCTTCTGTTGTTGTTGCGTTCTGACAGGGAGTTCGAGACAAGAAGATGTTGGAGAAGCTGGCGACCAAAAATGTCAATAGCATCTTGGAACTCATCAGCCTGGCTGATAAATGTGTCAGGGCTGCTGAGGGCCAGGAGATGCACCCCAAACATGTTGTGAAGGCCAATTAGCCTACCTCCAAAGTCGGAGCTACTGCCACCCAAGGTAGTGGCAAAAAGAAAAACAAGAAGTCAAGTGGCAAGAACAAGTCACTTGTCGGTGCACCTACTGCTGCAGCAGTGGCAGCACCTCGTGGCTGGATGCCACGCCTCGACAAGCGACCTCGACCATCATCCAAAGACGGGGACAAGATTTGGTGCTCGGTCCATAAAACCACAGGCCATAATCGTGAATACTGCCGCAAGGTCAAAAAGCTCGCTGAACGCCTGAGCAAGCATCAAGATGATGCGCCTTTGCACCAGCGGGAAGGCAAACAAAAGGTTGTTGAAGCTTTTTCTGATCAGGAGCTAGGCTTCCAAGACGCTAAGAAGGCGTTAAAGGCGGTCTCCAACTTTGTCGATGACTCCGACAATAGATTCGACAACGAATGTCAAAAGACTCTCCGTGTGATGTATAGAGGGTCCTGGGACATTACCTCTGAGCGCGTAGTTAAGACTTTGGGTCAGAAGATGATGGTTGTTCTGCTCCTACCTCCAAGGCGGAGCCTCATGGAAAGTGGATGGACACTCCCATCATTTTTGATGCTTCTGACTATCCGAAGAACATGACTGGAGCTGGGCAACTGCCTTTGATAGTTTCTCCGACTATCAACAATGTCCATCTCTTCCACATCCTTGTTGACGGTGGGGCGGCACTCAACCTCATCAGCTTCGCGCGCCTTCGTGAAGTTTCAACTCAACCTATCGGACCTTAGGCCTTCACACCCATTCTTTGGAGTGGGTCCGGGAGCTATCACACCACTTGGATCATTCTGGAGAACTACTGGTCAAAGAAGCTAATTTTTGATGTAGGACACATCAACCTTCCCTTCAATACCATCATTGGCAGGCTAGTCTTGTACAGGTTCATGGCAAGGGGACCACTACGGCTACCTTGTATTGAAGATGCCAACTTTGCCAGGCATCCTCCGGGAACAAGAGGATCACACTGCTGGAGTTACACCGTTGGAGAAGCTTCGTGCGCTCGCAGCAGCGCAAGAAGCAAAAACCAGCAAGGAGCAGACTGCTCAACAACCATCGAGCTCGCTCCAACGCAGCTCAAAATATGCACCTCGTGTGCAACCAAGCAGTGACATCGACATTCCTGTCAAAGTCGTCCAAATTGGTTCTGATGCCACTCAGACCACTCGTATATCGGGAGGTCTAGGTGGCAAATAAGAACTCACACTCGTCACTTTTCTTTGGGCAAATTTTGATGTGTTTGCCTGGAAACCGTCACAAATGCCTGTGATCCCCATGGAGGTGATCGAGCATCATCTTAAGATCTATCGCAATGCACAATCTATACAACAAAAGTCCCAGAAGCAATCTATTGAGCGACAGAACTTCATCCGAGAAGAAGTCAAGAAGCTCCTTGACGCTGGATTCATTCGGGAGGTGCATCGCCCACACATGCTGGCAAACCCAGTTGTTGTACCCAAGGTCGACGAGAAGCTTCGGACGTGCATCGACTACACGACATTAAATAAGGCATGCCCAAGAGACCCCTTTCCACTACCAAGAGTAGATCAGATAGTGGATTCTACCTCTAGCCGTGAGCTACATTGTTTCCTAGATGCATATTCTAGTTTTCATCAATTTCCAATGTCTAAGGAAGATGAAGAACACACTACTTTTATCACACTAGATGGTCTATACTATTACACAACAATGCCTTATGGTCTCAAAAATGATCTCTCCTCCTTTGTGCGAGCTATGCACAAAACCTTTGGGGAGCTTATTCAGGACCTAGTAGAAGTCTACGTCGATCGCATCGTGTCAAAGTGAAGAACAAAGACTCACTGTTGGACAACCTTCAATCCGTCTTTGACAAGCTGAGCTTGACGCACACGATGCTTGACCCTAACAAGTGTGTCTCGAGGGTTTCCTCCAGAAAGTTTTTTTGATACTTGGTGACCCACCAAGGAGTTGAAGCAAATCTGGCCAATATAAAAGCCATCAAAGCGATGCGGCCTCTTGTCTGTGTCAAGGACGTCCAAAACCTTACTGGTTGTCTAGCCTCCCTCAGCCGGTTCATCTCAAGGTTGGCTAAGAGAACACTTCTCTTCTTCAAGATATTGAGGAAGTCCTGACCTTTCCATTGGTACGAAGAAGCACAGAAGGCCTTTCAGGAGCTGAAACAGTCTCTTTGTAGGATCGAAGAGCAAATGAAAAGCTACCAGAGTGGGATGAATGGTAGATTTAAACTTTTTCAGCAGAAGCAACAGAAACCCCTAGGCAGAAAATCAATCTGTTAAAGAGATCGTGTGTGCGACTAATATAAATGTGATCAATCATGACAAAACCAGTATAGATTGTGATGAATCAAGTCACGAAGACGTCACAACAAGAATCACAACAATCCGTCGAGAAAATCTCAACAAATGCGTGAGTGCGTGTGATATATCTTTGGATTCAAAAGAAGCAACAAACACAAAATGAGCATGAGAGTTTGGATCGCAAAACCTGGACCGTGTGACTCGTTCGTGCAAGCTTCCAATGATTTGTTGTGGAGGATGTCTTTTAAGGGCTAGGAGGGGGGTAGACACTTCACAAGCTTGTTCATGTTCATCACAAACCGATGAGCTTGTGACTTGAGGATGATCTGGACCAGCAATGGTGGTCATCGGTGCTGGTTGTGAATCAAAATCAGGAGCTGGAACAATGTCATTAGCTGCTGAATTTTCGGGCAACAACACCACTTCTTCCTTATCTATAAGGAAAATACTCTCTTCCTGCGGATATGGATCTGGACCTGCAATATTGGAGATAGTTCCTGGGAAAGCTTCATGAAAAAAAAAAACCTCACAAGTCTCCACAATTTTGTTAGTGTCAAGTAAAAGCACACGGTAGCCTCTAGTAAGAGACGGATAACCAAGAAACATGCCATCAACAATCTAGCTTCAAATTTATCAAGATTAACAAGTTTCTTAACAAAGCATTTGCAACCAAAGACCCTAAAGTGTGTGACACTAGAACTATGTCCAAATCGACGTTCATATGGTGTTTTACCTAGCTTAGCACGCAAGAAAGCACGATTTGAAACATAACAAGCAGTGGCAATTGCATCAGCCCAAAATTTCCTAGGAGTTTGATATTCTTTAAGCATAGTCATAGCCATCTCAACTAAGGTTATGTTCTCTCTCTCTACAACACCGTTTTCTTGAGATACATAAGGTGAAGAAAATTGATGGTTCATTCCGTTTTCACCACAAAAATGATCAAAGGATTGATTTTTAAATTCAGTTCCATTATCACTTCTAATTGCTCTTAAAGATATTGGGTGATCAATTGATAATCTAAGTAATAAATTTTTAAAGTGACTAAAAGTTGCATTCTTAGATGCAATAAAATAAACCCAAAAGTATCTAGAATAGTCATCAACAATCACAAGAACATACCATTTACCTCTGAAGGTTTGAACACGTGAAGGTCCTACGGTGTCAAGATGCAAAAGTTGACCCAGTTCAGTTGTCATGATCATTGTGAGAGGAGCATGTGAACCAGCAACCAACTTAGCTTGCCTACAAGAAGAGCACACAATTTCTTTTGTCCCACTTAAGCATAGGCACCCCACTTATGTGATCAAGAACACTAACACGTGTGAGATGATCAAAGCCTATGTGACCAAGTCTACGATGCCAAAAATATAAGTCTTTTGAATCATTAGGAACTAGACACCTATGCTTAGAAGAAGACATATCAAAATCAGCTTTAAAAACTCTTCCGAACCGAAACATGTTAAAAATAAGCTCACTATTTGAACCTACAACTTTGCAGCAAATTTTATTGAAAATAATTTCCAGATTTTCATCTAGCAATTGTGAAACAAAAAATAAGTTGTATTTCAAATTTTTGACAAGTGCCACATACTTCAAAGTGTAGTGATCACTTACTCTAACTGAACCCGTAGCAATTATAGTATATTAAGCATTATCGACAAAAGTAACATTCTCTACACGTGACACAAAAAAGAGGGGGGAGAACCATTCTTTGTTACCGGTCATGTGGCATGAGCAACCTCAATCCACAATCCAAATGTTCTCCTTCCTCAAGCGTGTAATCTACATAGAAGCACAATATGTCGATGACTCAATACTGGGGTTAGTCAAAAGGCATTTAGGAATCTAGTACTGAGTTACACGACGTCCAGCAGGAATAACACACGAAAGCTGAGATAAAACAGAAGGTTTATGAGCCAAAGCTTGAGGATTTTTGTACCCAACTACTGACCTATGAGGTGTTACATGTGTAGCACGAAAAACAGTAGGTTTATGATCAAACTTTGCATGTTTTTGACTCATTACAACAGGTTGCATGTTCCAATCATTTGGTTTAGCATGTGCAGCAAATTTTGCATGGAAGTTATGCGATCTGGCAATAGTTCTATCCTTTTTCTATTGTTTAGCTAGTCTATAACAAAAATCTATGACATGACCATCTATACCATAGAGGTACAATGAAATTTAACTTTGTGTTCATGTCTAGATGAGCAAGCAACATTTTTATTTGAAATGGAATGAGACAACACTCCTGCAGATTCGAAAACCACTTCTTTTTGATTAGGAACAGTTTGAATCAAACCACTTCCTAATGACTTTACAGTTTTACGTGGATGTGCCTTAGAATGAGCATGAGAATCAAAACCTAAACCATATTTATAATTGCAAGATATAGATGAATTCAGCAGCAAGTTTAGGTTCTTATTGGCATTACAAAACCGATCTAATGTCCTATGCATGTAATCATGTTTATTTGACAGATCAAGGAAATTTTCACATGAAGTTTTTCCTTTTAATTTGCAATTGGAATAATATTTAACTTCATGAGAACATAAAGCATTGTTCAATATAGAAATTTCATTCATAGCATCTTGTAGTTTCTTATCAAGATCATCACAAGTAGAACAATGCAAATCAATTGTAGAACAACAAGCATCTTTCAAGTTTTCATCATTAAGTGCAGCAATCTTATTGTTCTTTTCAATTTCAAGTTCAAGTTTATCAAGTGTGGAGGTGTGTGCACTTCCTAGAGAGGACAATTATTCGTATATTAAATCACATGAGGAACAAGAATCATCACTAGGAATCAAATATTTCAAACAATTAATTTTAGATTCTAGTGAATCAATTTTAACAGCATTATCCCTAAGATTTTTGTCCTTTTTTCTTAACTTAATGGCACGAGAAATAGCATCACACATTTTTTCGCAAGTAGGACATACCTCTTCATTGTCGCTGTTGCGTTCTGCCCCCTTCATACTTGATCTTGACATGCCCGCCATGAAACATAAGTTTGCCAAATCATCTTCATTTCTGTCACTTCCGATGTCCACATCACTCAAGCCAAGTTCTTGAAGTGCGGAGATAAAACTATTCACCAATTGGCATCCTGTAAAACCCTTCTTTTTCTTGTTGTTGTTTGCAGAGGAGAGCTTCGTCCTTGTTTGCTTTCCATCATGGGAAGTAAAACCTGAAATGTTAGGGCAATCCGTGTGAAAATGTCTTGTCTTACCACATTCGAAGCATCGTTGAGTTCCAACACTTCCTCTCCTTCTAGTTCTCACATTTGGCAATGCTTTTGAGAACCGAGTAGAGATGAGTGCAAGTTCTTTCTCTGGAAACTCTTCAATCTGTTCAAGGGTTAGAGAGGACAACAAAACAAGTGTTCCACAAGATGAAGATTATCCAGAGCTAGGCATGTCACATTGAGAAACAAATGCAAGAGACTTGTCGCGGTTCTTAAGTGAGATTATGTCAATTTCATGAGTTTTCAATTTAGAATATAGAACATCTAAAGTAAGTGTACTCGTGACAGTAGATTCACGAATAGATGTGACTTTCATCTCCCAAATTGACATTTCTAATGCACTTAGTAATTGCCTAGCATTCTCAGCATCTGAAAAACTAACATTGATGTTACGCAAGTTGCTGAGAATTCAATTAAAGCGAGTAAAGAGGTCGGTGGACTCACCTGGTTACATATCAAAGCGCATGTACTCCTTTTTGAACATGTCTTGCCTTACCTCCTTGATCGTGTTGGATCTGTCGTGGTAGTCGCAGAGTGCTTTCCACACATGGTATGCATATCAGAGGTGAGCAACACGGTCCAAGTCGCTTTGAGTTAATCCTTGTATGATCAAGTTGCGAGCCTTGTTGTTGTTGTTGACATCTCTCATGTTCGTAGTCGTGACTTGATCATTTGATGGCATGTCGTAAGGCTTGTACACCTTTTCCCATACTGCGAAGCCTTGTGCGTGAATGAAAGCTTCCATACGTGCCTTCCAAACCTGAAAATTAATGCCACTAAATACACAAGGTTTTACGGAGTATTTCTCCATTTTGATTAGTCAAAACACGTGCAAATCTCAAAGATTAGAGCATCATGGCTCTGATACCAATTGTAGGATCGAAGAACACGTGAAAAGCTACCATAGGGGGTGAATGGTAGATTTAAACTTTTTCAGCGGGAGCAACGAAAACCCCTCGACAGAAAATCAATCTGTTAAAGAGATCATGTGTGTGACTAATCTAAATGTGATCAATCGTGAAAAAACCAGTATAGCTTGTGGTGAATCAAGTCACAAAGACTTCACAACAAGAATCACGAAAATCCGTCGAGAAAATCTCAAGTTATGATTGAAAGATTGAACAAAGGTCAATCTGTTCTACCCGAGAAAAACCAGATCTGCAACACTGCACAAAAACTCTTGTAGATCAAAAAAAAACAAATCCAATGATCGTGAAATTCTCATAGATGATTGATAATCAAGTTGTGCAGACAACCCAAAAAGAATCACATCAATTCGATCTGTAAAACTCGAGTTATGATAAAACCACCAAAGCATGGTAGTGTTATGCAGAAACTCAATGAGAAAGACTTGACAGAAACAAGTCGGACGAACAAGGCACAAAAGCTCCTTTAGACTACGAATTTTATTGATCAGAACACAATAGGAACAGCCCCAAAGTGGTCCACCACAAGATCTGGCCTCCCTTGCTTATATAACCAGCCCTTAGGCCAACCCAATCCTAACTAGGACTCAAATCCTACTCAGATTCAACTGAAACATTCCATAACTCCTCAAGACTCTTCCATACACAGATAGAAGCAATCTTAAGACTTCCAAACACCATAGGAACATATCCCACATTCCTTAAACAACTCAAATTTGTGACCCACATGAAATCTTATCATAACCAACTCAAACATTTCCATATTTGAGTCAAACCCAACTCAGCCACAGCCTGAGTCCATAACCTAGTCGGTTGGACCTTTCTGACCAACTCTCTACTTCCACATCTCTTCATCACACCTCGGAACTATGTAGCCACGTCCATGCACTCTTTGCACATGTGCAAACGTCTTCCAACGACGTCCATGATACCTTCATATGCATTGTTCTTGATTCAAACATGTTGCGCAACCTCCCGATCAACACAACCACAATTCCTCTCAAAATTGGTTGTTGAACCTCATATTCTCCCTAAGACTAGTTCAATGTATCCTGTCACCAGCAATGTCTTGAAATCAAGCAACACCTACACATGAATAAATAACTGATACATCTGAGCACAAGTCCTCGACTTGACTCTCGTTAGTTCAGATAACCACAACACCTTACGTGAGCACCTCACATAAGCATGTTGCAAACTATAGCAAAACGATATCAGCCATAACCTCCAACACACACCAAAAACTTAGTAAGAGAATACTAAGCAAGCTTTCCATAATCTAAAAAGCAAGTTCAAAACAATGCAAGGTAAAAGCAGAATAATTGCAATTTAGCACCCGACCTTGCCAAAGCTAACCGGACCTTGAGTCGGAGCTTACCAAAGCTAGCGGGACCTAGCGCTGGAGCTTACCAAAGCTAGTTGGATCTAGCGCTGGAGCTTACCAAAGCTAGTCGGATCTAGCTTAAATAAGTCAGACCTAGACAAAGAAGTCGGACCTTACATCGAACCTTGCCGGAGCTACCCAAAACAAGTTGGACCTATTGTCTGACCTTGCAGTAGATCGGTCCTAGAGTCGAACCTTGTTAAAAGGGTGTTTTCCCAGTATTAAAAACTTTTATCATTAAAGCCAATGTTTTCAGCACACATAGGTCTCAAACTTTTACTACGCTACCGATCATTGTAGCTCAAGAGCCTGGTGAGTCTCTTTCGCTTTACGTTGCTGCAACAATAGAAGTTGTCAGCATGGTTCTGGTTGCGGAAAGGACATACACATCTCCATGCTCCTCTACAGAGAAGCTCAGACCCCTTCGGGGTGGTCTGGAGCTATCTGGATGAGAAGATCATCAATGTGAGCATGGGTTCCAGCTCCCATGAACGGATGCTAAAGGCAAGTTGCATGTGGATCAACCTCTCTTCTCCACGAGAGTTCTGACTGCTCAAGAAGAAGAAGGTTCGGACCCCTCCGAGAGGGTTCAAACAGTCCAAAAACTGGTCTACTTCATTAGTGAAGTACTCCACGACGCTAAGACATGGTACATTGAGGTGCATAAGCTATTGTACGTAGTGCGTATTGCCTGAAGGATGCTACGCCACTACTTCCATGCCCATAAGATTTCAGTGGTAACTTCTTACCCGCTACGTTATATTTTGTATAATCCCAATTCAACGGGAAACATTGCCAAGTGGGTTGCGGAACTAGCAAAGTTCGAGCTTGACTTCCAACCTCGACACGCCATCAAGAGTCAGGCGCTAGCTGAATTTTTCGCGGAATGGAACCCATCCTCGTCTGGTCCAGGGACTCTTGACCTTGATATGCTAAAACCTAAGGTCCCGGTCTTCACCGATCCCCACTGGACTCTCTTCTTCGATGGCTCCGTACAAAAGAAGGGGGTGGGAGCTGGAATTCTTCTCGTCTCACAAACTAGGGAAAAAGTCAAGTACATGGTTTGCCTTGACTTCAAGGCGACCAACAACATGCGGAGTACAAAGCTCTCATCTTTGGATTGAAGACGGTATTATCATTTAATGTCCAGCAGTTGCTGGTGAAGGGAGATCTTAGCTCATCATCAAACAAGTCAAAGGTAAATGTAGCTGCAATAACCCTCACATAGTAGTGTATCTTCTTGAAGTCCAGAAGTTGTAGAAAGACTTCAATCTCCCGGACCTCTGCCATGTCCAGCGTCCCAAAAACACTGAAGCTGACAACCTGTAAAACACTTATTTTCGTGCATAATGCATTGGATGAATCCTCATAAATGTTTAACATAAAGCAACCTTAAAAGGAACAAGATTAAAGTGAATTTATGTATAATCAGCAATTAAATTCTGTCAGGGTGCAGACTTGTCTGGCTTGCAGCCTAGACTAGTCTGGTATCCCTCTTTCTGTTTCAGAAAATTCAGTTTCTTTAGAACACGGACTTGTCCGGCACAATGCACGGACTAGTCCGATTTTGTTTTGTTTTCAGTCTGGATTAGCCTTTTCTATCTACCCCGGACTTGTTCGGCCATCTGTACCGGACTTGTTCAAAAACCTCTCTGTTCCAAAATGGACATGTCCATACCTATTGCAGGCTAGTACGGCCTTAAGAGTCCAATTCGGATTCTATTATTCTCCCATAATTGGTTATTGGGTAATTGCCTTAATAGGGCCCAAGAACTTTGTCCCCAACCTCAAAGGAGCCAAAGTGGACCCCACCTCGGCTTCTACTCGTCCCCCACCGAAATCCTCTTGGAATTCACCCCAATATCCTACCTCTCCACCCCTATATAAACAACTCAATACTCCCACACCTCTCCATCACATTGGAAAACCCCTTGCTGCTATTTTTGATCATGTGCCGCCATCGAGAGGAACTACAACAGCAAGGAGGAGGAGGAGAAGAAGGAGGAGGATCAATCAAGCAACGATCTTCATCAACTTCTCAACATCAACGTTCTTAATCACTAATTGTCCTCAACGCCTCTCATCAATCCCTATCGTCAAGATTCAAGTGTTACTGTCAATTCTCGATCCTTGGATCTCTAAACACACAGTACACCCTCTACATCTAAGTTTCCATGTCAATTTACCCGTTGATATCACTGTCCAAAAACCTTATTTCTGCAGTTCTGGACAGGGCGGACTAGTCCAGCCCTGGTAGCGGACTAGTCTGGTATCTCAATCTGTTTTGTGCTGAATTAATTCCAACTTGACTCAAATCAATTCGAAACTAGTTCAAACTTGTTATAAACTATTGTAACTAGTTAGTAAATATTAATAGCAACTCATTAACAAGTTTTACCTTACAATTGCATTAATCATGCATATCATGGTATATTGAGTAATATTTGAGCAATATTTGATTGTAATGTATGTTTTGCATGTTTGTTGCGCGGAATAGAAGGTATCGCTGTAGATAGTGCTTTCGAGGAACTGCAGAACCATAACTTCGAAGCCTTCGATCCAAGCCAAGCTCAAGAGCAAGGCAAGTGTACTTGATCATTTTCATCCAGGTTTTCAAATGTTTTGTTTGCAAAATTGCATGCTTGTGTCAAATTGATGGGAAACCCAATTATAGGAGTTTACTAGTTTTGTATGACCACCCTTCTCACTTGAAAACAATGTAGAGTCGGGAAGGATCTTTTACACTTTTTCTTCACTATACTCAATTGGGTTTGGGAAATAATCATATTGCTTAATGATGAACTATTGAACACATGAATGATGAGAATTGATATTAATGACTCTTTAGCAACGTGGTGCCAAGGATTTAAGTAAGCCGATTATGTGAAATGGGTTGGATTGTTTTGGTTGTTTTGCTTGCTTTAGATCTAAGGACCGGTACATAGAGCGACCATTTAGGACATACAGTGCCAACACAGGGCCAAGTGATAAGGACATCACAACAACGGAGACGCACATTGAATTGCAAGGACCAATCACAAGAGCACAAGCACGGTTAATAAATCAGCAGGTGAACTCGCTCCTAACTTCTTTTGTATGTGAGTTTGAGAATAGATTGCTATGTGATGATTTAATTGTTATTAGGAACAACGGAGAAGATCAACAAGTGAAGGGAAGAGGCCTTGGGAATGTGGAGAACCAGCTGGGACATCCACAAGTTGATAGAATCAGTTTACAACTCGGAGTTCAGGAGCAGTCCACCTTAAAACGGACGCCCAGGATGCATACGGACTCCATTTTTGATGTTCCACATATGCAGAGAAAGAGAAGATAAACTTTCCAATGGTTCTGGTTTCACCTCAAAATTTCTCCGGAGTCATTGGCAATCGTCGAAGCAAGTAGAGTCCAGATTTCTGTCCGGTGTTGCACCGCCGAATCGGGCCTTCTATCTCATATGAGTCCATTAGGGACGCGTCTAAGCGTGTTTTGGCCGAACTCTAGCCTTTAAATACTGCAACCGCCGGTCATATTCAGTGGGTTTTTCATAGATCAATAATATCGCTGTTATACGGTTTGTGAGACCACAACTTCTCAATTTCAGATCATGTCTTCGACGTTCTTCCTTGTGTTCTCTGTTGCGCATGCAGGGATTAGCCTTCTTGGCGAGGTCAAGCATGTGCAGCACGGTTGATAACCAACGGAGCAGTGGTTTAGTGATTGCAGGGTTATTCGATCTGCTCGAGTGCAACGGATCATCAACGTCGAGTTCTCCATCCCAATCGACTTACCTTTCGGAAGATCGGGCCTAAAATCCATATCAATTGGTATCAGATTTCCAGGTTGCTCGTGAGGTATCTTTGTTTTACTTCCATTAGATCGGTTTTGTTTGTACCTAGAGTCCACAGAAAAGTACAAAAAAAATTAATTGTTTTTACTGCTTCCTAGACTATAGTGCCTGCAGTTTCATTTTTCAGTTTGCATTGTTGAGTTTGCATTCGTGTGGTCGAGTCTTGTTGCTGGTTTAGCTTTGTGTTTTGGATCCTTGTTATCGTGTTTTGTCCTTGTTTTATTGCTACTCGACGCCTATTCCACAATCCCTAAACAACAAACTGATCTACCTTCATCGATTTGCCGTAGCTAGCCACCTTGCGTGAATCCCCGCATCGCCAGCCCTGGATTAGGTGACAAATCTTTGTGCCACTCATCCTTGAATCATCACACACCGCCCCCATTGGTTACTGTGCAAATTCCTGATCATTTTCACATCCGATTGCGAGTTCTTTTCTCAAACCGAGTTGGAATCAACATCCAAAAACTGTAACTTGTGCAACCTACCTTAAAACGGCCATAACTTTCGCATACGAACTCGAAATCGGGCGAATTTTTTCCAAATTGATCTACACGAAATTTTGCAACTGTTTTTTTTGCAGCATTGCCACGTTCATCAAAATTAGATTGCCCAAATTCCTCTCAGAAGATAGGCTTTTCGGCATTCGAAGTTTCAGCATGAATTTTAAAGAATCTTCTTGATTTTCTATAGGCCGCATATTACATCTAATTGAGCTGCAAATTTGTGTGCTTCCTATTTTAGTGCTCCTGAGTAAAGAAAAAATATCAAAAAAATACTAAAAAATAAAAAAAAAATAGTGAAGAGCACGCATATTAAAGCAATTGGCCTATACCACTTGGTGTTGTTTTGTTGCCTATATCATTATGTCTTTCTTTTACCTTGCTACTTCCTTGTGTTGTGCTAGGCCTAGAGCACTTGGTTGACCAGCAACAGTTTCCTACATTGAATACTTATTCAGCTTTGTTTACCTATTAATGGTTTTCTGCTTATTAGCCACCATATTGTGCCATCCAAGCTCCACCTTTCTTTTGAGCATAACAGGTACATTTGCAATCATCTCACGCTTCATTGGTTCATCTCACTGTCCACACCACCTGTTGTGTTGGTAGGAACACTTGTAAGAGCGTGGTAAGATGCTTGAGCGAGAGAGATTGTTTTCTTCCACATTTCACATTGTCACTATAGTTGATAGGGATAACATATTTTTGTTGTCTTTTATTTCATACTAACAATGGCAGGAGAAAACAATGATGATGAATGTGTTCAACATGCTGAGTTATGTGATATGATGAAGGCCATGAAAGATATGTTCACCAAATACAATGCATCAACAGGGGAGTCATTGGCGAACTTGACTCGCCAAGTTGATGACCTTGCTTTTCTAATGAATACTCTTGAGGCTCGGTTGCCTCTTGCTAGAAGACATGAAGACAATGCTTATGATGATATGGAAGATCACAACAATCAGCCAAGATTGTCACTTTATTGTCGAGGTATGGGAGGTAATAATCATCATAACAATTATAATTGTCCTCCTGATGATCCTTTTGCTAAAGTGAAATTTAATATACCCTTTTTTCTTGTGCTTATGATGCTGAGGCTTATCTTGATTGGGGGATGACAGTAGAGAAAAATTTTAATGCCCATCATGTTCCTAAACAACATAGAGTTCGTCAAGCCACTAGTGAGTTTAAGGACTTTGCTATCATATGGTGGAATGAACTTGTTAAAACTAGAACTGATCCTCCAACATGGGATAGATTAAAAGAAGCTATGCATGTTCGATTTGTTCCTCCATATTTTCAGCGGGATCTTCACAAAAATTGCAGCGCTTAGAGCAAGGTAACATGTCTGCAGAGGAGTATTATCAAGAGTTACAAAAGGGTATGCTGCGTTGTTGGGTAGTAGAGGACACGGATGATAAAATAACTCGTTTTTATGGGGGGGGGGGTGTTGAGGCGTGAAATTTAGGAAATTGTTGATTACAAGGAATATGATACTGTTAACATTTTGTTTTAGCTTGCTATGTTGGCAGAAAAAGAATTGCAGGGCCGACAACAACAACAACAACGCACGAGGAGCAACTTCACGCCGCGTTCGACGTCTACACCATCCAAAACAGCACCATCTTCGACCCCCATGCAGATACTACACCATATAATGGCGGCCAACGAACTACACCTGCTGCTCCACCTTCTCGCGTGCCGGAGGGCAGCAAGGCGACATCATTCAAGCCTTCTTCGTCCACTCCTTCTATGAGTCGTACTTACGACATTAAGTGTCACCGCTACTAGAGACTTGGTCATATGATGAGAGATTGCCCGAGCAAACGAGCATGGGTATGATAGTACTTCGGATGTTGAATATGAATATTCTCTTACTACTGACTTTACAGATCCAAATGACGAACACACCGAAGAAGAGGTACTTGGTACAACAGCGACGGAGAACTATAGGAGCATCATTGTGCAGCGTACCTTGAGCTCCAAAGTGGAGGCCGACAACAAGATACAACGATACAACCTCTTCCAAATGTTTCTCGTCGTCAAGGACTGCCGTGTACAAACTATAATTGATGGAGGTAGTTGCAATAACTTGGTGAACACGGACGTCGTCAAGAAACTTGGTTTGACAACAAGAGCACACCCTCTTCCATACTACATTCAATGGTTCAACAACAGCGGTAAGGTTCGGGTAACACAAATAGCGAGAATACATTTTTCAATTGGTTCTTACCATGATATTTCTGATTTTGATGTCGGCCTATGGATGCTTGTTCTCTTTTATTGGTCCGTCCTTTGGAATTTGATACAGATGCTATTCATCATGGTAGAACTAATAAATATACTCTTGTGCATAAAGGAAAGAAAATCACTTTGCTTCCCATGGCTCCTGCTAAAATTGTGCATTTTGAGAAGAGTAAAATTCGTGATGGCAAAGCAGCAAAACTAGAATATGAAAAACAGCAAGTCATTAAGTTAAAATCACCATCGTTGCTCACAACTAAATCTGACCTTGTTGATTTATTCGATGGTAAGAGGATGTGCTATGCTTTAGTATGCAAAGAAGCCATGTTTTCACTTCATGGATTGTCTATTGCATTTTCCCCTTGCTAACCTTTTCCAGGAGTTTGAGGATGTGTTTCCCTATGAGATAACCCCTGGTTTACCACCCATGATAGGCATTGAACACAAGATCGATTTGATTCCAGGAGCAAGTTTGCCAAATCGTGCAGCATACATGACGAATCCAGAGGAAACTAAGGCAATTCAGCGACAAGTCCAATATCTTTTGGACCACGGGTACATTTGTGAAAGCCTTAGCCCTTGTTCCGTTACTGTTCTTTTGGTTCATAAGAAAGTTGGTAGTTGGCACATGTGTGTTGATTGTCGAGTGATTAATAACATCACCATTCAATATCATTATCCTATTCCTCGCTTAGATGACATGCTTGATGAATTGAGTGGTGCTATCATTTTCACAAAAATTGACTTGCTTAGTGGTTACCACCAAATTATAATGGCACTAGGAGATGAATGGAAAACTGCATATAAAACCTAGTTCGACTTTATGAGTGGTTAGTCATGCCTTTGGGTTTAACTAATGCACCCAACACCTTTATGCAATTAATGAATGAGGTTTTGCGTGCTTTCATTGGACAATTTGTGGTGGTTTACTTCTATGATATCCTGATTTACAACAAGTCATATGATGAACATCTTGATCATTTACGCGCTGTTTTTACTGTTTTGAGAGATGCACGTTTGTTTGATAACATCGAAAAGTGCATCTTTTGCACCAATCAAGTCTCGTTTCATGGCTATGTCGTTTCCTCGCAGGGAGTTGAGATGGATGAGGCAAAAATTGAAGCGATCACTAGCTGGCCAGCCACAACAACTGTCACACATGTTCGTAGTTTTCTTGATCATGTAGGTTTTTATCACCATTTTGTGCGGGATTTCAGCACCTCTACATGAGCTAACGAAGAAGGGAGTGCCGTTTTGATGGGGTGAACAGAAGCAACAAGGTTTTGATGTTGTCAAATTGAAGCTTACACAAGCACCATTACTACAACTTCCTGATTTTGACAAGACCTTTGAGCTATAATGCGATGAAAGCAGCATTGGTATTGGAGGCGTTCTCATACAAGGAGGTAAATCTGTTGCTTTATTTAGTAAAAAACTTCATGGTCCTTCTCAGAATTATTCTACTTATGATAAGGAATTGTATGCCTTAGTGCGAGTATTACAAACTTGGCAACATTATCTTTGGTATAAGGAGTTTGTCATACATTCTGATCATGAATCACTGGAGTATCTTAAGTGTCAAACCAATCTGAATAAATGACATGCTAAATGGATTGAGTTTATAGAGTCGTTTCCAAACATCATTAAGCATAAGAAATGGATGGAAAATGTCATTGCTGATGCATTATCTAGACGTTATACCATGTTGTCCCAACTTGATCATAAAATATTTGGTTTGGAAACAATAAAAGCATTATATCCTACTAATTTGGACTTCAAAGATGCTTTTGAAAATTGTAGAGAGGAAGAACTTGGAATAAATATGTGTTGCGAGAAGGTCTCCTCTATCGTGCTAACAAGCTTTGCGTTCCAGCTAGCTTTGTTTGTCTACTACTTTTGCAGGAAGCACATGAAGGAGGTTTGATGGGACATTTTGGACTAAAGAAAACTGAAGACGTGCTGTCCACACACTTCTTTTGGCTGAATATGAGGCGTGATGTCGAGCCCTACATGTCACGATGCACTACTTGCAATAAAGCTAAGTCTCGCCATAACCTACATGGTCTTTATATGTCTCTTCTTGTTCCTAGTGTACCTTGGGGGGATATTTCTGTGGACTTTGTATTGGGATTTCCTATGACTAAGAGGGGGAGGGATAGTATTTTTGTAGTTGTTGATCGTTTCTCCAAAATGGCACACATTATACCTTGTCAAAAGAATGATAATGCCTCACACATTGCTGATTTATTTATGAAAAAAATTGTTCGTTTACATGGTGTGCCAAATACCATTGTTTCCGATCATGATGCAAAATTTTTAAGTTATTTTTGGGGAATTTTGTGGTATAAATTGGGAACCAAGTTGCAGTTTTCAACTACATGTCACCCACAAACGGATGGACAAACCGAGGTAGTTAATCATACTTTATCCGCTATGTTGCGGGCTGTCTTGAAAACAAATTTGAAGTTGTGGGACCACATACATGATTTGCTTACAACAGATCCATTCACTCCACGACAAAGGTAAGTCCATTCCCGGTAATGTATTGTTTTAATCCCTGTGCTCCTGTTGATTTACTACCTTTGCATCCTTCCGAAACTATAAATTTGGATGCTACACAAAGATCTGAATTCATTCTTAAGATGCATGAAACTACAAAGAAAAAGAATGAAAAGATGAAAGAGAAGTATAGGATTGCTGGTAGTAAAGGTAGAAAAGAAGTAAAACTTGAACCGGGTGTTTTGGTGTGGTTAAATTTGAGAAAAGAGCGATTGCCTAACTTGAGAAATCTAAACTCATGCCACGAGCTGCTGGTCCTTTTAAGATTGTTGAAAAGATTCATAATAATGCATAT